>BPTQ01000004.1:128496039-128716236 GCA_019973895.1 Chrysanthemum seticuspe
CTCTTGTTTTAATACTTCTTCTCTAAACCTACTTTTTCTAATAGTTGTACGCATTTGGTCATCCATTTCCTGCTCACGGGTGGTCAACTCAAATTTTGCACGTTGTTCATAAATAGCAACACGTTCTTTATAGGCATTTAGTTCAGAAATTACAGAATCATCAGGGGCACATGCAGTGAATTCATCAAAAACATAATCATTATTAACTGCAGAAGATGCATCACTTGGTACAATCTCACTTTCACTTTGTATCACATATTGATCATATGGGACAACATTGATATTACCCATATTTTCAATATCTGATTCAATAAACACAGTTGATTGTACTTCGTTATGTATCTTTTGCTCATCAACTTCATCGTATAATTTTAATACCTCAGAGATGAGTTTGTCTTTGGATGGACTAGCTTGTGGTGATGAAGAGACTTTAGGAGAGACCATCGGAGAAATGCTGGCCATGAAGATGGTTTGTGCAGTGGGTTCTTCATCAACATCAGAGTCGTATGCATCACAATCAGCTACTTGAAAGGCATTCTGATGATTATGGCCTATCTCCTGAATTGGTTGCTCATCCACATCTGCATCATATGTCTTAGCATTTCCCTCAGTCAAGAACAACAATTCCTCTTCATCCAAAGTTGCACCATTATCCTAAGCTTGCACAAGCAACATCTTATCCCTAAAGTACTCAGCATTCTGAGGGTGTTTTGGTGATATGCAGTTCCTTGCAATGTGTCCCTCACCTCCACAATTGTAACATTTAATTGGCTTTGCTTGACCCTGATTTCCATTCCTTCCTCTGTTCTGATTTGCAGCATAACCTCTACCAGCTCCACCTCTTGCTTGTTCGTACTGTCGTTCTTGAACTGGTTGCACCATAACCTTCCCATCTCTGACAGTGGCTTGATTATGTGGATTGGAAGCAGTTCTGAGGTTGTTGTTGGTGTGTGGAAGAGAGTTCATATTTTGACTAATCAGAAGAGCTAGTTGATTAATGAAGTTTCCCGCGTGTGCATCAGCATCAGCTTGTTTGAACATAGGATCAGGAATGAGTTTGTGATTACCATTACCCATGGGTATGACTTGTGAGGCTTTGGTTGTGATTCCGATGTTTGAGTAGAAGGCAGTTGAGTCATTTGAAGAGCTTGTCTCTCCCTGGTTGGTTTTGAACTGATTAAGAATCCTTTTTTCAAACATAGCATGTCTCTCATTCTAAAGGAGGAAGGCATAGAGTTGCTCATAGTTTGTATTCTTCAATCCTTTAGTGAGCTTCACAGAAGTGACAAACTTGTGCCATTCGGGATTCATGTTGTTTACAAATTTTGAGTTCAACTGAATGTTAGGCATAGTCATTCTGATGTTTCTCATATCATTAACCAGCTTGTGGAATCTCACATAGTACTCATAAACACTCTCATCTGGTTTCATCTTGAAGTGTTCAAATTCATCATAGAGTTGTGATTCTCTGTCTTCCATAGTTAATTCAGAACCTGAGAGAAGCATCTTGACATTATCCCATACTGCCTTTGCTTCGGTGTTGTGATTGATCAGCTTGTAGATATCTTTTGGAAGACCTTGAAGTACGATGTTAGAAGCCCTGATATCAGCATCGAATCTCTTTTTCTCCTTATCATCGAGCTCATCACATGTCTTTGGTCTGTCATTTCCATAGATCATTGTTCCATCTTCAGCTGTATCAATTAAGTCTCTAGTCGTCTCAACCCGATATGGTCCTTCATCAATGGATTTGAGAATGTTGACCTCATTTTCCTTTCCAAGACAGTACAATCTGATTCGTTGAGCCCAAGAGTCTTAGTCAGTTCTGTCAAGCATGGGTGGACGAGTATCTGAACCAGCTGCTTGAACATCCTCGGCAACAGTGGAGATGATTGTAGGAACGTTGGTAGACATGATGACAAATTAAACGGGATTTTATAACTCTATAATTAAACCGGGAAATAGATTCTTTCACGGGATTTTACTGAATCAAGAGAAAACCGTATTTAAAGGAAATCACTCAAGTCGCTAGGAAAACTGTGAACCAAGTCGCTAAGTGCTAAGTCGCTAAAGTTCCAAGTCGTTATATAACAACTCGCTACAATCCAAGTCGCTAACAAAATTTTGGCAGCAATTCGCTAAGCACCAAGTCGCTAAATATTCAAGTCGCTAAATAGCAACTCGCTAGGTACCAACTCGCTAACACCAAGTTGCTAACAATATAAAGTACAAGTCGCTAACTTAAACCAAGTCGCTACTCGTAGTGGGGAATCCACTAACTGTACTTTTTGTCGGCTTGTCTCAATAGACAAGTCGCTAGCTCAACTCGCTAAGGCGTTAAACAACAACTCGCTACCAAATTGTAAAGCAAGTCGCTACCAAGAAATCTTTTCCGTGGCTCAAGTCGCTAGCATGAAAAACACATAAACACCACTTTTCAATCCAAAAACAACCCAACCACTATGATTCAAACCTTCTAAATCAAAACCTAAACACTTGAGATGATTCAAAACACAAAAGTACTACCAAAATCCAAACTTTAACACTAGAAATCAACCAAATGATGCAAAAACCACTAAACTTTTTCAAACTCAAAAACCACCTAAAAACCACTAGAAATCCAAAGATATGTAAGATATGATCTAACCATGGCTCTCTGATACCAATTGTAGGATATTGGATTTCACATACACATCAAACCATAACACAAAGTGGGCGTATAAAGGTGAGTTCTAGAGAGAGAAAGTTAGAGGTTTAGGGAACTTTAGTGAGAGAAAGAAAATTCTTATTATGAGCTCCAACTCTCTACCTTGGAAGGTAGAGAGTATTTATAGTCTTACAATAAAACGCCAGACAACGGGCGGTGGATCAGGCATACAGTGGGTAAAGACCCGTCCGTCCTCCACGGTGTTACTAAACTAAATACTACTTAACTTAAATGAACTACGTCTACGAGCTTTCTAACGATTAAATATACTTGAGGTGACCGACTCTTTAATACCTGGAATTTCTAATTCCTAACATTTATTTATTATTATTTTTTTCAACACTTTTTTTTTTCTTTTTCACTTTTTTCTATTTTTTTTGATTTTTTTTCCATACACTTTTACTCTACCATCCTCTATGATAACATCAAAATAATAGGGATTTATAGGTACATCCCTACTCTTGTGTTTTTATTACTCTAACACTAATTTGACCCGAATTGAAAAGATCAAAACACTTGGAGTACATTATTACGCAAATAAATGGAATTTGAATTTAACGTTCCTTCCCGTCACTTCATAAAATTAAACTTTTCCCATGAGTCCCAATCGTCCCAAAACTGTGTACAAAGGATATGACTCGACTTAGCAACTTATGCAAGCAACTAGATAATTGAACTAAGGGTTTAGTATGATAACAATAATGCACTAAAAGTATCAAAGTTATGATAATGGAAGGTAATTAAAAATGAAAGAAACTAATACTCCCCTGATTAGCTCGGTAAGATCCGTGTGAAGTAGTGGTTAAATCCTTCTTCAAGAAGAACATATGTGTGAAAAGCTCCATCCAATCTTATGTATCTTCTTCTTCATAAATAAAACCTGCACACTTGAAGAAAACAAACGAAACCTTCGTGTAAAATCGGCGGTAACACTATATATGACTCTACTAAACTTGGATATAATGCTTGTGGAATGGATGTTTACAGATTTTCTGGAAAATTAAGACCTGAGAAATTCCAAAAATTTATAAGTAGCACATAAAATGAGAAAATGTAGTAAGTTGTTTATACTCCTCATGACACCGTCAGGTTGCGACCCTGACGCCGTCAGGTTATCTTGACAGAAACTGGTCTGCGATTTTCTGGAAAAAATTTTGGAAAATTTATATCTTTAGAATCTGGAAAAATTTTCTGCAAAACATCCATTATGACTTGATACAAGCATTTGACTCAAACAAACACACATGTATATCTTTTTTTAATAATCGTAATTCTCATGTTCACGTTCTTTTTGAAAACGTGTGTAATCCTCCCTACACTTATCCCTTTTGTAAAATACCTTTATATGTAACCAAGACGAGTTAAAGACAAAATAAAGCATTTTTACAACAAACATGATGTCACACCCCGCCGATGGCAGAAACACGAGGTGTAACTGAAAAAGTAACACAAGCAAAAGATAATAGAACATACCAACGTTTAAGATTAAAGAAAAAGATACATTATTACAATGCCAGTTTAGCCGACATCGGCAAATATAATATAAAGTTTAGATCCCAAAAGATTACGTTTTATTACATAATGATTAGTAGTGACAGGTGAAAACTTCATTATGCAAAGACCTTGAGGAAAAGCTTACAAACGATCACCTGAAATGCATGAGAGAAAAACGGGTCAACTATGAAAATAGTTGGTGAGTATACACGTTTCGTATAATAAGAGAACTCGCAAAAGAGAGTCAAAGGTTTCGGTCATCGAGAATAGTCCACAAAGCAAAGGCATTATAAATCCACTCAGTTCCAAGTTCCGCCCATACAAAACTTGCAACCTGTGTGTTCACAACCCATTGCACAAAATATGGTGTATCTAGTAGTCAAGTGTACGATTTCATAATAGTTCACAATATAGCACCACGTATATAATAATGTATGCCAGGAAAAGCCCCTAGAATAAATAATATGCGTTCCGTAACATAGTGAACGAGAGGTTGACCGACCTCTAATAGCGCTATCCATACTACCTACTAATAGGAGACTAACAATGCGAATGTACGAACGGTACATCATAAAACTATTAATATACAATTAAGAACACTCCGAACATGGGAGAATTTGCACGCTCCACCAATAAGGCGAGACTTTAAGTCAGGGTCATAGCACGTACGGTTCAATAAATTCAAACAAGTAATAAGTTCATAATTAAGTCAAAGAGTATAAGTCAAGTTCAAAAGTTCAAGTCAAAAGAGTTCATAAAAGTAGGAATCAATTTAGTTCAAGTATGGTTCATGCACTTCGCCCCAAAAATATAGTAAAACGGTAAAAAGGGGATTGTGAATACTCACATGAGGCAATAATTATGATGACAAAGTGGATTCATAGAAATGAGGTGCAATCTCTATCCGCAACCTAATATGAATGATATGCTCTAATATAAGTCATGAAACAATGTCGTGCATGCAAACTCATATGATATCCATACCACTTGTGCAATTTTAAAAATAAAGTTTATCGTCGAAAATAAGTTTGTAACGTCTTGACAAGTTATAAATTACTTTGTAAGTACTTACATTGAAATGATATCCTACGATAGTCATTTAGTGATTTATTAAGAAATTATAGTTTTTCGTCGCAAAACAATATAATTTGACAATTCATGAAAGTGACTAAATGGCCTCTAAAAGCTAGTCATAAAATAGTGAATATCGAGTGTTAGGAAACATAATCAACGGTTTTGGAAAGCTTGTAGCATTATCTCAAAGTTTTAGCTTTTAAATTTTTATAATAGAGGTCTCGATCATGGAGAAAAACATAGGTGAAGTAGGATACTTGTACCAAAAATATTATTTAAAGGTAGTTTTCGGCAAAGTTTGAGTAACCGCATTTTATTCGTTACAACTCCGTTTGATGAACGGTTGAACATTTTAGAAAATAGGCTAAGTGAACTTACTTTTACTAGCAGACATCGTTTTCTAAAAAGTATTCTATCGATGTGAAAAACGACTCTCAACATGGTCACTAGCGACAACTAGTTTGGCTATTAGAAAATATATACATGTTATACTTGTGAAAGTAGTTACGACAACCTTATTTAAACGCGTGTAATTTAGTCGTTATAAGTCCGTTTTCTACGTTTTATATGTCCTTAGCTTCGTGTTAAAGTATACTAATATATTTTTGATAAATCGACTCATTTAGATAACGCTTAAGACTCATTTTTTACCCTTAAAGTTCTGGACATCATGCTGTTTTTCCGGAAAATATAGTTTTCGTCGTTAAACTTGAAAATAGCGTAACTTCTTCGTTATAAATCCGTTTTAACCCATTCAAGCGACAACGGTTTCCTTTTAAAGTATATATTCTGAATATCTAGCTCAAAATATTTTATAAACTGTCGAAATTTCCAGACTTTGCAAAAATGATCAGACCCTATTTTATAGTTGTCGAAAGTGATTTTTCTTGCGTAATACTTATTCTAACCACTTCAAATCAACACCAAACCTATTCTAAACCTACCATACAGCTTCTTAGGGTGACATGGGTTCCTAGACATCATCAAAAATGATATGTTTCAAGGGATTAATTATAGGATGATATATACTAATTATAAGTACTAAAAACATTAAAAGTGGTATAGAGATACACATGAAACTTGCATGATTTCTACTAGAATGATAAAAATAACTCATGAATATTATGAAAGAGTAAAAATGATCATGAAATGCTTACAAGTATGATGATGAGGTTTATGGAACAAGGTTTTTCCTAAATACCCTAGGTTTTTATTGCAAAACCCTAAATATACTAGAGTTATAAATTATCTTGTTCTTGAGAAACTTGTGCTTCCTCCTTGGTTTTTCTTCTTGGCTGGTTTTTAGAGTGAAAGGGAGGGAGAGTTTTTTTTTTTTTTTTCACCTAAGGATATGTGTATGTATGTGTATATGATAGTATATAATTAAAACAATACATGTGTCCAAGCTAGTTATGTATATGTGTATGCTAGGTAAAAGATTTTTATGAAATCTTGTTGTGTCATCATATTTTGGTCGGCAAGGTAAAAAAAAAGAAAGAGTGACGTAGTTTAAATGACTAAATGTATAAAAGTGTAAGTATAGTATGTGATTTATAAGTTTAAATAGGTATTTAGGGTAGCCTTAGCTAGAAATCGATTTTTACGGAACAAAATAAAATATATCGAAGTCATAAAAATTATAAAAATACATTTCTTACAAGAATTGAGTGAACAAATAATTATCGAGTCGAATTTACGAAAACCGTCGTAAATATATATATGTAACAATTTATATACAAAATAAATTTAAAACATCGGTAAACTAATAATATAATTTTTATAGTCTTAAAATGAGTATAAAATATATTAGGATAATTTTCGGGAGTGTCGGATCAAATATTCAAAATAAATGATTATGCGATAGCGTTTATTTAATAGGAAAATATACGTTTAATGAAAAATGCAAACCCATGCATGAACTAATATGAAAATAACGTTACTGATGATATGCAGACTAACTCTAGTCTATATGTAATGTCCTTAATGATTTTTCATGAATACGCAGATAAACCCTTACGGTTACGCGAATTAGATACTCGTAAACCTAGTTTACGGAAAATGATGCATAAAAATCATGAATATAAATTTTTCTCCGGGAATGAATAGTGTTTTGTGAATAGTAAAATTTTGAAATAACCTCTCAAAATATCAAATCGACCTCAAAAACGATGAATAGCAAAATGATAAATAGTAACCGATAAATAGTAAATTCCCGAGATGAATAGTAAAAAATTTTAAAGTTTGCCCAATGACCGAAAATTGAGATTTGTGACATTCTTCCCCTGTTAGAGGAATCACATCCTCGTGATTCAATTGTTGACACTATAGTCCGAACCGCGACAAGGGTTCTAAAAGTTTATGCTCGTGTGAAGAGTCTAAGCGATTATGTCAATGCTCATGCATATGGGTTCCTCATCCAACTAAGTACGTCCTCGTGATTAGATTTGATAGGGTAAACTTACCCAATATCGAACGTAGCCCTCAAAAGACCTTTAGGTAGTCGATTCTAATTTAATCTCACAACTCATCAAACAAGAACTGTCATAAGATTAAACTAAATCGACTTGAGTAAACTTGTTTCATAGCTTGACTTTCGCAACTCATCAAACAAGAACTGTCACTAGATCAAGCTAGGAAACAAGTCTTATGAATGAAGTCTTTTGAAAGATTCGCTCGATATTGGATTTGCTTACACAAATCAAATCAAATCAACAAAATAAATTACAACTAAGGTCGATATCGTTAGGTCTCAAATTAATCAAGGTCGTGAATGTGGTTAAAATTGGAAGGAAGTTATGCACTCAAAATCATGTTGTACAGAAAGAAGGTGGTTGTTCAAAAGAATGTACCCGTTACGCGTTGCGGGCTTCCTCAGTACCCAAATAGAATGCTCGACCACGTATTTAAACTTACAAATTACATACTATACTAACACTTTTATACATTTAGTCATTTAAACTACATCACTCTTTCTTTTCTTTTCTTTTTTACCTTGCCGACCAAAATATGATGACACAACAAGATTTCATAAAAATCTTTTACCTAGCATACACCGGCGTTACTGTTGAATTGGTATCGCACACAAGTATAGCAAAAAGATAGTCATTTAACATTCAAAACCAATCCCAAGTTTAAGTATTCAAAACATTTAATCTAAAAGTATAATTATTAGGCCCAAAACATGATTTAATAAAATTGGTCCTCATAGTTTATCAGAGTCATAAATGATCCTTGAACCCCGCCTTCTTGCCAAGCTTCCACAAACCACGTAATCCAAAAATCTTTCGAATACCTGAGAAATCATGCTAAAAGGTCAGCTTACGCTGGTGAGTTCATAGGTTTAAGTTCAACAAAATCATAGTGGACCAGTAGGAGTTGATTTGCTATGCAAGACCTAAGATAGATAAATACCGATCCTACCCGGATCACCAACCAAAAACATTTCCCGCATCCAGGGACTACGCGGGCCCAACGACTCTAGTCCAGCACTGTCGTGGCAAAATATAGAACAATTGCCAACCCCGGACTAGGTCGAGGTAGAAGTCTATTCTTAGCTAGGCAACAGTTATAGCAATTAGGATTGCTACCCTAGTCTAAGGCAACAACTACCGCACATCTATCTAAATAGTCAAGCATATAAGCAAATCCAAATAGTTTTCACAGTCCAAAAACAGTAGCATGATTCTCACCCCAATATAGTTAAAAATGTAGATAAAAGTGGGGCTATAAAACTCACCTTTGCCACAGCAATGCACTATTCACTATTGACACGACTGGTATCTAAAGTTAATCTCCATGGCATCCAAAAGAATGTACGACGAGTACAATAGAATAGTTGTGACGCAACCTAATGCGTATATGATATTCTTAGAATACGGCTCATACGATAAAGAAATAAATAGAAAGTAACATGTTGTAGTTTTCGTGGATCATTCATGTCGTTACTTTCAAAAGTACATTATCGTTCTCAAAAGTTTATAATTCATATCTCAAAAGTTCAGTTTTAACGTTTCGTGTGGTGGTAAGAAACATAGACGCGATGTACAACTCACGCGAAGGAAAAGAAGTCATCGACAGAGTCGAGACATACTGACCATAACTTACGCCAAACAGGCAAAGACATCGACCAAATTAAGAAATACTGACAATACTCTAGCCAGTCAAAGACTAGGAATTAACAACGACTATTTATGTAATATAAATAGGTTAGTTGATAAGTTTCGGAAATTTACCCAATAACTCCAAACGTACATGGTTAATAACAAAATACAAGTTTCCCTTTATCGCTCAATTAATAAAGGTTTCTCAATCGTTATTCATAATCATACAAGTTTACCCGAAATTACTTCATATAAGGTATAGTAAATAGTGTACTATAAATGACACGTTCGTTTATTCCAACGTTTCCAAATCAATACGACTTCCATAAGTTATATCATCAAAATAATATTTCCAAACAAGTTTATAAAAGTTAATATGTGTTATAAAACACGAGTTACCATCGTATTTAATAAGGGTTTATAATATATTAAACCATATCCGTCCATAATATATTTTGTTATATAATTCAATAGTATCTTAGACGTGAAAACGAAATATTTAGCTTTATCGCAAGAACAATTATACTAAACTCATTTAAACCAAAACGTTTAGTAGAGTACAACACACTAATCAATATAAATGTTATCAACAAGTTTTTAAAAGGTATTTTATATTTATAAGACATGAATTATTATCGTAGTTCATAAATGGTTTATAATAATTAAAACCATATTTATTGACAATATATATCTGAATATCTCGTTATTAGTTAAAATGTGAAAATATAATACTTGGTCATATCGCGAAATAAACATATCAAACTCATTTCCGAGTCTTAACATGCTACACTCGTTTAAGCCATAATCAATATAAACGTATATCAAATGTTACTTCAAGTTTATAAACCGTATTAAATGTTATAACGTATACACAATATTCAATATTACTCACAAATTGCCTACTTAGTTCCCAATGTTTACTGCTTTGTTTTACAAATATTTATTCATCGTTAACTCAAGTTTTATATCGTTGTATAAGTGATTTGTTACCAAATCATGTCGTTAAGTACATATATATATATATGTATATAGTTAACCCATTAGCTTACACCATTAACCGTTTCCTTAGTCTTGATATCTTATTATAACGATTTTAGTTCTAATATGTTCATTAATATTTGTTTCGACATTCCATTTCAACCACACTTACAACTTATAAACTATTATCGCGCCTCATGAATTCGTATCCATAACTAGTTTAACTCTTTCGAGTATCCAATTTATAAGTCTAAATATATAGCCCGACACGTATCGGTGTATCAGTGTAAACAAATAACCGTTCGGTTTTACTTGTTTACTATCACCAAAACTTGTTAGTACTAGCATAACCTATTAATATTTATGTATACAATTATTTATATTTATTACTTTTTGTCACCCCAAGATCCCAAAATAACAATAATCCCAGTGATTCAAATTGTTACTTGTGGTAATGTTAAATGTATAACCCCTTTTTACTCATTTCATTTACAACTTATTAATCCCAAACAATTATTTCTTAACAAAATATGAATTATCATATTATTATCAATATCATGAATTTGTGAACCCCATGAGGTCTAAATCGACCCGACTAATCAAATCCATAATTGACTCAAACCAACTCGACTCCACTGTTCCAACTCGTGAGTCCACCCAACTCTGAGTCAACTCACATCACCAACCCTTGTTTTCCAGTTTCATGCCACACGAGGAGGTTTAAAATGCTAGTATATGATTTACTCTACGAAAATGACAACACAAACATGTACGACCTTTAACACCCGAGTTTTGTTAACTCCCACACGAAATCATTTGTCCATGTTTTTTTAAAACTGTTTCTAACAAGGATTTTACCACACGAGTCTTTAACAATTGTTTTACATCTTGTTTTTAATATCCACGAAAAGTAAACACGAGCAATATATATATACCGAATCAAAATAGAAACTAAGAAGGGTGACGCGTTTTTCTATTTACCATGAGAATGAGAAGACGATGGGCTCTTGGAGGCGTCTCTACGAGTACAACTCGTAACCCATCAAGCTTGGAACCTTTTAAAAACGTTTTACCAAGAAACCCTAATAATGTCGAAGCTTAAATCTCAGATTTGGAGCGCGTCATTTACATTCGTGGCATGTGGGTCACAAAAACGTAACCACAATTGCCCGATCTATCATCTAGGAGTGGCGGTGTAATAGTTGGTAGTCGCCGGAATTTGGCCGGAGACCGGTGGCAGCGCCGGAACCCTAATATGGGTGGCCGGATAATGTAGAGAGAGAGAGAGAAAAGTTATTGTGTGTGTTTTTGTAGAGAGAGAGTGAGAGTGGAAGAAATGAGGAAGGTTTGAGGTGTGGGGGTATATATACTCCAAGGAAGGGCTAAACATGCATACTCACAATCACAAGGGCGACTATGTAACTTCCTCAAGGGACCTTAGATGTAACTTCGTAAAACTTTCACTATATTAGGTTCGGAGCTCGTTTAACCTAGTAAATGAATGATTCATGACACAGGAGTTACGCCATAGTTTTTAAAATATTATTTCCAATAAAAATGATATAAAATCCGACTCGTAACTCAAGTTAAACCAAATGATCGCTCTAATCAACGTTTCTCCGATTACGACGCATCGAGGAATTTACGAGTTGTCACAGCCTCACCTCCTTAAAAGGAATCGCGTCCTCGCGATTCAATTCAAGTTTTACTCGTTGAGGTTTAAGGAGGCTTGTGCATACACACGGGGGTTCATCTTCACGTTTCCCTACGTGAATATAGGTCCTTACTGTGAGTTTCTATGAACTTCGAAGACAGAGAGGCAACTTTACTAAAGTTGTTAGGTTTCATCATCCATGGTTTTGATAGGTCAACGAAGTTTAAACGTCCAAAGATTAGGATTTCCTAAAGGGATAACGATTTCCTCATCGGAGAGTCATTTCTTTCTATTACACATGACATGTTGGGAACTCTCTACTGAGTCCTGACGGTAGCTCAAGGCTCTGAGCTACTGGTCTCAAACTAGCAAGAACTTTCAGAAGGATTGATATAGCGGGGATTAAGTTCTCACGTTTACTACTCGCTTCACATAATTTCATGGTGGATCCGTAAGCATAATTCTAGGTTATCTCGGAGGGTCCAAGAGATTTACGTTGTCTATGTCTCCAATTGGTTTGTGAGTAACTTACATATCCACCTGAACTAAAAATAGTTTCCTTGGTATTATTTTGAACAGGTTCAGGGTTGCTAAGTTGGGGTATTTCCATTTCTTCCCAATCATCTGATTTTACTCTTACATCCATAGAGGATCTCTTATGGTGTCTTTGAGGTACTATAGTGATAGGTATGGTTATAGGATATGTTGACCAAGGGAAAGTGTCCATAGTGGGAGAAAGTAAGGAGCTAAAGTTCGAAATGAGGTCTAGCTTATTGGAGCAAGCCACTTTACAGGAGGGAGAGGATTGGGTACTACCTCACCTCCTTAAAAGAAGATAGCTGGGTTCTCTAGTGTTGCTATAACTATATGAGGAGAGACGAGCATTGTCATCCATACTTTTCCTTTTTACTAATTCGCGAGAGGTGAATAGGTTGGTAAGACTACTAACAACCACTTAGGTAAAGGCGGGGATCTACTTCCAAGGTTTCGTCTATGGTGTAGCTTATCGTTTGGTGAGAGGTCCGAAAGGTTAGAATGTGCTTCCCGAAGGATGAGAGAAGGATTATGTGATTGTCCTAGAGAATGTGGTTTAGGTTTCTCCTTAGGATTTCAATATTTCTTGCTGAGCACGGAATCTCTACTAGATGAGAAGTCTAGGAAGTTCAGAGTATGTCTCTATTAGAAAGTGTTGATTGCTTCCAGCAATCGGTCGGTTGACTTAGCATGATATCTAGGTTAGAGACGAAAGTACGACTCCTAAAAGGGAGTATGGGTTACTAACCACAGTCAGTCGATTGACTCATTGGTGCACTTAACACTTAACGAAGAAGGTTTCAAGGTAAGATTCTAAAATCATAATCCCCAAAAGAAGTTCAACTACCAGTCGATATCCAAATCATTTCCTACATACGAGTGAACGTCAATGGCTCTAAGTAGGTATGCTAGAGAATTTCTCATCTGTGGTGTAAGGTACCATGTTGATAGAATAGGGTAGGTATTACCATTTCCGGTGGTGTGACATATCAGACTATTGTTGACAAACAATGTTGAGTGTTCAATGTTGCTAGAGTCAACATTGACGGAACAATATCTAAGGATAATCCTCGGGGAACAACTTTACTAAAACAAGTCGTTAGATCATTATCGATAGGGGTTCCTACATAGAGGATAAGGTACGACATCAACAGCACGTAAGGCACTACCTTAACTGAAAGCTGTTGGTGAAGCAACGTCGACCACAATATTATCGGTTTAGGAAATGAGCAACGTCGACTCGATGACGTCGCTTAAATCAACTTCAAGTGAATGGTATGGTTTCGGAAGTTTTCTCAACCATCGGCTCAAGACTAGGCTTGAGGTATAAGTGTCGGTAACAGGGTTACCAACGAAACGAGGCTCGATGACAAATCCACGGTGTTACTACCGAAACGATGTGGAATGATAATTCCAACAAGATTACTATCGAAATACGGTGGAATAATAATTCCAATACGGTTACTATCGTAATGCGACTGGACGACGTTTCGAAATCGAATACCGCCTAAAGTTCGAAAGATGATTTTAACAAGGTTATCAACGAAACGGATCCGAATAATAATTCGAGGCCAAACGATGACTCGAAGTCAAATTACAAGTTAAAACTCGGAACGAGATCAAAATCTCAAATTCGAAACCCAAAGACCAAAATCCAAAACCGAATCCAAAATAGTCAAGACCCAATCCAAAACAGCTCAAAATAGTTTCAAATGCTCGGATAAGATCAACGAGTCTTACATCGAAAAACAATTCGGATAAAAACAGTTCCAATCGGGTCTCGCCCGATTTATTGCGAACTACGCTCAAGTGCTACAACCAAGAATTTCACATAAACAGAGACGTATAGTGATGCCAGAAGTGTTACGATTCAAGAGGTGTTACGATGCCAGTGTGTCGTGTGTGAGTGCGGCTTTCGTGATGTTTAGCGAGTGTGAGTGTGCGAGTCCACCTTAAGTTTATCGTTCTTAAAACCAATCTCAAATCCGAACAAAATTTTGTTATAACAATTCCCAGTATTTGTAAAATTTACCTCTGAGACGGACATAGGTGATCAGTCCATGTCCTGCTGTCTCTGGCTGAATATAGGTGATCAGTCTATATTCAATCGAGGTTTGATAAATTTTTATAAGCAAGGCACAACCAGTTTATAACCAACTCTTAATATATATTCCCAACTTCAATGTTATATGCCCAACATGTATTCATTTCCTCATCTTAAAAATATCTTGTTGTTTCATTTAGTTATTAGCGTTAGGTATCATCGTGTGTGTGTGTGTGTGGTATCGACTCTACAAGACACCATAATGCGACTCATAATGACACAATGAGATGTCTAAACGATAAACCCTATAGTTTAATAAGTTTCGGAATGAATAGTTAGATCTTATCTAATTCGTCAATTCGATAAACTCAACCATTTATTCATGTCGCTTATTATCCACAAGCCAGTCACATCCTAACGAGTCATAAGGATAATTCACCCATTAATAGCGTTATCCTACGTAGATAGCGGGCGCCTATTAGGTTCGTCAACCTAATAAGTCCGTTATCCACGTGGATCGACGTTATTAATGTTAGGTCATCCGTAACCCACGCACACACATAAATGACATTAAATATTCATAAATGACACCCTTCGATAAACGTACCCTCGAAACATTTAATGGCTCCTTTATTACAAAATATTTCTATTTTTAAACGTTGGTTCCCTTTTTAAAATGCCGGATAACAAGGCGAGCCCTGTTATCAAAGGTTTAGTACAAAACCATTTATCATCTATATCTTCTAGTACTATTTACTAGTACATATGTATATATATAAATTTCGAAACATTTTGAATATAAATTCATTCATCTCACTTATAAATTTCAATAAAAATTTCAATATAAATTTCAATAAAAATTTCAATAAAAATTTCGATAAATTTTCAACATAAATTTCGAGTCACTATTCGTTTCGAGTTCCCAAGTCCGAGTCATGACTCTCGGTTTTTACAAAAATCATGTTACCCAAATAAATACTAAAGACCATGTTACGGTACTGTCAGGGTAGTCGAGACTAGAAAGTCACGATAACACCTGACATAGCGCAAAATTGACATATATATATATCATTAAGTCAAAAATAAACAATTTTCACAATTCTAATTAATCCTTCAAACAATCTCATACCAATCTCGCCATCTAAATAGACAATCAAACATACCCAACACCATTAAACACTTCCAATTGACTCTTCCAATTTCCCAAACACAACCGATTAACGGGTATCAAATCTAATATTTGTCAATAACTTACCAATTACCCAAAACACCACAATTAATTTGTTATTCAATTAAGGTTGTTAATTGAAATGTCATTCGATTCCAAATATCTGATTCATACCAATGATTCAACGTTAACCAAATAATCACACGTTAATCCAATTTATCATCTGAAAACACTTACTGGTTTCACATATCAATATAACATTAACGGACATCAATTCATTATTAGTAATCAAAACCGATTACCACTTGTTTGACAAATTTTAAAGAGTAAAACAACGGTTTACGAGGGTTTCGACCCAAAATCGTGACACAAGACCATCACCAATCGACATCATCAAAATCATTATAATCCATCATCTAGTATTGATCAAGGGCACATAAACATGATAAGATGCAAGACACGTGAACAAGTCTTTTGAATGAAGTCTTTTGAAAGATTCGCTCGATATTGGATTTGCTTACACAAATCAAATCAAATCAACAAAATAAATTACAACGAAGGTCGATGTCGTTAGGTCTCAAATTAATCAAGGTCGTGAATGTGGTAAAATTGGAAGGAAGTTATGCACTCAAAATCATGTTGTACAGAAAGAAGGTGGTTGTTCAAAAGAATGTACCCGTTACGCGTTGTAGGCTTCCTCAGTAGCCAGATAGAATGCTCGACCACGTATTTAAACTTAAAAATTACATACTATACTTACACTTTTATAAATTTAGTCATTTAAACTACATCACTCTTTCTTTTCTTTTTATTACCTTGCCGACCAAAATATGATGACACAACAAGATTTCATAAAAATCTTTTACCTAGCATACACATATACATAACTAGCTTGGACACATGTATTGTTTAAATTATATACTATCATATACACATACATACACATATCCTTAGGTGAAAAAAGAAAGAAAGAGTGATGTAGTTTAAATGACTAAATGTATAAAAGTGTAAGTATAGGATGTAATTTGTAAGTTTAAATAGGTATTTAGGCTAGCGTTAGCTAGAAATCGATTTTTACGGAACAAAATTAAATATATCGAAGTCTTAAAAATTATAAAAATACATTTCTTACAAGAATTGAGTGAATAAATAATTATTGAGTCGAATTTACGAAAACCGTCGTAAATATATATATGTAACAATTTATATACAAAATAAATTTAAAACATCGGGTAAACTAATAATATAATTTTTATAGTCTTAAAATGAGTATAAAAATATATTAGGATAATTTTTGGGAGTGTCGGATCAAATGTTAAAAATAAATGATTATGCGATAGCATTTATTTAATTGGAAAATATACGTTTAATGAAAAATGCAAACCCATGCATGAACTAATATGAAAATAACGTTACTGATGATATGCAGACTAACTCTAGTCTATATGTAATGTCCTTAATGATTTTTCATGAATACGCAGATAAACCCTTATGGTTACGCGAATTAGATACTCGTAAACCTAGTTTACGGAAAATGATGCATAAAAATCATGAATATAAATTTTTCTCCGGGAATGAATAGTGTTTTGTGAATAGTAAAATTTTGAAATAACATCTCAAAATATCAAATCGACCTAAAAAATGATGAATAGTAAAATGATAAATAGTAACCAATGAATAGTAAATTCCCGAGATGAATAATAAATTTTTTTTAAGTTTGCCAAATGACCGAAAATTGAGATTTGTGACATTCTTCCCCTGTTAGAGGAATCACGTCCTCGTGATTCAATTGTCAGAACCGCGACAAGGGTTTTAAAAGTTTATGCTCGTGTGAATAGTCTAAGCGATTATGTCAATGCTCATGCATATGGGTTCCTCATCCAACTAAGTACGTCCTCGTGATCAGATTTGATAGGGTAAACTTACCCAATATCGAACGTAGCCCTCAAAAGACCTTTAGGTAGTCGATTCTAATTTAATCTCACAACTCATCAAACAAGAACTGTCATAAGATTAAACTAAATCGACTTGAGTAAACTTGTTTCTTAGCTTGACTTTCGCAACTCATCAAACAAGAACTGTCACTAGATCAAGCTAGGAAACAAGTCTTTTGAATGAAGTCTTTTGAAAGATTCGCTCGATATTGGATTTGCTTACAATAATCAAATCAAATCAACAAAATAAACTACAACTAAGGTCGATATCGTTAGGTCTCAAATTAATCAAGGTCGTGAATGTGATAAAAATTGGAAGGAAGTTATGCACTCAAAATCATGTTGTACAGAAAGAAGGTGGTTGTTCAAAAGAATGTACCCGTTACGCGTTGCGGGCTTCCTCAGTAGCCAGATAGAATGCTCGACCACGTATTTAAACTTAGAAATTACATACTATACTTACACTTTTATACATTTAGTCATTTAAACTACATCACTCTTTCTTTTCTTTTTTTACCTTGCCGACCAAAATATGATGACACAACAAGATTTCATAAAAATCTTTTACCTAGCATACACATATAAATAACTAGCTTGGACACATGTAGTTTTAATTATATACTATCATATACAAATACATACACATATCCTTAGGTGAAAAAAAAAAAGAAAGAGTGATGTAGTTTAAATGACTAAATGTATAAAAGTGTAAGTATAGTATGTAATTTGTAAGTTTAAATAGGTATTTAGGGTAGCGTTAGCTAGAAATCGATTTTTACGGAACATAATAAATTATATCGAAGTCATAAAAATTATAAAAATACATTTCTTACAAGAATTGAGTGAACAAATAATTATCGAGTCAAATTTACGAAAACCGTCGTAAATATATATATGTAACAATTTATATACAAAATAAATTTAAAACATCGGGTAAAATAATAATATAATTTTTATAGTCTTAAAATGAGTATAAAAATATATTAGGATAATTTTTGGGAGTGTCGGATCAAATATTCAAAATAAATGATTATGCGATAGCGTTTATTTAATAGGAAAATATACGTTAATGAAAAATGCAAACCCATGCATGAACTAATATGAAAATAACGTTACTGGTGATATGCAGACTAACTCTAGTCTATATGTAATGTCCTTAATGATTTTTCATGAATACGCAGATAAACCCTTACGGTTACGCGAATTAGATACTCGTAAACCTAGTTTACGGAAAATGATGTATAAAAATCATGAATATAAATTTTTCTCCGGGAATGAATAGTGTTTTGTGAATAGTAAAATATTGAAATAACCTCTCAAAATATCAAATCGACCTCAAAAACGATGAATAGTAAAATGATGAATAGTAACTGATGAATAGTAAATTCCCGAGATGAATAGTAAAATTTTTTAAAGTTTGCAAAATGACCGGAAATTGAGAATTGTGACACATGAGAATCAACAATCAATAAAAGATATACGACACACAAACAAGCAAACAATAAAGCATGGGTTGCCTCACACGAAGCACTTTTCTTTATTTATGAGTCTTGTAGCTAGACTCGAAGTCGTGCCCCTATGTACCTATATAAGTAAGCTTATCCTCAAGAATGTCATCAGGATCAAACTTATCATTTAAGTTCCTAGTGGTACACTTAGTTCGGTATGCCTTTTCAAACTTCTCTCCATCGGAGTCATAGATCGTTATCCTAATGTGCCACTCTCCATTACCATCACTTGGCGGTCTATCCCAATTCCACTTATGCTTAGGCTTATCGCTCTCAACTTTCCACTTATTCATGACAAGGTTGACGGGCAAGCTTCCTAGGAACTCGGTTATCTTCCTAAACACTAAGGCATCCTCGAACGGGTTCACCTCCATGTCCCTAGCCAATTCTTTTTCATGGAAAGTTGCTTTACTAGCAAAGGCTTCATCTAGATAGAAAGGTCATTGGGGACCTATGAAGTCTTTATTAATCCAAGGTCCATATCTAGATGGCGTTCTATCTAACCTAATCTCATGGGGGATTTCCTCTTCCTTGTAATAAATATTCTTTTGACATCGTAAATTGACCTAGCACTCTCTTCTCCTACCACTATTTTATACATCTTACAATCAATGATGGTACTAGCGGTAGCAAAAAATCCCCTTCCTACTAATAATGGGCATGTCGGGTCCTTATTCATGTCTAGCACATGGAAATCCGCCAAAAGAGTCAATTCTCCTACGTGTACTACCATGTCTTTTATTATCCCTACTGGATATGCAATACCACCGTCCGCTAGACCTAAGATGGTTTCTGTTGGTTCTATCTTACCTAAGTTAAGGCTTCTATGGAGAGACAACGGAACAAGATTGATGCATGATTCTAAGTCGGCTAGAGCATCGAGAGGTTTGGAGGTTCCAAGCCTACACGAAAGAGTGAATAGCCCAGGATCGTCTAACTTCTTAGGTAAATTATTTTGCACAAACGCGGACCCATGTTTTCCAAGTTTTA
Organism: Chrysanthemum seticuspe; assembly: GCA_019973895.1. NCBI lineage: Eukaryota > Viridiplantae > Streptophyta > Magnoliopsida > Asterales > Asteraceae > Chrysanthemum > Chrysanthemum seticuspe. The sequence continues at coordinate 128,516,225 of BPTQ01000004.1, forward strand.
ATTCTCGCTCATAATTTTCTTTTAAAGCATTATAATAAGGTGCATGCGCTAAGACTTCAAGAACCGGTTTTTCTTGATGGAGTTCCTTGTACTCCTCCTCTAGATTAGGTTTGGGTTCTTGGTTGAAGGGTTTCTCAAGAGTGGGTTTTACCAATGGTGCGGGTCCGTGGTACCTCATTTGGGATCGCTTGGAACCCTTATTGATAGCATTTACCGAGTGGACCGTTGGGTGTGAGGGGCATGGATGTGCACTTTCCCATGGTGAACAAGAACATGAAGTCGATGAAATCGAATTCACTTTTGGGTTCTTTACAGTATCACTTGGGAGTGCTCCAATTTCCCGGTCATTGAAGGCCTTTAAGAGGGAGTCAAGCTTGTTTGTCATCTCGCCTTGTCGTTGCTTGAAATCAGCTTCAAGCTTAGTCAATCGAGTTTCATGAAATGACATGAATCTAGACGCAATTGCCTCAAGACTAGTGGGGTTCCCGGTGTTTGGAGGGTTGAACCTATTCGGTGGACTATATGAGCTTTGGGGTTGGTTTGAATTTTGGTTCCACTTAAGGTTAGGGTGATTCCTCCATGAGGGGTTATAGGAGTTTCCTAAGTTGTTTTGTTCGGACTTAAAAGTGTACCACTTCTCTCCTGCTCCGTCGGTACGCGTGGATGCGTAGTCCGCAAAATCTTGTTCGGGGAGTCTTGTGCAATCACGAGTGTCGTGGGGACCACTACACAACTCACAAGGTAGAGTGATTTTGTTCACTTGATGTGAAGACTTAGGATTTTTGTAGGAGCTCATTAGGGATTTAACTTGATCTTCAAGCTCGAGCATCCTACGGTCGGAAGGTTGTGAGTCAATGGGAGGCAAGGAGATTGCCTTTACGGTTTTCGGCAACTCACGGGGGTCATTCCAACTTTCGTTGTCATAGAGAGCAAGGTCCTCTATTATACCCCATGATTCTTCCGCGGTGAGATCACTAATTTTACCACCAGCCGCTTGGTCAATGGATCGCTTAGTTGGGAAGTTGACATGATCATAAAAGAGTTGGACTTGAAGCCAAAGATCAATGTCGTGATGAGGGACTCTATGGAGTAAGTCCTTGAATCGATTCCATGCTTCATAGAGAGATTCACCTTGATGTTGTTGGATATTAAGATTTCATTCCTAAGCTTAGTAGTTCTCCCCAGTGGGAAAAATTAGGCAAGGAAACGAGAGGTGAGATCATCCCAACTTGAGATGGAGCTGGCGGGAAGTCGCTCAAGCCAATTACTAGCTTGGTCCTGTATAGAGAATTGGAAGAGACGCAAGCGCGTGGTCTCCCGAGTAGTAGCATCGAGGTCAATGGAATCGACGATTTTAAGGAAATCCTTAAGATGCTGATTAGGATCTTCGGAACGAAGTCCATAGAATGCACATCCGTTTTGGAACAACCGGATGGTGCCGAATCAAAGGGCCGTAGTTTGGGCTTGGTCGGGAAGCTCAATGGTGTTTCTATAGCCTAGGTGGCTTGGTCTTGAGTATTCACCAAGAGTACGGCCTCTTGGCGGGTCATTTGGTGGTGGGTTGATGAGTGGTGGTTTATTATCACCTTCCATGATGAAAAGTGATGGGATTATGTGACAACTCGCATTTTTCCAGTATTCGTTTTCGAGAAAATTCGTCTGTTTTTCATTTACAAACTTTCCTGAGCTCGTTCGACGTGAAAACGATAAAGCTATCTCGCGAAACGTAAAAGTTGGACACAACGCGTACTGGCACAACCGTCAATTTGTTTTGATTTGATATCATTTACGAGAAATTAGTCGTGTAAATACTCGTTTTATTGGAAAAATTATTCTAAACTCAATGGTGTGACTTTCGTGATTGGAAACACCTGTTTGCTAGTCTAATTATGTCCCGAACAATAAATGATAAAAGATTATGAAAATCTCATCTATGGTCCCTGTGCAGAAATTCTGCCCGCCCCCCCCCCCCCCTTATCTTTCATCTATTTGAAAAATTCGTCCTTGTGAGAATATAAAATCTTGACTAGGGATTCATTTTATTTACACAAAACCTAAACTTAAGTTTGCAGCCCCTCTTCCTCGCCAGCCGCCACCCTCATCTCAGCCGCCGGCCACCTCTGCTCCGGCCACGCCGCCACCCTTTTTCCTTCCTCCTCAATCACTGTAAGAAGACGAAGGTTCGTGTAGGATCGGGCTTTGCTCAAGATTGGAGTTTTGATTCTTCGACGCTGGGTTGGTTTTGGTTCGAGTAATATCATAGCCGTCCCTCTCCTTTCTCTCTTGTCTTTCTCGGTTTTCGTGGTAAGTCACAACACAAAAACCGTTTTGCTCTTTTGATTAAATCCGGTTACAACAATTTGTTAACGTTTTCGTGGATAATAAAGTGGATAAAAATCTGTTTTAAGCATTTTTTGTGTGGTATAAAATCTGCGAAAGTATCTTTTTGATTCATATTCGGATTTAGACGTTTTTGATTCGTTTCATGTGGTGGAAACGGTTACAGAAGTTATCCGTATATTGCGTGTGGTAAAACTTGTGTGATAAAGAGTGTTGGGTTGATATTATGGACTGAGTTAACTCAACTCAGGTGATTCGACTCGACTCAGTTGAGTCAACTCGGTTGAGTAAGTTTATCAATTAAATACTTGAATTAAAATATGTTTTTGAAACTGTTTCGTGTGGTAAGATTGTTTGTACTAGGGTGATTGTTTGTATCGGGTAAGTTTGTTATGAGTTGCAGATTTGGATCCGGTTTTTGTTTCAGATCGTGGGTTAAACCCGTAAGGGTTGGAGTGTGGTATCGGTTTCAAGTATCAGTTAAGTTGTGGTCGTGTTATTGTTGGTCTCGGTTCAAAAAGCAATCGAGGACATGGTTGTCTTTTTTTTTTTTTGTTAAGAGTTTTGCTCAAATGTATATATTGGTGAGTATTTGATGTGTGAAAATTTTTGTTGTTGTCCTTGGGGTTATGGTTGGATTCGGATTTAGTCTCGATACATGTTTGGGTTGTATCCTTCGTTAGCCAAGCCGTGAGTCACGGTGAGTCACGGCGAGGTTTATTTTGTTTTGTTTCATTTAATAAATTATGTTTCAAGATGGTTTCGGCTAAAGTTTAATCGAAAAGGGAAAAACGATAACAATAACTAAGAAGATAACAATAGTTAAGGGAATATATTGCAAGACTTGAGGCTTTGATTTATTGGACTTGTTTACGAGCACTATGACATTATTATATTGTTGGACAAGGATTGGACGTATTGGATTTACGGTATTAGTTATTTGGACATTATAGACCCTTTGGTACACGCGACGGAAGGATATGTTAAACTTATAAGAGTTTAACCTATCTGGACCCGAACTATACAAAACGGTCGATAAAACTAAACAACTAATATATACGCGAATGATATGTCTAATTGTATATTATAAATTGTAACATTCGATAAATTGGGAAACTTAACAATAAATTTTATATTACCCAAGAGTCATTATGACTTGGAAATGTCTTATAAATGAGCACTTCATGCCGAAATTTCGTAAAATCTTTTGTAAACTTAAATCATTTTGATTTCCTTAATATCCTAAAACCTTTTCAAAACTTATACGTTTTAACGATATATCAACTATTTTGGAAGAAATGGGTAAACGCCGAAACTTACCAATTGACTTATTTTCTAGAATTAATTGTGAATCGTCACTGTCTTGACAATCTTTCTTGTTGTTGTTTACTCAAGTTGAGTCTGGGTCAATTTTTATTGACTATTTCATATAATATATTGGGATATATATTATGCATTGGTGTGAGTTACGTTTGGCGTGAGTTACTTTTGGATGCATTTAAGTGAGTTGTATGTCGAGTCTTTCTCTTCTTACCACCACACGAAACGTTAAAACTAAACTTTTTGAGATATTGATACTGGAATTTTTGGAAACGTTTGATACGAATAATCCACGAAAACTAAGACATGTTGTCTTTCGGAAATTAATTTGCTTTGCTAGATTTATTCTGAGATAGCAAATTTCTATTAGATTGTGCCGATGTCGTACCGTTGTGCTCGTACTTTTTGGATATCATTGTGCTTTTCTTGTGAGACTGCTGTGCTTTGCTCACTAATGCCAGTTGTGATTCTTGCGTTGCTTCGTATCGAGGTGAGTTTGATGAAATGCAAATGCTTGATTTAATTGAATGCAAATGCTCGTTTTATTAAATGCAAATGCTTGATTTAATTGAATAAATGATTGTTACTTGGTTTGATGAAATGCGTGATATGGTTTAAATATGTTTTATGTGGACACATGTGCTTGAACTATTTTGGATTGGACCTGAAAATGTTTTTGTGAGCTATTACGTGTTAGTTTACGGTTAGAAACCTAAGCGTTGTTATGAATTGTTACATCCTGGCTTAGGATGGTGCGAATGTTATGGATAGATCTATTGGGAATGGCCACCCCGTCTGGACTTTGGTTGCCCAACTTGCCAAGGACTTTACCTGGATTTGTGGATGCACCAACTTGCCATGACGTATAACGTGTCGATTGTTAGTGTGTTTAGAGATAGTCACGGCTCGTGCTATCTAGTGATAGTTTCATGACTTAACCTGTGTAATAGTTAAGCTTGTGTGACACTATATTCGTTGTAGTGTTTGATTTTGATATGGTCCAAGTGGTTGTTTATGAAATATTTTTGTGGATAAATATTTCGATACTGTTAATTAGGCAGGTTATGCCTCGGTTAAATTTGACTTGTTTATGATAATTGATTTGCACTTGAAAACCTTGTGGTCCACCTTTCTATTCTTTTGCTTAAAGGTAAACCTTGTTTTCGCGACATTGTGATCGCCACAATGATAGAAAGGATCTTTTGAACTCACAATACTTTTATGAAAACCTATGAACTCACCAACCTCGTGTTGACACTTTTAGCGTGTATTCTCAGGTATTGAGGCGATTGTTTACTTTTGGAGGCGCTTGGGCAATGGCATGGCATGGTCATAGACGACTCTGATATTTGTATTTGAGGACCGCTTATATTTTTTTGGGCCTATTTTCGTATTAAATTTTATTGTTAACATTGATTTTATTAAATAAATGAGTTTTCTTAAGAAAAACCTTTTATTCCATTCTTGTTGTGATACCGATTAGTATCACCCAAAACTTGTATGCTTCCGCTAAAAACCCGATTTTTCCGGGGTGTTACAGATTGGTATCAGAGCCTAGGTTATAGAGAACTGGGAAAATTTTCAAAACCTAGACTATAACCACGTTTATGAAAATTTAACCCTATGACCGACACATGCCTGCCTGCCAAGCCGATGCCTCACTTGTGACTTTGATTGCTAATATATTTGATGAGATGTGTGCCTTACTATTGGATGAGTATATCCATTTATCTTTCACTATCTGTTATAAGTATCTTCGACATACTTATGTTTACGCATCGTATCTGTTGTAGCGTTGCGTCTCTTTCCCTGAACAATCTCATCACTCGTCCTCGCGTGTGGACACTGGTTTTAATCTTTTGAAAATGGATTTTGGAAGGTGAAAGACAGGATGCTAGAGTAACTAAGTCAAGTATATCAAAATTCATTGAACCTCGGGTGAATATAGACTGATCACATATATTCAACCAGGGACAGTGGGACACAGCCTGATCACCTATGTCCGACTCAGAGGTGAATTTTGCGATACTTGGAGTAGTTAGAATAGAATTATGTCCGGTTGGTTTTTGGTTTGATTTTGGGAAATGGAAAAGTTTTGGTGTGTGTATACGAGCATGAAATTTTATAAAAGCTTTCCTTCACACGCAACACACTGGCATCACAAATTCTTGTTTATCGCGATATCCTTCCTTTGTTATGAATCGCTTTTCATCGCCGTCTAGTCATTATATGACTTCGGGTTATTTTTGAAATCGTTGAAACTGTAAGACCTTGTTTTGCATCGGGTCAAGTTAGACCTGATTTATCACAAGTTTGCATTTGGGTTGCTTGAAGTTGTAATAAGCTCATCGGGCTTCTTGGAATATTTGGAATCGGTCTTGGCTACGTTGAATTTGGATTGTTAAATTCTGTGATTTTGGTTCCTATGGTGAAAATGGATTCGCTTATTCTCATGGTTTTGTTTTGGTCTTGTTGTATACGCCTCTACTCCAAGCCTTATCTTAGATCGATGATTGTTCCATTGATGCTGTTCTTTTGATGTCGCACCTTGCGCTCTATCGATGTGTATGCTTTTTAGTATAACTTTTCTTTTTGGAACCATTGTCGTTCAATTGTATTTAGAATTTGAATTGATATCGATTGGTAGTCGAATTTCTTTTGGAAATTATGACGTTGTGTGGAAAACTAGATGGGGGGGTTGAATAGTTTTACCAATTTAAAACTTCGTTTTAAATATTTAGATCGACTTATGTCAATCTATTTGATTGTTTATGTTGGACGTTGATAGATAGATATATAAACGTGTAATGAAAGATAAAGAGTAAGAAGCACATCACCACGACACAAGTTATTTATCGTGGTTCGGCTACAAGGACACCTTCCTTGCCCTACTCCACTCCCCGAGTCACCTACTCAAGAGTTCGTAAGCACTACACCAACTCCTTATGGCAGAGAAGCCTTCACAACGTCGCTTAACCTTTTTCCGGTACAAAGCTAAATACCGAGTTCTTTCACACCAAGGCGAACCACACCTAACACAACGTCGCCTACCCTTTATACGGTGCTAGGCTAACCACCGAGTTCTTTCACACCTTAGGAGAACTAATCCTATCACAACGTCGCCTACCCTTTATTAGGTACTAGGCTAAGCACCTAGTTCCATTACTATGGAGGAACTACTACCCTTCACAACACAACACATAATATCAAGGAGATCAATTCCTTGTTACACCTTCATCAAGGATATCACCATCCTTGGAAACAAACAAACAAATACTTATATGTATAACGATGCACCTCATCGATTATACCACCTAGGCATTCTTCCCAAATGCGACTTGATTTAATTCTTCGGCATCCTTCACTAATGCCTTTGACACAACGCTTGGCACCCTTCACCAATGCCTTCGTCTTGACACCTTTAGCATTCTTCACTAATTCTTTGACACGGATGATAAGCACCTTTCACTAATGCTTTCATCTTGATACTTTTGGCATTCTTCACTAATGCCTTCAATCCAACATCTATGGAGAAAGGAGGAACTATCAACAAGAGAACCTTAGTTGTCTTGATGATGACGAAGCATGACAACTCATGGACTTGAGCTTGCACGTCTTCAAGAAGTGGTGATCTCTCCTTTAAGAGGAACCTAGAAGATCACACAAAAACAAAAGACAAAGTACATAGATCACTTAGATCTGAGGTTAGAGGGTTAGAATACTTTGGGGAATTATATGTGTAAAGTGATACATAGAAAGGAAGAAATGGCTCTTTATTTATAGAGAAAATTCTCTACTGTTCCCCGGATCCCACGGATCCCTTCCACTTGGGATCCGGCTAGTACAAAGCTAGGGATCCGTGGAACGCTCCTCTTTGCCCATGGGTATTTTTGGTTATGGGGCATGGGTTATGGGTTGATCCATGGTTTTCTTTCTAGATACAATGAACTTGGTTAAGTGGTATATATAAAACCATGGGTTATGGGTCAATACCATTTGCAAGTTTTTACCCATTTAGTATATACTTGTTTTTACCCATTTTAGTATATACATGTTTTTACCCATTTTAGTATACTTAGTTTAAGTATGTGCTAACCCAATATGTAAACATTAGTTGTTGTACATATATATATATCTAAAACATAAAATCACTTAAGCTAGTTTTAGTGTTTTATGTAAAAACGTAAGTGTGTTAGAAAACTATTAACTCAAACTATTTAGGTACTTTATTTGTTTCGTTAAAATGATTTTACGTTTGTTATCGACAAAACATTAGAAGATCGTAAAATATAAATAAACGTTTTTACGGCTTATTTGTATTAACAATCTCCCCCTTTTTGTTGATGACAAAACATAAAATTATTTTAAGGAAAAGCTAAAATTCGTAAAAGTTTGAATTTGTAGTTTTTACTTTCTTCTCCCCTTTTTTGTCGAAACAAAAGTGTTAAAAGAAACTAACACAATTTTTATAAGAAAAGTTATCTAAAAATGTAAAGAGAGCAAGTGACGGGAATGGTACTCGTCTTAACTCCCCCTTGACGAGTCCATCCCTTTGAAAGGGCGTCAAGGACATAACGTAAAGTAAACTAATTAATGTTGCAAATGGTTCGTCTAAGTGACGAAAACGTGCTCCCCCTTTAATATTGCAAAGATGCAATGGGGTATCATGAAGTATAATCCAAAAACGGATTAATGTTGCAAATGTTTTGCAATATCGTTTGACACAAAGCTCCCCCTAGCTTTTATGGTGTCAAAATCTTCATGTGTATTTTGAAAATCTACAAAGTAAAGGTTAGACAACAAGAGTATAGTACAAAATTTTCTGCAAATAAAACTCAAGTTAGTAGACATTTGTGTTTCTGTACCACGGATCCCGTGGTTCCCTTCTTGGAGGGATCCGGATAGATATTGTGTAGGGATCCGGCCATCTGATGACAGTTTCTTCAGCAGTGAAGATGTGTCAAACAATGCTAGTGGAGACAATATATGTGTGCAATAAAGAGCACAACGCACAGAACAACCAAAACATATAAATGTTCATTCAATAAAACAAGAGATACACAACCGAATCTCTAAAGACTAAGAGAATGAACTTTAGCCATACAAATACTACTAGTACTAATCTCAATACTAGACTTAGAATGTGACAATGTGCTTAAGTCTAGGGATGAGTGGACTTGAATTGATCCAACTTTGCAAGAAGATGATTAAACATGAAATGTATCTCATTTCGTACTTCTTGAACAAGTCCTTGAGTTTTTAGACAATTTGGGCAAATATTGTCTTGGTTTGGCCCCGGAGGGAAATGGATGTTTTGAGGGGGCTCAATGTGTGTTTGAGGGTCTTCATTTTGAGAAGTAGGAAGAAGTTCTAAAAATGAGGGTGGTAATGGAACTTCTTCCATATGATCAAGGTTGTTCCTTGTCTCCCATGATGGGCTAGTTGGTGTTGTAAGTGGTTCCCGATTCAATGAAAAGGTTGGTGAATGGGAGGTTCTTGGTGGTGAATGGAACAATGAATATATGTTTGGATGAGGAAGAGGCTCATTCAAGGAGTGTAGTCCATGCTCAATGAATGACGGTTTTGATGGCTTGCTAGAACTTGCCATGTTTGGTTTAGAACTAGATGATCCTTTTTCTAGTTAGAAAGGTTTGATGCTAATCCTTGCGGTTCTCTTAGCTTTTGTTGGATGGGTTTGATTAGATGGGATTCTAGAGTCATTATCTCTAATGGGAGATGTTTCGGTGGATGAAATTTCATGGATCATTTGACCCTTTCTTTTGGATGATCCTATGTTTGAGGAGTTGTTGCTAAAAGCCTTAGTCATGGTGATAAAGATGCTAATGTGAGCTTCTAATTTCTGATTTTTGAAAGGTAATTGAGGATGATGCCATAAACCTAAGATTGTTTGGTTTATAAAGAATAATTTGAATTTGGGAATTAAATTCTTGACCACTTAGAAGACTAAGCATGCTCTTAAGATTTTGATCAGCTCTAAGAGGACAATTAATGTATGCTAAGAGTGGTTAGAGAACCAAAAGGTGATTTGAATTTGAATATAGGAGTTGGTTTATACTCTCTACATCTACGGATCCCGCAGATCCCTCTCAGTAGGGATCCTCCTGGTTAAAGACCAGGGATCCGGCTATCAGACAAGGTCTAGGTGAAATCATTATGCTTTTGTAAGGTTTGTTATTAATGGATTTCGAGGTTTTGACTTAATTTTGAAGTCTTTAGCTGTTGGATATCTCAAATCTTTAACCATACCAAGTAATGGTGCTTAATGATGGTTTTGGCCAAGAAAATTTGACCTTGGGTAGTCTAACTTATAAGTTTGACAATGATTCCACTTAATTGATGTGGAGAAATGGTGATAACAGGTTCTAGAAGCCAGATGATGTCCTAAGAAGAATTTACTGAAATCCTAAAAGGTAAGAAGAAATGAAAAACTAATTTTTGACCCTAATTTTGATTAAAAGATGATTGAGATCAATTTGCTAAAATTTAAGGATAGATCTAACTAAGTGCTATTAAGCGTGATAGATAATGTGTGAGTGTTGTAGCAGAATTATGGTGAGTTTTGACTAGTTGATAAATCAAAAATATATCAAAAATGTATCCTAGATAAGCCATGGATGAGGTGAGATTTTCAACTATTTGAGAAAGACTTAGTTGGCTCTAGTATCTTATGTTTGACTTGTTAGAGGTGATCTAATAGACTGTTTTGATGTAGTTAAATCTGTATTTCATATCAGAAGCTACGGATCCCGCGGTTCCCTCATGGGAGGGATCCGGCTAGTTCAAAAGCTGGGATCCGCCTACTGCAGATCAGAGAGCTTTCAGAAAATGTGCATCTTTGCACTTTATATCAAATGCTTTTCCTAGTTGTTTTTACGAGGACTAAATACAATAGCACAACTAATATAATGTATACCAAGGTAGGAGGAACTAAAATTCCTAGAATGAGTGACGACGACCACTCAAGAGGTCGTAAAATCTCATTTTCCAAGTACCTACGTTAGGATTGTTTAGTGCCAAGATATGGCAATACCTACCAACTACAAGCATAGTTTAAAGTGTTTTACAAACCATTGTTTGAGATTGTTTATCATACACTAGATTCCTAACGCCTTACCTTTCTTTTCCTCCTTCACTTCTTCACCCGTCCTCCACTCTTTATCAAACTTTCTTCACTTCTTCTTCCTCAAGAAATTGGCGAAGCATTTGAAGATTCCCTTGGTTTGTTGCCATTCGGGTGATTCATTAGGGATGTTTGGCAATTGGTTAATGTAGTCCAAGGGGTCAAGATCGATATTTTTGAGTGGGTTGCTACTACTCCCTTCACCTTCTCCTTGCTTCTCCCTCTCGTCTGAGGAATCCGTGGGTGGGTGTGGCCTCTTGCCTTCCACCATAAACCGTGTTGTTCTACCCTCGGTTAATGGTACCATAACCCTATTACAAAATCTATGATCCAAGGATTGTGGGGAAGGGTCTAATGCAAATATGAATTTGGCAAGACGGGTTAGAAGCATTGCATACGGAAGCACCATCTTGTCCATGCTTCTTACACTTGCCATTCTCTTGACCATGTAGTAGGCAATGTTGAAGCGAGTTTCGGTCACAAGACAATAGATCATAAAGCTTAGACATGCATTGGGGTGATCCTTGTTTCCTACTAGACACACCACATTCTCCCTTATCACATCTTCCCATTTTCTATATAACGCATACATCTCCGAGAGCTCCATTTGGAAAGGATCTCTATAGATCACTTTCGACTTCCTAGTAACTCTTGATGGGGATGCTCTAGGCATAAACACGGTATCCCTTACCGTGGTTGCTTCCGGGATTGTTGCGTGATAAATGTCGTGATGATCAACCATTGTGTGTAGTTGTTCCAAAGACCATTCATTGGAGTACATACAAACACCTTGATACGGAACCCCTATAATTCTTCCAAACTCTATAAGTGAAAGACTAAACTCTCGCTCATTGATGGTGAATTCAATTGAGATGGACCCATCATCATTTCTAATTATACCCATTGTCTTGTAGAATTCAAGCACAAAGACCGGGTAAATTTCCTCATTTATATCCAATAAACAATCAAACCCAATAGTTGCAAAAACTTCCCTTACGTCGGTATTTGCAAGAAATGATGGATCAACAACTCTACCTTCATGAAAGAGTCTCTTTTCAAGCAATTTAAAGGCCTGTCTATCGTCCGGACTTAGACCATTTTTCCTATGATACATGGGTATGTAGTGGGCGGTGTCTTGGTAATCTTGTTGCTTGTTGCTTGGCATGGTTGTTCCTAAACAATGCAACCACAATGTGGTGTTAATTGTGAATAGTGACCTAGAGGGTTTGATCACAATTTTGCTCAATTCATTTTTATTGAATTCAAGAAATGAGTTTAATTTGTATTAACAATGTTAATTCTTTGATTTGGGTTATCTTAGAAAACAATGTGGTAACAAATTATGACAAACCCACTTGAACCCAACCTCTAAAATGAAGAGCTTGTAATCCTAGTAATCAAAGAATGAAATCAACAATGTAGTAAAGATTATACTTACACAAGTGATTGTTATGCTTGAGAGAGATGATCAAGTTGCTCCTGTGAACAGTAGTTAGGTTTTTGTTCGTGAGTCTTTAAGGGGAAAGTAGTTTATGGAACATCCACAGTGATCATTCTTTCATTTAAGTTGTCTTCAGTTGCGCGGATCCCGCGGATCCCTCTCATTTGGGATCCGGCTAGTGTAAGTCCAGGGATCCGGCATGACAGCAAAAATCAGCTCAAGCATTCTTTGATACCTTTGGTTTGGGAGTTCTAAAGCGCCTAGAGATTTGATGTTTTAGGTTCTAAAACTTGTGGTTGATGTTTTAACGATGTTAAGCTAATCTTATTTGACGTAGTTTCCTTTTAAAGAATTGGTCATAATTCTTTGGGAATTTATTTTTCAAATATTATAATAACATCCCATTTTATTATAATGTAAGAAGTTTCACATAGATTTTAATTGACGTAGATGGAGTGTCAATAAATCCTTTGTGATGAATAATGATGATGGTTATCAAATAACCAAGATATCATTATTATGGGTTAGAAATGAAGTCTATACAAATAAGTCAGAGAATACTAATTTGATGATGACTATAATATGAATAATTACTAGAACCATTACTAATAAATCATGCAACTAAGATTTCAATAAAAAAATTAAAAGTAAGTGATTAGTAATCATACCTTTGCTAAATATTCTCTTTAAGAAAAGAGGTATTTAGATGTTTTGTGATCTTCTTGGAATCTCCAGATTTATGTTGTAAGAATACTAAACATTCTTTTTGCAAAAAGAAATATTTAGATAAATTCTTTATGCTCTTCTTGGTAACTCCAAATCCAAGTATGGATAATGCTTAAAAAAAATGTTAGAGCATTCTATCATTGTCCAACAATAAACAATATAATGATTTTTAAAATATGACAAAAGTAATCCTTCTTTGTAGTTTTCAAACATACACGGATCGTATCAAGTCTTTAAAGTACAACATACTTTAAGAAACTTGGTAACGAAGCTCTGATGCCAATTGTGGAAAACTAGAAGGGGGGGGGGGGTTGAATAGTTTTACCAATTTAAAACTTCCTTTTAAATATTTAGATCGACTTATGTCAATCTATTTGATTGTTTATGTTGGACGTTGATAGATAGATATATAAACATGTAATGAAAGATAAAGAGTAAGAAGCACATCACCACGACACAAGTTATTTATAGTGGTTCGGCTACAAGGACACCTTCCTTGCCCTACTCCACTCCCCGAGTCACCTACTCGAGAGTTCGTAAGCACTACACCAACTCCTTATGGCGGAGAAGCCTTCACAGCGTCACTTAACCTTTTTCCGGTACAAAGCTAAATACCGAGTTCTTTCACACCAAGGCAAACCACACCTAACACAACGTCGCCTACCCTTTATACGGTGCTAGGCTAACCACCGAGTTCTTTCACACCTTAGGAGAACTAATCCTATCACAACGTCGCCTACCCTTTATTTGGTACTAGGCTAAGCACCTAGTTCCATTACTATGGAGGAACTACTACCCTTCACAACACAACACATAATATCAAGGAGATCAATTCCTTGTTACACCTTCATCAAGGATATCACCATCCTTAGAAACAAACAAACAAATACTTATATGTATAACGATGCACCTCATCGATTATACCACCTAGGCATTCTTCCCAAATGCGACTTGATTTAATTCTTCGGCATCCTTTACTAATGCCTTTGACACAACGCTTGGCACCCTTCATCAATGCCTTTGTCTTGACACCTTTAGCATTCTTCACTAATGCTTTGACACGGATGAAGAGCACCTTTCACTAATGCTTTCATCTTGATACTTTTGGCATTCTTCACTAATGCCTTCAACCCAACATCTAAGGAGAAAGGAGGAACTATCAACAAGAGAACCTTAGTTGTCTTGATGATGATGAAGCATGACAACTCATGGACTTGAGCTTGCACGTCTTCAAGAATTGGTGATCTCTCCTTTAAGAGGAACCTAGAAGATCACACAAAAACAAAAGACAAAGTACATAGATCACTTAGATCTGAGGTTAGAGGGTTAGAATACTTTGGGGAAGTATATGTGTAAAGTGATACATAGAAAGGAATAAATGGCTCTCTATTTATAGAGAAAATTCTCTACAGTTCCCCGAATCCCACGGATCCCTTCCACTTGGGATCCGGCTAGTACAAAGCCAGGGATCCGTGGAACGCTCCTCTTTGCCCATGGGTATTTTTGGTTATGGGTCATGGGTTATGGGTTGATCCATGGTTTTCTTTCTAGATACAATGAACTTGGTTAACTGGTATATATAAAACCATGGGTTATGGGTCAATACCAATTGCAAGTTTTTACCCATTTAGTATATACTTGTTTTTACCCATTTTAGTATCTACATGTTTTTACCCATTTTAGTATACTTAGTTTAAGTATGTGCTAACCAAATATGTAAACATTAGTTGTTGTACATATATATATATCTAAAACATAAAATCATTTAAGCTAGTTTTAGTGTTTTATGTAAAAACGTAAGTGTGTTAGAAAACTATTAACTCAAACTATTTACGTACTTTATTTGTTTCATTAAAATGATTTTACATTTGTTATCGACAAAACATTAGAAGATCGTAAAATATAAATAAACGTTTTTACGGCTTATTTGTATTAACACGTTGGATTTCAATGCCGTATCTTTCTGCGTTAGGTATTAAGTGCACAACGGAATCAATCTATTGATTGCTAGTTGTAATTAATGCTCTCCCTCAGAGTCGTACTCTGAATCTGCTTAACTCTCTTTTCGACGGAGATTCTGTTGGCCCAACAGAAACCTCAAGACTTTAAGGAGTAACTTGAACCGCGATCCTTGGAGCTGTCGTCAAATCCTTCGCTCGCCCTTTGGGAATATCTATGATTCTTGCTACCTCCTGATGATATATTGAGCCCTGCCGTTATTGCCTTTCAAACTGCTTTCAACTTTCTGACAAATCATTCTGTGGTCACCCTAAAAAAAATGTCTTGGCTGCTGTATTATGAACTGAAACCTAGAAGTGAATTCCGCGCCTCCATCTGGGTAATTGTTGGTCGTGTCACCAAACCAACTCAGTTCCTACTAATCAAAGAAATGGACACTATGGACAACTTTGCTCACTCACACGTGAAGGAGACTGTTGTACATTATGGAGTGCCGATTTCTATCACCTCCAATCTGATAATCGTTTCACATCAAATTCTGGTCACCACTCCAAGAGCCATGGGAACAAGTTGTGGTATGAGTACTGGGTATCATTCACGGAATGTTGGCTGGAGTGAAAGGACCATCCAAACGTTAAAGAACATGTTGCGTGTCCGCGAGATCAATTACGGCAATGGTTGGAATAGACACCTCTCATTGATCAAAATCTCATATAACCATGGCCACGTTGTACGAGGCACTTTATGGTTAAAAATGCCACCCAACAATTTATCGGATTGAAGTGAGGGGGATACCCAACTTGCTATCCTGAATCTGTTAGTGAAACTGCCGAGAGTTTGCTCACATCAAAGGCAGAATGCTAACTGCTCACGATCATCAGAAGAGCTAAGATGGACGGATGACATGAATCTTTGAGACTCCATGATTGGAGACGAGGCTATGCTTAAAAATCTCTCCATCAATTATGTGATACGTTTAGTAAACGTGGAAAGTTTAATCTTCGTTGTGTTGATCCTTTTTAAAAACTCTTGCTAGAGTTGGACTAGTGGCTTAGAGACTTGAGCTACTGCCATAACTTAGCTATTCATAACGATTACATGTGCGTAATTTGAGGTAATGCCTCGCTGTTGAAGGAAATTGTTGTCCTTGCTGGAAGATATTGACGAACGCCTAAGCTAGGTTGAGGAACCAATCGAAATCGTGAAACGTGAGTTTAAATAACTTGAGCAAAGTCGTTATCTATTTTTACTGATCGGTGGAAACTCTGAGAAATATCTCGAATTTGCGTGAGAACGTGAAAATGGAATCCTGAGAAAGTAACTATATCTCTTTTCAATTCTAACGGATAACTCGAATTGAATCGCGAGAACGCGATTCCGTTAAGGAGAGAAGTCTATGACAACTCGCATTTTTCCAGATATTCGTTTTCGAGAAAATTCGTCTGTTTTTCATTTACGAACTTCCTGAGCTCGTTTGACGTGAAAACGAGAAAGCTATCTCGTGAAACGTAAAAGTTGGACACAACGCGTACTGGCACAACCATCAATTTGTTTTGATTTGATATCATTTACGAGAAATTAGTCGTGTAAATACTCGTTTTATTGGAAAAATTATTCTAAACTCAATGGTGTGACTTTCGTGATTGGAAACACCTGTTTGCTAGTCTAATTATGTCCCGAACAATAAATGATAAAAGATTATGAAAATCTCATCTATGGTCCCTGTGCAGAAAGTCTGCCCGCCCCCTCCCCCCTTATCTTTCATCTATTTGCAAAATCCGTCCTTGTGAGAATATAAAATCTTGACTAGGGATTCATTTTATTTTCACAAAACCTAAACTTAAGTTTGCAGCCCCTCTTCCTCTCCAGCCGCCACCCTCATCTCAACCGCCGGCCACCTCTGCTCCGGCCACGCCGCCACCCTTTTTCCTTCCCCCTCAATCACTGTAAGAAGACGAAGGTTCGTGTAGGATCGGGCTTTGCTCAAGATTGGAGTTTTGATTCTTCGACGCTGGGTTGGTTTTGGTTCGAGTAATATCACAGCCGTCCCTCTCCTTTCTCTCTTGTCTTTCTCGGTTTTCGTGGTAAGTCACAACACAAAAACCGTTTTGCTCTTTTGATTAAATCCGGTTACAACAATATGTTAACGTTTTCGTGGATAATAAAGTGGATAAAAATCTGTTTTAAGCATTTTTTGTGTGGTATAAAATCTGCGAAAGTATCTTTTTTATTCATATTCGAATTTAGACGTTTTTTATTCGTTTCATGTGGTGGAAACGGTTACAGAAGTTATCCGTATATTGCGTGTGGTAAAACTTGTGTGATAAAGAGTGTTGGGTTGATATTATGGACTGAGTTAACTCAACTCAGGTGATTCGACTCGACTCAGTTGAGTCAACTCGGTTGAGTAAGTTTATCAATTAAATACTTGAAATAAAATATGTTTTTGAAACTGTTTCGTGTGGTAAGATTGTTTGTACTAGGGTGATTGTTTGTATCGGGTAAGTTTGTTATGAGTTGCAGATTTGGATCCGGTTTTTGTTTCAGATCGTGGGTTAAACCCGTAAGGGTTGGAGTGTGGTATCGGTTTCAAGTATCAGTTATGTTGTGGTCGTGTGATTGTTGGTCCCGGTTCAAAAAGCAGTCGAGGACATGGTTGTCTTTTTTTTTTGTTAAGAGTTTTGCTCAAATGTATATATTGGCGAGTATTTGATGTGTGAAAATTTTTGTTGTTGTCCTTGGGGTTATGGTTGGATTCGGATTTAGTCTCGATACAAGTTTAGGTTGTATCCTTCGTTAGCCAAGCCGTGAGTCACGGTGAGTCACGGCGAGGTTTATTTTGTTTTGTTTCATTTAATAAATTATGTTTCAAGATGGTTTCGGCTAAAGTTTAATCGAAAAGGGAAAAACGATAACAATAACTAAGAAGATAACCATAGTTAAGGGAATATATTGCAACACTTGAGGCTTTGATTTATTGGACTTGTTTACGAGCACTATGACATTATTATATTGTTGGACAAGGATTGGACATACTGGATTTACGGTATTAGTTATTTGGACATTATGGACCCTTTGGTACACGCGACGGAAGGATATGTTAAACTTATAAGAGTTTAACCTATCTGGACCCGAACTATACAAAACGGTCGATAAAACTAAAAAACTAATATATACGCGAATGATATGTCTAATTGTATATTATAAATTGTAACATTCGATAAATTGGGAAACTTAACGATATATTTTATATTACCTAAGAGTCATTATGACTTGGAAATGTCTTATAAATGAGCACTTCATGCCGAAATTTCGTAAAATCTTTTGTAAACTTAAATCATTTTGATTTCCTTAATATCCTAAAACCTTTTCAAAACTTATACGTTTTAACGATATATCAACTATTTTGGAAGAAATGGGTAAATGCCGAAACTTACCAATTGACTTATTTTCTAGAATTAATTGCGAATCGTCAGTGTCTTGACAATCTTTCTTGTCGTTGTTTACTCAAGTTGAGTCTGGGTCAATTTTTATTGACTATTCCATATAATAAATTGGGATATATATTACGCATTGGTGTGAGTTACGTTTGGCGTGAGTTACTTTTGGATGCATTTAAGTGAGTTGTATGTCGAGTCTTTGTCTTCTTACCACCACACGAAACGTCAAAACTAAATTTTTTGAGATATTGATACTGGAATTTCTGGAAATGTTTGATACGAAAAATCCACGAAAACTAAGACATGTTGTCTTTCGGAAATTAATTTGCTTTGCTAGATTTATTCTGAGATAGCAAATTTCTATTAGATTGTGCCGATGTCGTACCGTTGTGCTCGTACTTTTTGGATATCATTGTGCTTTTCTTATGAGACTGATGTGCTTTGCTCACTAATGCCAGTTGCGATTCTTGCGTTGCTTCATATCGAGGTGAGTTCATGGCCCCTACTTTTACTTATTTTTAAACTGTTTTGGGGGAGAATACATGCTCGTTTTATTAAATGCAAATGCTTGATTTAATTGAATAAATGATTGTTACTTGGTTTGATGAAATGCGTGATATGGTTTAAATATGTTTTATGTGGACACAAGTGCTTGAACTGTTTTGGATTGGACCTGAAAATGTTTTTGTGAGCTATTACCTGCTAGGTTAAGGTTAGAAACCTAAGCGTTGTTATGAATTGTTACATCCTGGCTCAGGATGGTGCGAATGTTATGGATAGATCTATTGGGAATGGCCACCCCGTCTGGACTTTGGTTGCCCAACTTGCCAAGGACTTTACCTGGATTTGTGGATGCACCAACTTGCCATGACGTATAACGTGTCGATTGTTAGTGTGTTTAGAGATAGTCACGGCTCGTGCTATCTAGTGATGGTTTCATGACTTAACCTGCGTAATAGTTAAGCTTGCGTGACACTATATTCGTTGTAGTGTTTGATTTTGATATGGTCCAAGTGGTTGTTTATGAACTATTTTTGTGGATAAATATTTCGATACTGTTAATTAGGCAGGTTATGCCTCGGTTAAATTTGACTTGTTTATGATAATTGATTTGCACTTGAAAACCTTGTGGTCCGCCTTTCTATTCTTTTGCTTAAAGGTAAACCTTGTTTTCGCGACATTGTGATCGCCACAATGATCGAAAGGATCTTTTGAACTCACAATACTTTTATGAAAACCTATGAACTCACCAACCTCGTGTTGACACTTTTAGTGTGTATTCTCAGGTATTGAGGCGATTGTTTACTTTTGGAGGCGCTTGGGCAATGGCATGGCATGGTCATAGACGACTCTGATATTTGTATTTGGGGACCGCTTATTTTTTTTTGGGCCTATTTCCGTATTAAATTTTATTGTAAACATTGATTTTATTAAATAAATGAGTTTTCTTAAGAAAAACCTTTTATTCCATGCTTGTTGTGATACCGATTAGTAGCACCTAAAACTTGTATGCTTCCGCTAAAAACCCGATTTTTCCGGGGTGTTACAGATTACTAACAAAGGTCACGTATAAGGGGGATAGACTACGAGGAAGCTAAAAATGAGAAAAAATCTTACTTGATAGGAATCAAGCAAGGGAACCTAAACGAGGTGGAAATCTAACTAGCTATTCTATTCCCCGGCAGCGGCGCCAAAAGCTTGATATGCGTACAACGCGCGTTCGGGGTCAAAGGAACTTCCTTTTCGTCGAGCAAGTTTTTCAACACCCTAGGCAGTGAACCTAATCGTTGTAGTATAGTATTCGGGTAAGCCTCGGGAATTGATATCGTTCTCTAGGGGAATAGGAATGCTAGTGAGAAATTACTACGCTAAGGTTGGGGTTGAGGAAGATTATTTTTTATCTTTTTATATTTTTTAGAAAATTGAAAGGTACGAATCTCGGGGTATTGGATTTGGGGGGTTGGTATTTCTACCTATTACTCTACTTATCTAATTAACTAAGCTAAGGTGAGGGTAGTCTATGTCTATTGTTGTGTGCTCTTATGATGATTTAAAAATGTGTTTACCTAGATGCTATTACTCCCTAGTTATCTCCTATTGATGGTTGAGTTGTCACATCCTTATTCTTAACGCGTTGTGTCTTCTAAGGTCGTAGGGTATGCGTTTTTCCCTAACTCTTTGAGACTACCTTAAGGTTATTGTCTATGAAATCTCTAGGATTCATAAACTACCTCTAAGGTTACCTTTGGATGTTTAAACCTACAATAACTCTAGGTGATTATAAACTAATGTTCACAAAGATTACTCAAGCATTAAAAACACAACGAATGACCTATCGCAATACTAGGTCAATCACAATTAAGATAAGAGACAACCAATTAATATTCAATACCTAGGTTTCATAGATCTAAACAAACACACAAGTAAATTAGCCAGACATGGAAAACATGCAAGCATACACACAAACAATTGAATACATAATTGAATTAATGAAGTAAATCACTTATCTTGTTGTAAAATAGGGTATGGAACCCTAAGACACTGCCCAAGACAGCCAAAGTTCGGTTTAGGTTTTACTCCACAAAACTACCTCTCCAAAATTTTGAAAATTCGAATTTTATATATAGAGTTACAATATGCGATGGCGTCACTCTTTATTTGTGACGCCGTCAGATCGCCGCCATTAGGTTTTCGTCTTGGCCACGTCAACTTTGTGACGGCGTCACCTTATGGTTATGACGCTGTCGGCTTCATCTTCTGACGCCGTCGGGATCCAAATCTAAGCCGTCTAAGTTGTTACGTGATGCAGGTTTTACTGACCAGGTCTTAATATTTATAGTGTCTCGCTATACCTATGGTCTACCCTAATGCACTAACGGGCAGTGTACCCGGTCGTGTGTAGTGTAGTAAATGGTAAAGCAGAGGTCGTCCCAAGAGCTATGTGTGTCGGATAATTACTAAGTCTAATTGTCACAGAATATAAATGGTTTGATATGGTTTTAATTAATTAAACTACGAATGCAGAATATAAAAGCAATTAAATGGTAGAAAGGAAATCAATAGAGGAATAGTGGTGCTAACCTAGTTAATCATCCTAACTAGTTATGTCTACGTCTACTTACTTCCAATTACTTCAGGTGGGGTCAAATTCGAGAGGACAACATTTGGTCAATTCGCCCTAACCTATCAGCAAAGATGCCACCACAGGAGAAAATAGGCGCACCGTCATAAGTCATGTTGTTCCTGGTCCCCTAAGCCGAGTCATTAAGTACCGCTACATGCTAGATTCTAAATAGTGAGTGCCCGGCCGTTAGGAACTTAGACACTACACCCCCCAATTCTTAAGTTCATCCAAACGATAGGTGATCAGTTGGTAAAATCGCACAAGTAGAAAGGGTCGTCAGTTTGTCATACCTTACCCTTCCCGTCTCAGTCCGCTCACCTAGGGTCAGTTGGTCATATCTCCTAGGAAATTGGCCTCTACCGCCATTCAAAACTACCGAACCAGGGGTGACTACCAAAGAACTATGCCTGCATACACTTAGAAATAATTGTACGGAAGTAAAGGTAAACGTAAACAAAACAATTAAGGAATCATAACCAGGCTAGCACCAAAGGGTGCTTAGCCGCTCATATTAATCATGCACATCAATTCAATATTCAAAGGTACGAAATACATGAATTGAAAGTAAAAGAAATAATAAACGCTAAAGCTTATCGTAATGGTGTGACTTCTCCCTTGGAAACAGCTCTGTATGCTTCCCTAGACCTTCCTTGAGTATTTTCCCACATTCTCAGAGTATTGTGTGTGGAATGGGATGATTAGAAATGCTGTAATTCGTGGGTATTTATAGGCCAGGTCTGGGTTACGGCGTAACCAAAAGATGAGTTATGCCGTAACCTCCGTAAATGCACTAGATCTGCTAGTTACGGCGTAACCTTATAAGTGGTTACGCCGTAGTCTTCAATAATCATGGTTATGTGGCAAGTGATGTAGTAGTTACGGCGTAAGTATCCGTGGCGTGGAACCTCTTTAGACCTAATGGAGTTACGTCGTAATCTTTGGAAGGAGTTACGCCGTAACCTCTTGATGAGTTGGATTACGGCGTAATGTGAGAGACGAGTTACGCCGTAACCTCTTCAAAATAGGCATACTGTGCTAAATCCTTAGTAATGTTTCCATTTCCGCGTCTCTTTAGCTCCAATGCTCGCAATTTACCTGAAAGTGTAAAACAATGGAAAATAAGCGTAAATCCATATAAATGATATAAATAACGAGCATTAACGGGGGAAATTAACACTTAATAATCAGGAATATTTGATGTTATCAAATATCCCCCCACTTGAACTCTACTTGCCCTCAAGTAGACCTTATTAGATAGATTCCTAAAAAGATATCTCCCAAAACCTGGAAAATATGAGTTTACAAATCCCTTATGCTAGAATAAAACAAAGCCGAACACCTCGCGAAAGGGGAACAAACACTCAAATCTCTCAACTATTCTAAGTGTCAATTTCGGGGTGATCACTCAATTGCACAATCATATCATGTATTCTATCATAAGCTTGGCGGTTACACAAATCTCCACCACTGGAGTTAAGGGCTAAACAATTCTCGAATGCAATATGGGTAGACACGACAAAGGTTAAGGGGTGACTCGTCATTACTAACATGTCATGGCAAAGTGGACAAAATCAATGATACATGACCAAATCCATGGCCAAGACACCAAAGATTGCTCGCTACATCACCTAGACACGCTTCATGACTAAAGGGTAGGATAAGACATGGGATGTATAATTGGTGTAAATAGAAAAACAAGCAGGTAGTCTATATCTATAGCTAAGTCATCACCACTTACCGTCAGCCCAAAGTTCAAGTTTAGAAGTCTAGAGACCGGATCATGAAATGCAAGGTAGATGTGTCATTAGAGGACGTCGTGATGGGCACACTACCTTTTCTTCTTCAGTTGGTATTACTCTAACTTCAATCTTCAAATGTGACCGAGGTGGCCTCCTCGATACTAAAAAATAAAGCTCATACTATAGTGCTTATAACATTGCACTTTACAAAATCATAACTGAATCTACTATTTTTTTTCTTTTTTTTTTAACATACATGATAACATAACATCCCCCCACTTGAGATGAACAATGGGAATTCGGGGGGTCTTCAATGACCTTCATAATTGTTGTCGATGAAAGCGTGATTTCCAAACCTTTCCACTCGAACCTTGAACTTAGGCAAATGACGACTTCCCAATTACAAATAAAGACTACAGGGTAGGCTAAGGTGTAACGGTGTAATGAGACAATATATTGGGGTGACAAAATGAAAGGAATGGCTCAGAAGGGTGTATCTAGGGGTATCTTGCACTAAAGGGGAGTGCAACAAAAGGGTTTCACATGGAGGTCGAAAAGTCGAGGTGACTAATCGATAGACTCACAATGGTAGGCTGTTTGGGTGATAATCCTATAATACTGTCTTCTAAAACTGAAAAGTCCAAATACATCGAGCTAACTCAACATACCTCGTCTATGGTCTCGAAATGATGCAAAGGCCAAGTTCTAAAGTTTACAAGCTACCGGCACACTCAAAATTTGGTGGATTTGGTTAAAATATAGGAAACGGATAAGGCTAATCTCACCATGTAATATTAAGGGTTGTATGTGCTCGGCTAAGGTCTAATCTAGTTAGGTTCGGAAAAACATGTCAAAATATAAAAAATGGCATAATTTTTCAAAATAAACTAGAAAAATGAGGGCGAAATAAAGTTCAAGATATAATTCTACTCCCGTCCCCCCACTTGAATTGTACAAAGTCCCTTTTGTACTAGGCATTAAAATAAAGGTGAAGAGAAAGGTAGAATTAGAGCGAGAACTTCCCTGAAATTTGCTCCAAAAAAGAAGAAGGCCTACGAGAAAGGATCGTGCCTTCGTTAAAGCGTCATGAGCAAACTTCAATCCCTGAAATCACAATACCGACAAGCATAATTCTAAAAAGAAAAAAATAAAATGAAAAAAAAACCTAACTCACTTTCCTAGGAATCACGGTTGCATTTAGCGAATGCAACAAGCCTTTTAAACCACTTGGTGTCCCAAGTGGACGAGTGAAGTCTCGTAAGGGTTTACAGGGAACACACCCACAAAGTTCATTTAAAAACTAATACAAGGTTACTGTGTTTAAGAATTAAAGCAGAGGAGAGTTACGTCGTAACTCCAATAATAGAGTTACGCCGTAACTTGCAAAACCTGGAATGAGCTGAGAAGCGAATGGTTACGGCGTAACCACTGAGATGGTATTACGCCGTAGTTAATAATGCGTCAAGAATCATGCTGCTAAAATATTGATTACGGCGTAACCAATGAGATGAGTTACGCCGTAACTCTGTTCAGATCAGCAACTGCAGCAGTAATTACTTCATTGTCTCCTGCAAAAATGTTAGAAAACACAAAACCCAACAGAAAGGAAATAAAAACAAAAGAAAGGGATAATTCGGGTTGTCTCCCGAAAGAGCACTTTTCTTTATTAACGAGTCTTTAAGTTAGACTCAGAGCCGCGGGGCTCCTATTGGGGTTTTTGAGCTTGCCCCACTTCTTCGATATCCTTCATCAAATTTTGCCTCATCCATGCAACATTAGAGGCAGTCCGGAAGTACTCAATGGTTTCGATCTTTCGGACTTTACAGAATTTCTCCTCCGGACCTAGGTGGTAGCGAGTGAATTCATATTTTTCTACTATAATAGGGGGTGGTCTTTTGTAGGGTATCCCCAGGAGCTTGCACCTTCTTTGCTCGTAAGCTTCGTCATCGGGATCAGTGAACTCTTCATTTCCTTGCAACTCAAGGTAATCTAGCATCCCTTCGATATCATCGTCATCAGAATCAGTACCCTTGAACCATTCTTCATCGAGTAAATTATCCACTAGAACGCGCTTGCATTCTTCTTTATCATTACTCACCCGCTCTATGTCCACGTCAATTGTTGTTTTATTCGTATTATCGCTACTTTTGTCGTTAGAATTATCTTGATCCATGTATTCCTTCCAAATCTTATCTTTTGTTAATGCATCCACATGCCCATACTTAATTTTTACCCAACTATCAAATCCCATGTTGTCTATCCAAGGTAAACTCGTTCTCTCCTTGTCATTGGTTGAGGACCAAATAAACTTATCTTTTCCTAATCTTCCATAGTTGCCTCCACCATCACACATATCGTTATACGGGTTGCATGATGCCCAGAAAATTTCCCCAGGGGATTTTACTCTCTCGCACCAGTGACTGAGTAGTTCAGTTTCATTTACATGCTCTTCCGTGCAGAGTATATCTTTATTAGTCTCGTCCATTTTAATGTGCTTTGCGTAATCAACTTTTAGCTTCATAAGAAGATTTGGATTGATCTTGGCATTCCCAAATTGAATTGCGTACCAATCTTTAAAGGCTAAATTACCGAATTTTATCCCGTGTCTTTCACGCTCATGAGGGCATGTCCATTCCTCCACTCTTTCATTGTCTCCTCCATTGCAATATTCGTGGAAAGGGCTGCATGAAGGCCATGCCCTTGTGGTTTCTTCATCAGTAATAGCGATAGGAGTACACCAGTGAATGATAAGTGGCTCTTCTTCATCATCAAGGGAGAGTTCCTCGAGTTTTTCAGATTCTTCCAAGTCGAGGAATTTTTCTGCCCATGTATCCCAGTTACGCCGTAACTGAGATTCTTGGTTGCGGTGTAATTCATTAGAGTCGTATTCCACAGTATTCATCGCAACTCCTTTGTCGCTGTCAAACACCAGGTTATGTCGTAACTCATTAGGTATGTTACGGCGTAACTCAGATCTGTTGATGGAATCGTCCTCTAAACTCGCATCACTTGCCTGAGCCTTCGAGTTATCATCCGAGAAAATTACCTTACATTCCATAGCTGGTTTAGATCCTTTAGGTTTATCGTTATTCCTTCTTACTTTTTCGCTGAGCTTTATCACCACGGATTCAAGGTTTTTAAGAGTGGAGTCGTGTTTAGAAATGTTTCTATCAGTGTTTTCCTGGAATTCCTTCAACCATTCATCTTGCTCCTTTTATTTTTGGGCTGAATTTTCCAGAAATTTAGTAATTGTTTCTTCAAGACTGGGCTTTCTTTCTCCATAAGGCCCACGGCTGTAATTACTACGATACCCATTTCGATTGTCACCGTAAAAGGGTCGATTTTCTCCACACTTAGCTTCTTCGAATTCCTCTTCATCCATATGAGGACAATTTTTCGTAAGGTGTCCTCCTCCACAGCTTTCACATCCCACTTGAATGGCATGAACAGTTTCCCAGACTTTTAGCATATCTCGACTGAGGCTTTCAATTTTACTAGCGATTGCTGCAATTCCGTCGAAATTTCCACCTTGGTTTCTTTTACTTCCATCGTCGTGCCATTTTTGAGAATGGTCCGCCATTTTTTGAATGGCTTCAATTGCCGTAGTAGGAGTCATATTTGGGATAGGTCCTTGATAATCCAGCACGTGTCTCGTAGTTACATTTATTCCTTTGTAGAAAATATTGACCTTCTGCTAGTTATTAAGATCATTGGTAGGACACTTGTAAAGAAGATCGTTGTATCTGTCCCAAGCTTGATACAGAGTTTCGTCGTCTTCTTGTTTGAAATTGTGGATCTCCAAGAGTTGATTAGAAATCTTTGATGGTGGGCAATATCTTTGGATAAAGTGTTTCTTAAGTAGTGCCCAAGTATTAACTGCCCCGGCGGGCAATCTTTCGATCCATCTTCTTGCTGCTCCAGTTAGAGTCATAGGGAAGACCCTGAGCATAACAGCATCATGAGACACGCCCGAAATGTTGAAAAGGCTAGCGATGTATAGGACATTTTCAACGTGCTCATATGCGTCTTCGTCCCTGTTTCCTGAAAAAGGGTTAGCGCGAAGCTCCCTCATAAATTGGTCTTTAATCTCGAAACGAACATCCGCTCCGATTGCCGGTCTTACGAGACCCGGCCCTTGATCAGCTCAAGTCAACGCCAAGTATTCCTCAAGAGTGAGGTCATCGATGTTAACCACTTCCATGGTACCTGAAATCTTGAAATATGATCGTGAGAAAAGTTTAAATATGAAATGAAAGACTTAATATTAATCCTAATATAGCTCCCCGGCAGCGACGCCAAAAACTTGATGCAGGTTTTACTGACCAGGTCTTAATATTTATAGTGTCTCGCTATACCTATGGTCTACCCTAATGCACTAACGGGCAGTGTACCCGGTCGTGTGTAGTGTAGTAAATGGTAAAGCCGAGGTCGTCCCAAGAGCTATGTGTGTCGGATAATTACTAAGTCTAATTGTCACAGAATATAAATGGTTTGATATGGTTTTAATTAATTAAACTACGAATGCAGAATTTAAAAGCAATTAAATGGTAGAAAGGAAATCAATAGAGGAATAGTGGTGCTAACCTAGTTAATCATCCTAACTAGTTATGTCTACGTCTACTTACTTCCAATTACTTCAGGTGGGGTCAAATTCGAGAGGACAACATTTGGTCAATTCGCCCTAACCTATCAGCAAAGATGCCACCACAGGAGAAATCAGGCGCACCGTCATAAGTCCTGTTGTTCCTGGTCCCCTAAGCCGAGTCATTAAGTACCGCTACATGCTAGATTCTAAATAGTGAGTGCCCGGTCGTTAGGAACTTAGACACTACACCCCCCAATTCTTAAGTTCATCCAAACGATAGGTGATCAGTTGGTCAAATCGCACAAGTAGAAAGGGTCGTCAGTTGGTCATATCTTACCCTTCCCATCTCAGTCCGCTCACCTAGGGTCAGTTGGTCATATCTCCTAGGCAATTGGCCTCTACCGCCATTCAAAACTACCGAACCAGGGGTGACTACCAAAGAACTATGCATGCATACACTTAGAAATAATTGTACGGAAGTAAAGGTAAACGTAAACAAAACAATTAAGGAATCATAACTAGGCTAGCACCAAAGGGTGCTTAGCCGCTCATATTAATCATGAACATCAATTCAATATTCAAAGGTACGAAATACATGAATTGAAAGTAAAAGAAATAATAAACGCTAAAGCTTATCGTAATGGTGTGACTTCTCCCTTGGAAACAGCTCCGTATGCTTCCCTAGACCTTCCTTGAGTATTTTCCCAGGTTCTCAGAGTATTGTGTGTGGAATGGGATGATTAGAAATGCTGGAATTTGTGGGTATTTATAGGCTAGGTCTGGGTTACGGCGTAACCAAAAGATGAGTTACGCCGTAACCTCCGTAAATGCACTAGATCTGCTAGTTACGGCGTAACCTTATAAGTGGTTACGCCGTAGTCTTTAATAATCCTGGTTACGTCGCAAGTGATGTAGTAGTTACAGCGTAAGTATCCGCGGCGTGGAACCTCTTTTGACCTAATGGAGTTACGTCGTAATCTTTGGAAGGAGTTACGCCGTAACCTCTTGATGAGTTGGACTTCGGGGTCACGCAATAGTTACGGCGTAATGTGAGAGACGATTTACGCCTTAACCTCTTCAAAATAGGCATACTGTGATAAATCCTTAGTAATGTTTCCATTTCCGCGTCTCTTTAGCTCCAATGCTCGCAATTTACCTGAAAGTGTAAAACATTAGAAAACAAGCGTAAATCCATATAAATGATATAAATAACGAGCATTAACGGGGGAAATTGACACTTAATAATCAGGACTATTTAATGTTATCATGACGCCATACTCTTTAAAACCTGATGTCGTCAAGTGCAAATTAGCAATTTGGCTACTGAGTCGTCACAAAACGTGTTGCGACGGCGTCGCCATTTGGCTGTGACGCTGTCACCTTCTGTTCCAGCAGCTTGAGTGTCTTGATTCTTGACTTTGGCCATTTTCTTCATATATTCGCGCCTTTTCGTCCGAATAAGTGTCATTCCAGCAATTTACCTTTAAGAGACCTAAAAAGTGAAAAGGAGCGAAATTAAGCAGTAACGGATATAAAAGTGGTCGATTAAGGGCTTAAATGACCCCTCAAAAGTGTACCTTTTAGATCCTTATCAAAAACTTTTTGAGTTTTTGAAATTGAAGTAGTAATCAAACAAAAGTAAGCTCATCATAAGCTATTGGATCATAAGTGAGCTTAATTAAATAGCTTAGAAATAATAATTATTAATGAAATGGAAGCTTAACATGAATTGAGGCAAGGTAAAAGTAAAACTGAAATTGCATAAAATGAAATAACAAAACTTAAATTAAAATTTCAACTAAACTTAAAAACTATTTAAAACAGTAAATGACAATTAAAATAACATGGTTACAATTTCCTAAAAACGTGAAAATTGGACAGTTTCATCTGTGAGAGGAATGGCTATTTATAGCTGAAGATTGGATCAAATAGGGTTTCTGAGAAGCTTCTGGGAGCATAATCTTGGCCATTCAATCTTCAATTGTATCATCTCACCATTCACAACCTTTGGATCATCTCAATGAGGTGTTTGAACCAATAACAACCTCTGGTTGGCATATCAGGGTAAGAGATGATGAACAGGATTAGGTTTGATATGGCGGGGAAGGGAAAATTTGGTTTGATTTATTATTGTTTGACTGAGGTTTATTTGTAGGTTGACTTGGGTACTTAGGTGGGAAAAACAGGTCATAACAACTGGGTGGGATTATTATGATGTTGGGCTTGGGGTGGTAATGAGCAAGGGAAAATATGGCTTATGTTTTAATTTGGACTTGGACCATATCAGGATATGAGACAAAAGTACCATAAGGGTTATTTTTGCCACTTTGTAAAATTCCAAGGACCAAAGAGTGTAAATTTAGTAATGTGAGGGGTGAAATGGTAATTTGGGTAAAGTTGGGGTAAAATGTGATAATATGGTAAAATGAGGGTGTAAAAGGTAAAAATGGGTAAAATGGAGGGTGAGTTGTGTAAATATGATAAAGATGAGGGTGTGTTATGTAATTTGCCAATGATGACCCAAGGTCCGTGAAATGTAGATTTGAGCAATCAGAATCCAAAACCGTAAAACTGAATCCCCGGCTTTGGCTTTCACACTCTTCTCTTTCCCGTGCTCGGTTTTTCTTCTGTTTTGTCTTTTCTTTGTCTCTTTTGTGATATATGTACATGCACATGCATAAACTCAAGAAACAGACAGATATTAAGCATTAACGGCTAGTTTTCGATTTATTTGGGTCAGTTTTTTATAAAGAAAAGGTATATGTTTTCACATATACCAACATTGTTAGGATTCCTTGGTATTTTTAGGGTACCTAGAACATTCCTAATGCAACTAAGCTTCCATGTAATGAATCATAAATACACAGGTTTAATATTAAATCAAACTTAACTCCTCATGTTCCTAGTGCGTCAGGCGTACCACTTATAACGCTTTGGCTTTGTGGTTTTACCTTTTAGGTACTTTATATATTTGTCTCAGATAAATATATACTCATTAGATAATTATCGTTATAGCTCCCTATCGTAATATTACCATATTCTCATCTACTCGTCATTTACACTTCATTTTGTCACCTTTTTCTCTTTACCAAGTTGCTAGTGTGCATCGTGTGGCCCATAGACATTTCTATGAGTACGAGTTGTGAAACACGTTCTTTGCACACTAATCCTTTCATTTAATACTTGTTCAACCAAAACATACCGGTTAATAAAATGCGTTAGACGGATTGGCCTATTTTTTTACCCAAATCTTTTTGTACTTAACCCAAACCTGTTAAACTTTGTGTCAGGTTGTTGTCATTTATCATGTCGTGTGAAGAAATGCCACCTCTAGTTTACATATAGCTTGAGCAGCATAATTTTAAAAGTACTCCAAACTAGAAATAAACTTTTCTGGATGTTTGTTTAAGCATAAATGTGGGCTTATCGGCTTATTTGATTTTGACTTATATTTCATAAACTCTAATTTTCCGGCATATCTTGAGAATTTTGGGCTTATATAAATGGGTTTATAGACAGATAAGTTACCCAACTTTTCAACTTTATTCGCCTAAGTTACCAAACTTTTTTTTTATGCAAACATGTTACTTAACTAAAAAAAATGCTACATTTAGGTTACCGGATTTCTAAAACGCTACATTTAGGTTACTTAACTTACCTAAAAAAGTGCATTTGGGTTACTTTGATTACACTGAATAAATAGAGGTTGAATGC
This sequence comes from Chrysanthemum seticuspe, assembly GCA_019973895.1. Lineage (NCBI taxonomy): Eukaryota > Viridiplantae > Streptophyta > Magnoliopsida > Asterales > Asteraceae > Chrysanthemum > Chrysanthemum seticuspe. The sequence continues at coordinate 128,547,754 of BPTQ01000004.1, forward strand.
TTAACTAAAGTTCAGTAACCTAAGTGAACAAAATGAAAATTTGGTAAATTAGACGAATAAAGTTAAAAAGTTAAGTAACCTATCTGTCTATAAACCTTATATAAATTTCGAGTATCATAATTAGCTTAAATAAAAACGTAAACCTCAAAATAAGCCGCAAAATTAAGCTTATGAAATATAAGCCGAAACCAAAGAAACTCATAAGCCCTCGTACAACCACACCTTAGTATTTCTTGTTAGGGAGTAAGAAGCATACTATTCTTCCTTTAAAGGAGCCGGTTCGAGTGTATCTAGCTATTACTTAGGACGGTGGACAAGGTTTCAAATATTATATAAAATTGTGTTCCAAACTAAACTCATACTCGTACTATTTTTTATTACTATGTAGTACATTATTGCAATCTTACACTCTATAAATATGATACTAAATCAAAGTACATACTAACATAATTTTAATTCTAATCCTTCACACTCTTGGCACAAGTACACCTCATATTAATATAAAATCATTGCCAGAAAAGTGGCCATGGTTGTTAACATGATGCCTGAACTTGATTTATCAGATTTCACAACCACAACGACTACTACCACTAGCACTACCAACAGCACCACCACCCCAGAAGAAGATCAGTGTCGTAACTGGGGTGATTGGTCGCCTGTTGTCGACTGGGATGCTTTTTCTGTTCATCCTCATGTAAATTTTCATGACCTATTTGAGCCGGAAATGGAGGAAGACACAGATAAGACAACTTTTTCCTATTCGGATGATGATCAAAATCTTGTAGCATCTCCTGATGCTATGATGATTGAAGCAGCAGTCGATAGTCAGTCGGAAGATGTAAAAGGGCTAAGGCTTGTTCATTTATTGATGGCAGCTGCGGAGGCCATGACGGGTGATAATATAAACCATGATTTGGCAACTGTGATACTGGTTCGGCTCAAAAGTTTAGTGTCCCCTAATGAGGGCACTAATATGGAGAGACTTGCCGCATATTTCACCGACGCCTTACTTAATTTGCTTGAAAGGGGTGGTGGTGGTGGTGGGTTGCATTATAAGCAACATCACTATCTTCACCACCACCGGTCGGATGTCTTGGCCGCTTTCCAGCTTTTACAAGACATGTCACCATACGTAAAATTTGGTCATTTCACAGCCAATCAAGCAATTATCGAATCTGTAACTCATGAACGACGTGTTCACATAATCGATTACGATATCATGGAAGGTATTACAGAATTGTAACCTATCTTATTTATTCTATAAAATAGTCACTGTCGGATCTACGTGCAATTATGGATGAAGCTGACTGAAAAATATTTGGTTTGAGACTACACAATATGTGGAATTACTAACTTTTACACTAGATTTCTTGTGTTCTTTTCCATCCCAAAAAAATAAAGTTCTATTATAGAAATGAAACACGGTTTGATTAATATGAAGTTTTCACACTGTTTACTAATAAAATATCTTCATTAAGTAGTATTTAATTACATAATTATCAGGTATCCAATGGGCGTCGCTAATGCAAGCATTGATATCGCGTAAAGATGGACCACCAACTCCTCACCTTCGTATAACCGCCCTCTCACGGCCAGGAAGTGGTCGAAAATCAATCTCCACCGTTCAAGAAACCGGCCGTCGTTTAACTGCTTTTGCAGCATCAATAGGCCAACCCTTTTCATTTCACCAATGCAAACTAGATTCGGACGAAACATTCAAACCGTCATCCTTAAAATTGGTACGAGGAGAAGCAATCATCATCAACTGTATGTTACATCTCCCTCATTTCAGCTACAGATCACCGACATCGGTAGCATCATTTCTTAGTGGTTCAAAAACCTTAAATCCTAAACTCGTAACTTTAGTAGAAGAAGAGGGTCCTAAAGCTGAAGGTGGGTTTGTAGGTCGGTTTATGGACACATTGCATCATTTCTCTGCCTTATATGACTCCTTGGAAGCCGGCTTTCCTATGCAAGGACGGGCTAGAGCTTTGGTGGAACGTGTGTTTTTAGGACCACGAATTCTTGGCTCCTTGGCTCGAGTCTACAGAGATGAAGGTGAATGTGGTTCATGGGGTGATTGGTTATCATCTAGCTCAGAGTTTCATCCGGTTAATATAAGTTTCGCGAATCATTGTCAAGCAAAATTGTTGTTAGGGTTGTTTCATGATGGTTACAGGGCTGAAGAGTGTGCAAGTAATAAGCTTCTTTTGGGGTGGAAATCACGAAGGTTGCTATCCGCTTCAATTTGGACATATTCCAATTCAGATTGATCTTTTAATTATCGCAAATAACGGCATTTTAATCTTTGCGTTCATTACTTAAATTTCTAAGCTTCTAAATATCGTTTGCGTTCTTTAGTTACGTCAAAGTTATTTTGCAATGAGAATATAAATAAAGATTGTAAATATCGTTTATCCTTGTATGGTTATTATTATTTATCTTTTTAACTTCATGGAACTGAAGATATTTATTATTGGAAATTTCTTTCCAAAACTAGTTAAGGACTTCAACGTATTACAGTACAATAATCAATTTTGATATTTTTAAGTAAGCTCCAATCATATAAGCATTTCATTTTAACCCGTCTTATATTAATTACAAACAAACAAACTCGTGGTTTTAGTATATAAAATGATGTGAACTGTCACAGATGTTCGGTTTAATCTTTCTATAATTGGCTAAATTTCATTGGTGATCAGAAGATGGTAGGCGCTAACTTCCAGTTATAATATCATTGTCATTGTTTGTCGCATTGAGTACATCTTTTTCATAACAAATTGTTTAAAACTGTTAAAACTGTGTAACAACAATCGTACGTTAGTCACATGTCTAACACTAACTAGAGAGAGAAAATGGGTGTGATCACTTTTACCCGACCGAGAAAAATGAGAGAGAAAATAAAGAACGTCGTCTCGCAAAACGTTAGGTAGATATACCTCATAACCCATGAGGTAGGGGGAATTAATACCCTTACAACCATATGTTGTAAGACCTTTTAACCTATTAGCTTTCTTTCGCAATTATACAAGTGTTGCGAGGGTATTAGGTCTCACAAGAACATAAACGTTTATACAACTTACCCTATTTGTTACAAAATATTACATAGAAGTCTCTGCATTAATGATTTACACTTTTCGTGTTCTAACAATCTCCTCCTAAGGAAAGATCATGCAGGCCTCTTCTATTAATAGGCATCTTGTTGACATTAGCTTCGGTATACAATGCTTTTCTCCATTAATTTCCAAATACCTCAAAACCTAAGTCTTTCATCCAAGTGTTGAGCAAATAATCATAACCACGGTAGTCAACTTGCGGAGATCATGGTTCAATAAATCTCACATTTTCTTAAACCCACATTAGTGTACCTGAGTTGAACTTCCTAAATTCCTCCAGTCTCATCAACTTCATCTCCTCAAAGTCATTCTCATATATTAATCCAAGTTCATAGCTTGGATCTTGAAAGCACGTCCATGACTTTAGCTGGTGAATGCTTGAGAAAGTGAGCATGGGAGGTTTCTTTAAAGGCTTTTAATTCCCATTTGGAAGCCTTCCACTTGTACGATAGCTACTTGAGACCTCATAAAGATTCTTAGTGAATCTATAATATCTTTATATTGCCTTTGGTCATAAAGATAACTTATTGTTGACTTGTACATGTGCTCAATGTCTTGATGGTGAAGGTTGTGATAATCAGCTTTGGAGAAGACATAATCAAAGCCATTGTCTCTTCTCAGTGTGTACTTGATGAAGTCGCCGACTTTGAAACGATCTGAGTGTACATATATATAATGTACAATTCGGCTATTCGTGTATATTTCATGACTAGGTGCAACATCCCTGTGTCTGTCAATGAAGAATCTTTTTGCAACTTCGTTCATTCTGGTAATACCCATGTAAGCTTCAAGCCTGTATTCAGTTTGTCCAAACTCAATGTAGACAAACTTCTCACGGTGAATACCTTCTTCCATGAACTTTTCAGTACGCTCCTCAAACATTAGACTTCTTCGGATTGATGGAGGATACTTGTCATGCCCAAATATAAGGGTGTTTAAATTGTATTTTTCATACGATGTTAATTCAGGAAAAATGAGTAGAGGGTTTGTTTTTAACGGGTCACTTGTTATGATGGTTCTCTTGACGACGCTTGCTATGATGGTTTTCTTGACGAGTTCATGCTCATAAACGTATCTGATTCTTTGCATCCATCAATATATTCGCGTGTTCATCATCAATTATGTATCCCGAAGACCCCCCATTAGTATGAACAAGTGAAGTTGATACTCCCTCAGGATTTTCAACCGTTGGTTTCTCAGGTTGTTCAACCTTATCTCCTGACACACCCATTTTGGCATCTTTACCTCTATTCCCCATCTCTAAATCACCCCTAACTACTTCTTCTTCGTTTCTTTACCATTAAACTCTGTTGTTGAAGCCTTGATATGTTCTTCTGATGCATCAGTAGGTCGTGATCTTGAGGCTTTCTTACTTTGTTTGGGGTGTGATGATCTTTCTTTTTTTGTTCTGGAAGAAGTGTTTTTGGTTTTCTTGGATTTCTTGGAACGTCTCTCCCCCTCAGAATCATCCTTATCTGGATCATCCTTACACTCTTTCTGAGAATGACCTTTACAGGTTTGTTCAAAAGAAAAGACTCCAACAAGTTTTTGAATTTGTATTAGCCATTGTTGTTTTCATGCCAGTTATCTCATTACGAAGTATGGAGTCTAATCGTGATTTAGATGGTTCTATAATGGAATTGAAGAGATTTGGTTTTTCTTTTCATAGGGGAGGGTTTTCCATGAATCTGTTCAACATCATAAACCTGAGCTTATCAAATTATTACCCTTCATCCTCTAAGGTGTTGCATGTGTGCTTCAGCATTCTTCATCTTGAAATCTCTCATTGAATTCCCTTGACAGCCATTCCACTGTTTTCTTTTATGCATTTGTTGGTTTAGATGAAATCTCTCATTGAATGGGTGTCCTTGTAACATATGTTTTTGTTGGTTGTGTTGCTGTTGTTGTTGTTGTTGATGTTGTTTGTTTTAGCTTTTGTTGTTGTTGTTGGTGGTGGTGGTTGTAGTGGTGGAACTTCCTGGTTAATCGATAACGGTTCAGTCTTGATGCAGGATTTCTGACTAGGTTTTAATATTTATAAAAGTCTCGTCTACCTAAGGTCAACCTAATACACTAACGGGCAGTGTATCCGGTCGTGTGTAGTGTAGTAATCGGTAAAGCCGAGATCGTCCCAAGAGCTATGCGTGTGGATCAAATTTAATTTCTAGTTTCACTAGTTTCAAAAGGGGTTTTATATTTAATGATTATAAACTAAAGAAATGAAATAAAAATAAAAGCAATTAAACGTGGAAAGATAATCAATTGAGAGAAATATGCTAGCCTAGTTACTAATCTTGTTATGCTATGATTATTTTTACTAATTAATGTCTTCTATCGCTCTACATGAGGTTAAAAGTCACAAGACTCAGTTGGTCGATTCGTCTAGTCTTATCTTCCATAACGTCTTATTCCGTAACCTAATAATTATAAGAGTTCGTGGGTTTACGAAATGGAAGAGTCATTAAGTGTCGCTACAATCTAAGACATATTCAACGGAACCCGACCTTTCAGATCTTAGGTTTCCCCTAACTTCTTAAGCTTTTCAGTTTGGAAGGTGCTCGTTTAGTATAATTCGCACGCAGGATAGTAATCTTCCTCTGATCAATTCTTACCACTACTCGCAACCTGATTCACTAGGGTCCTATGGTCAATTCTCCTAGCTTCCTAGATACTACCCAAACTTTCAATCTATCAAAACAAGGGTGTCCCAAAATAAGCAAAGAAAGTAAACATATAAAGCAATAAGCAAACGAGAAAACTACATCATAGCATTAACAATTTTATAACTAGGCTAACACCAAGGTGTTTATCCAATCATAATGTAAATAGACCAACAAAAATGAGTAATACATTAAATGAATTAAACATAGTACTCGATACCATTTACTTGATGTTGACTAATAAAGATGATGAATTGAAGTGAATTATCCCTTGAAAAGTGGCTTGGAACTGCTGAAAGTTACTCTAAGATGGTGCATTAATCATCCCTTAGAGAGGGATGAAAAGAGATATCGAAAAGTGCAGAATTAAGGCTATATTTATAGCTCACGACAAAGTTACAGTGTAACCGTAATTACGGTTACGCTTTAAAACTCTCGTAAAATATGTTACACCGTAACTTAATCCCAGGAAATGATAGTATTGGTTCTTAGAAACATCATCGACATGTATGGATTTACCCCCTGGAGTAGCACATGGTTTTCACTTCAATCCTTGTGCATTATAAGTGTAAAACTATATAGGATTCATACAGTTTCAGCCCCTCATTGCTCTTAAGTTAATTATATGTAGTTCTTATGGCATAATAAACTTCACATGAAAATCCATCTTTAGTCCCTGATGATTCTTGCTATTTTTATAACAAGTCCTTGTGATAAAGTAATTTTCATTTGATTTGCCCAGCTTTAGTCTCCTATCGTACTTGCTATTTTTACTTTTAGTCCCTATATTTTGACTCCTTGGCGCCCAAGTTTGATAGTTACAGTGTAAGTCAATCGTGCCACTTACGCCGTAACTGTCTTTCTAAATATGTTTTTATCCTTTTTGGCTTTTTCTCGTATCTTTTCCGCTCCAACGCGTTACTTAACCTGAAATTTAAATATGAATGAATATGAATGAGTTAAGTTCAATATTAACATAAATGAAGCAATAAACACGGGTATTTGATATATAAAATATCATGCTAGTTTTATGTTATCAAATATCCCCCACTTGAACTCTAGTTTCCCTCGAATAGACCTTTTAAATCATTTCTAAAAAGATATCTCCCAAGATGTTTTGGAGGATATGAGTTAAAGAGTACCTAAGCTAGAAGTTTCCAAACCGAGTACCTAAGCTAGAAGGTTCCAAACCGACCACCTCATCTTTAAAAAGTTTTCTTCTTAAAAATATTCAGAATCTCAAAAATGGTTTGTTGTTGGTCTGGTCGCCATGCTATCATTCGTATTTCTTGGACAGGAAACAACCCTGATCATCGTTTCTACTGTTGCCCACAACTAGTAAGTACATAGAAATCACACTCATGTCTTACTGATCTATGTGTTTATTGTTTTTAGGTGATCACTCAAATGCTTAGTAATGGCGAGTATTCTATCATAGGCTTGGCAAAGATACTAATCTCCACCACTAGAGTCTATAAATGCAGCTATTCGAAAAGGTAAAGGGTTGACACAATATAAAGGCTTACGGGGTGAGTTGTTCTTTAAGTCATTACTAGCGTGCTACAGCGAAGGGTACAAAACCAATGATACATGACCAAATTCATGGCCAAGACACTAATGACTGCTCGCTTTCTCACCTAAGCTCGAAGCATGAAATTAAAGGACAATAAGGGTAGGTAAAGACATGGGAAAATATTTAATGGGTGTAATAAAAAAACACAAAACAAATTGTTTCCTAAAGTCCACAATCACCCTGTCACTAGTCGTATTCAATTCCATAGCAAAATCTGAGGGTCAAGAGTCCAGGGGTCTTTAATATCATCGAATACACAAGGCAAAGAATATAAAATGTAGCATAGTGCTCCATAATCTCAATAAACTAGGCAATAAGATATGTTAACTCGGCCTTCATTATGAATGAAAAAAAGTATGTGCTATAAAAAATTTAAAATTTATGTAAAATTGGCACATATTTAGACCAAAAATCATATAATCTCTCATTTCTATATCGCTTCGCCCCACTAGAGGTGTACAATGCCCCCATTGTTAAAAAATAGGAAGGGTAGATAGAAATGCATGATTTTATCACACTTGAAATCCAATCCCTGAGTTAAACAATCCAAACGGGCAGGCCCCGGGACCAGAACCAGTAGGACAGACCCGCGAAGGGAAACCCCTAAAACTCACAGCTGCACTAAGAGGAAAATCCGGATTTTCTTTGTCACTTGCGAGACTCAAACCCGGGTGAAACCCCTCCACAAACTCCAGAAGGAATTCAGGTGGCCAACTGAGCTAAGTCAGTTGGTTACTCCGTATAGAAAGATGATTTAATTCTCGTCGTGATGATATTATTTTTTTCGCGTAACGATTAACGGTTTGTAATATATATATATGTATGTATATATATATATATATATATATATATATATATATATATATATATATATATATATATATATATATATATATATATATATATATATAGTAGGGATCCAGTGAGAAGTAAATTAAAATAAGAAGTGGTGAGAAGTGACCAAAACCAAGCATTTGAGATGCAACGACTTGCATTAGATGCATTTCTATTCATATAGATGCAACATCTTGAGTTTCGAAAGTTAATTTGATGTGTAGATGGTGCAAATTGATTTTCATCATTTCGGCACGTGCAAAGGAACAAAAAACAAGAGAAATCATGAAATGCATCTAATATACGTATATGCATATGATTAAAAGCTACAAAACACACTATGGTGCGTTATAATGCATCTAAGATTATAGGGATGCATCTAATTTAGGTCGGTGCATCTCGAATTTTCGGTTAAAGTTCTTCTTATTTTTTCTTATTTTAAGTAATATTCTTATTTGATCCTAACTATATATAACTATATATACACACACACATATATATATATATATATATATATATATATATATATATATATATATATATATATATATATATATATATATATATATATATATATATATATATATATATATATATATATATATATATATATATATATATATATATATATATATATATATATATATATATAGAAAGTGAATATGGGGTTGTCTCACATGTAACTTAAATGCGAAACCCCCAAAACTACGTAGTTTTGACTTAGCCCCTCATTAAATCTGATTAAAACTAAATCTTGTAATGTATGTCTAAAGGTTACGTCTTTTTCTTTATCATCTAACTATCTTATAATAGAGGGATGAACTTCCCTCCTATTAAATGTTTTAAGATTTCCAAAATTAACTTTTAAGCAAATACTATTATGTAAAGCACAATGTCCAACTATGTAAAGCACAATGTATAAATACAAACAATAATTTTCCTTCTATACAATTAATACACCCCATCACCAATTAATACAAAATGTAAAGCATAATGTACAAACTTATATACTACATCCTACTTATAAAGCATGTTGAAATATCTGAACCTTTAAAAAAAAGAACGAAACTAAATAAATTTCATTCTTTCTTTCGTTCGTATAAGAGCCAATAAAAAAACCTACTTGGTGCAAAAATACAAACCCACGTCAAGATTACAACGGGCTGACAAAAAACTTTCTTTCAGCTACACGAAAGAATATCTCCACATATTATTTTCGAAGCTAAAGCTTCCTTTATATTCGAAAAAGAAAGAAAAGATTCATAACAATTATGTTATAATCTCTCTTTGGTTCGTTCAAAAATAACAACAAAAATGAAAACAACACAAGATGAACCTACCCGAGACCCTCCAAAGGATCTTGAATTTTGGGATATTGGCGTTTCTACGTACACGTTTCCGTTCCCGTCCCCGTTTCCGTATCTGTCTCTCTGCAACATAGATGACTGGACTACCATTAAAACTTAAACTAATTTTTAAGACCATTTCAACCATACTTGTAACCGCCCATTCAACTATAAACGTACAAATTATTATATCCTTAACAAAACACATTTAATTATTAAAAAAGCCCATCATTAGTAACAAAACGCATTTCATTAGTAACCGCCCTGTATATTTATAAAAATCCATAACAAAAGTTGTTATTCAATCGTAAAATTATTGCTATAAAAAATGTACAATTGAAAAATATTTGCTCGCCTCAAAATGTATCATCGGGTACCCGCCGCCGCATTGCGCGGGTACCCTGCTAGTATCAATAAAGAATGAAGCAATTGATTATTGTCTTTTTTCTTAATTGTGGTGTGCCGTTTTTATCATTTGACGAATCAGATGAATGAATTCTCATCTTTGCTTATTATTACCTTTGACAATTTGTTTGATTGTTTATAGTCAAACCCTTATATTATTACCTTTGACATGTAGTTTGATTATTTATAGTCAAATAATCAAACTATAAGAAGCACCAGTACACCATATATTTTTTTCTTTGACAAAAGTAAGCTGGTAGATTAAAAATAATCTTGTGATTGAACAACACACATATTAGCAGATTGAAGCTTTAGCAACCATAAGAACACTAAACCGGAATCTTCCATGAATTCCATCAAAGTTTTTCTATTCATACTTGCTTTTAGCTATCTGGTATCAAGAACAGCTAAAAACCTACAAGAAACTAAACATATAATTGATTAAAATTCCTAAAAGTTATAAACTAAAAATCAAGTGCTAACGATATGATGTTATCGCAACAATCCATCGGTTTTTGCTGGCAATCTCCTGTAGATGTTCATTGGCACAGAAGCAAGCCTGTTACATAGTGAAGGATGTCTCAACAGAAACAACCTAACCATAGTCACTACATATTTTGGTAGGACATAAAGTACAATAGCCAACACGGAACAAACTATCAAATACATAGCAGTCACACATTATTAAGTTGAACCAATAGTTCAACAAATGAATGTTAATAAGTGATGCGCGCAAAACCGTCAAGTTCTCTCACGCAAGCGTAAGAAAACTCAAAACAGCTTCAGCACGAAATCAATGAAGATCTGAGGAGTATAGTGTTTCCCCGGGTCGTTATGTCCCAGCGAGTTGTGCAATGGATTATCAAACGTTTAGTGATCGAGGAATTTGAACGAGAAAAGGATTTGTGAATAGATTAACTACAGAAAAATCCAACACAATAAAACGGCTTAAATGCAAATTAAAAAAAGATAAAAAGATAAAATCTATTAAATAAACGCTATCACTATATTTAAAGTGATGAACGTTTAAAACCTAAAACGTACGTTTAAATTAAAAATAACGTAAACGTACAAAATAAAAAGTGAAACTTATTCAATATTAACCCTAAAAATATGAAAAATACATTTTTACAAACCTAATGATATGAGAAAATTTATAGAAAAGGAAAATGATTTTTATGACTATTTAATTAATTATTATTAATTAAAAACTAATTTTAACTATTTAATAATTATCTAAAATACAAAAATTAGGAAATAAAGCTAGAAAAATAAAATTATGAAATGGAAAAATCTAAAATATCAAACTAGAATTTTAAAAACTATTTTTGTATTTTTCTGATTATTTTTCTATTTTTTATGAATTTTAAACTATTTAAAACTAATTAAATTACTAAAAATTACCAAATAAACTATGAAAAATCTGGAAAATTACTTTTTTCACTTCTTATATTTATCTAAGCCTAAGAAAAATGAAAAATTATTTTTTTGAACCTTTTCTGAATTTTTTATATTAAAAGGTAATTAAAAAGTCCTAAAACCTAATTTAAATTATGAAAAATAGCAAACAATGCTGGAAAAATATGAAAAATTCAAGGAAATACTAAAATAAAGTTCTGAATCTATAAAAAATATGAAAACAAGGGCTTAAGTTCAGGATAGTGGAGCTGTAGTACAAACTGTCTCTAAATAAGCTCTATTTAAAAAGCTGATAAGCTCTAAAGTGTACCGGAAGCTACCTATACTTAAACTGAGCTACAATACAGAGAAAGGAACCTAAATTAGCTAGTCTATACCTCTGGAAAACAGGAAACAAGCACTTAGTGAATTGTACTAAAAACTCCAAAACAGATTTTTGCCCCTAACTAGCAGCTCAAAAATAAGCTTCTGAATAAGCAATAAAACTAAAACCAGATGTTGGATTCTCAAAAGGACCTGGCAAAGAACTTCTAAACCAAAAATGAGGTTGGGACAAGCTAAACTGAGCTTGTGACAAGCTATGCAAAAAGCCCGTGCACACTCAGTCAATACTGAGCTTGTGCACATGGGAGATGAGACCCAATCCACAAGCTCATTTGGAGCTTTTAAAAATTTTACAAAAATAAACAAAAATGACTATAAGAAAATAGACCAAGGGTAGTTTTTAAAACCACAATTTCCACCCAGTTTGACCCAGAGATGAGTCAAGGAAAATTCGACTCAGTTAGCTCAAAATCACCTTTTTCAGTTTCTTTGACTTTTGACAACAGTTTTTAAGATTTGACTTTCATGAGTTTTGAGCTCAATTTGAAGACTGATTGTGTGCTTTAATGATGAAACTATACTTAAGCAAGCTGAATCACTAGCTTTTACACCTATGGGCAAGATTCCACAAACTAATTCTCACAGATTTGACAATGAGAACAGATTATGGGCAATTTTGACTAAATGAGTTCTAGGGTGCAAATTTATGACAGCTATGGACTTCTTGAAGCCAAATTAGACTAAAGGGACTGATCTTACCCACTAAGCTAGGCTCTAGCATATGTTTAAGACCTGATCCAAACACTGGTTATGGTCTCCTATTGGTAACTCTCACTAAACAAATCTCTAGTACTGAACCATGATCACTACAGACAGAATAGAGAACCTGAATTATGCAAGTAGAACAGTACCCTAACACTAAATCTTAACTAGCTATGAGCATACAGATTAAACAAAACTTGGTCTAACTAAGCAGTCCTACCCAGAGATGGTGCAGAGACTTCTTAGGCGAACAAGGATAACTACCAATCAAACAAGCTGGAAAACAATGAACTAAACTACTCTAAGATCAACAAGCAGCAATCACTATAGTTATACAGAGGATTAAAAATAATGAAGCAGAATTGGACTTACTAGTTTACTGTCACAATGGCATGATAATGAGATCAAATCTAATCTATTCAACCTTGATATCAACCTTAAAATGCAACTGATCTCACCCCATTTCCATCATCAATACCAGCAATTCAGGTCAGCTACACCTTTGTGACTGCAGGTGGACTTTTGTTGACCAATGTGGGAATGTTGAGAATTTTTCTTGATTTGAGTGAGACAGACTCACAATTAGCTATCATAAGCTAGAATAAGCCTGTGTAAGCTAAAATAAATCTTACAGAAGCTTATGAAACAGTTGTGAACTTATTTTTTATTTTTCAAAGATTTTTCTTATTTTTTACTTTTTGAAATTAAGAACAACAAACAATGACCCCAATGTGATAATCTCTTGAGGAAATTATTTAAGAACTCAAAAGAGTATCAATAAGCTAGTAACAAGACTTAAAATCAGAGATGAGATTGAGATTGCAAATTGACCAAAACTGAATTAGATTAAAATGTAAAACTGAGTTCAAATTTGAGAATTACAGAAAACTGAAATTACAAAATAACTGAATTCAATACTTGAAATTAAAAATACAATAACTAAATAAAGGTGCTGAAAAACAAAAACTAACTACTAAAAACTAAAAACTAACTAACTTCCTTCAACAGCTTCTCTTGCCTCTTTTATATGCTCAATTCTGCTTTTCTCTCTCTCTTGGAAAAATCCCAGCAACACTTGTGGCCCTTGGATCACTCAACTTAATCCTAGCCGTTTAGCACATTTTGGCGCCAAAACCATTTTTAACCGTTTGTGAGATTGAGTGTGATTGGAGGGTGCATTAATGATCCTTTGGAGCTTTGTGTTTGGAGGGGGGTTGTAGTGATGATAGTTGAGTGTGACAGGGAGATTGCAGGAATGGTGATGATGGTGGTGTTATCACGTGAGGGAGAGAGGGAAACAGGATGGGTCAAACTGTTTTGACCGGTATTAAACAAATGGTGTGGGTTGGATTCGGGTATAAACCGGGTATTTGGGTTGGATTGGGCCAACAGTTGGGCCATGGTGATAAAAGGGTCCAATTGGAAGAGTTAATAACACAAGGACCATATTGGCAATTCCAACAAAACCAAAGGGCCAAACCTGTAATTTTGCAAAGATGTTTTATGGACTGAAATTGACAAGTAGTGATATTACAAGGACCAAAGTTGCCTTTTCAATTTTTCCAGGGGCCATTTCTGCCAATTTGCAAACTTGAAGGACCAAATTGTAATTTTCTCAAAACTTTTTACATTTTTCACCAAAGGACCAAATTTGACAAGTTATGATTTAAAAAGGACCTTTGATGATTTTTCTTTTGAAATTTTGACTCAGGGACTATTTTTGACAACTTTTGAAACTTGGGGGACTAAAACTGCAATTTTTGCAAATTTGATATGTTTTTCATCTGATTTTGATATTTTTGCATTTAAAACACATAAAACACTGATTTGTGGTATTTTGATCATTTTGATGTGTTTCTGAGTGTTTTCAGATGATTTTGCAGTTTATTTTGTACAAAAATGATGAGTATTTAGACACTCATCAATAAGCCTACCACCATCACTACATTAATTGTTCAAGCTGATATCAATAGACCAAAGAAAAAAAAACTTAGTTCGTGACATAAAGCATCTCTCTAACGACAAATTTAACATTAATGATATGACAATTCCTTGCGTCCTCTATCAATGTTTCAGGTGTACACTGTTAGTGGGAGTTTAAACATCCTCATCCTTCTTTCTCTAGTGCAGCATCATGTGCCTGTTACACACAAAAAAAAAGTTTAAACAAAACATGAATCATCAAAACGTAATGAATGTTCTTATTACCTTCTTTTTTGGACAGCCGCTAATGTAGTGACCCTTTTCATGACAGTAAGAACAAGTTCTCTTTTTTGGTTCTTCTAGAGGACCTTTGTTTCTGGTTGCACCTTTGGGACGACCTTTAGTATCCTTTGGCGCTTGAGGATCTCGAATAGATATTTGAGGAATCATGTCTACTTGTGAAATAACCACATTAGAATGAGGCACTGTATTTTGAGACTCTGTGGCCTTTTTTCTAATAATCTGTTCTTCAAAATACTTCACTAACATATTATTTAATTTTTTTATCTCGGAGGAAGAGTCTTTTGCTTGTTCCATTGCTTTAGAAAAGTTAGCTTGAACACACCATAATGTTAAGGCACTAGGTCCAGCTTCATTATGAACATCTTCAAGTTGAATATTATTATCCACTTTGTGCCTTGCATCAAGTGTCCACCTGGGTAAAATATAACGATCTGGAAGGGTTTCAATATTCCTCTTCTTCAACACATATAAAATGTGTTTACATAAGATCCCATAGGTTTCAAACTTAGCACACGAACATGTGACATCCACGTTATCAGATGAACAAAAGTCAACAGTTCTCCAATATTGTTTTTCAGTATTAATTTGGCCAACCTTATATTTGAACACTTCGGGACTTTTGTTCAAAGTCTCGTGAGTTAAATTATTAGTAGCTTCAGTCCATTCTTTTTGAAAAATTTCAAACATCTTTCTAGTATAACGTGCACCTGCTTTTGCTTCTATGGGGTTAATAGAAGAAAGAACCGCTCTCGAGTTCATCGTTTTGAAGTCCTCATCTTCTTCAGCAGCCCTTCGACAATCAACGTGTTGGATCGATATACTTTAATCAAACTAAACTAGCTTGTTAAGGTTTAATAACCTTGGATAAATCCTAAGTTATTAACAAAGAAACACTGAGCAATCTTTATCAAGTACGCGGAATTTACTTAACAAAGCTAAAAAGAAACTTTATTAATAAAACTCTAAATCTGCTTATTATGCAGATACTCTAATACAACTCTAAGATATTCGAACTTTTCTCTAAACTCTCAATTCGTAAACTCTAAAACTCTTTTTCTGAAATCGTACCTCTAATGCCAATCTAGGAGTCCTTTTATAGGCTCAAGGATATCCTAGTCGGTTTACAATTGATAACCTTGTACGACAAGTAATCTAAACATGGAATACAATACTTTCCATAAACGAATATAACAGATCTTCTGTTCTAGCAGTACTTTGACTTCACCTTGCAGTACTTTGACTTTATCTTTAGCAGTACGTTGACTATTTGACTCCTTCCAGTACTTTGCAATTTACAGTACTTCGATATCTTCAGTACTTTGATATCTTCAGCACTTTCATATCCCAACAATCCTCCCCTAACTTGAATTCTACTTGCTTGACTTCAAGTTCCTTTGTGAATACATCTTTAACAGCTTCATCTTTAAAATGGATTGTTCTTTAGTCTTTAGATTATATCTTTATAGAATCTGTGCTTTTGTCAAATTATCTCTTAGAATTGTTTTCTTCACAGCAGCATCCAGCAATCTCCATCTTTTCAGCAACACAGTAACATATGACAGTTTGTACAATAATTCAGTTTAAGCTGCATACTATTCTCATCACATCTAAGTGAATCATTGAAAATTCAATGGATTTAGAACTCTTTACCAAAGCCATTATCTTTGGAGTAGCCAAATGTTTTGGTGTGTAAGACCATGGTACATTGATAACCATATGATTTTTAGCAAACCACCAGCTATCAACAGATTTGTTTTGTCTTTACCAAAAGCTGTACCCTTCTGGACTAGTTAGTTCTTTTATCTAATGGTGAACTAATTACCAATAATGGTTTTTCCACTGCCTTTACCACAAGCCATTTCTTGTGGGCTAGCCAACTCTTCACATTACTGATATGGTGAGTTGATAACCATCCAACTTATTAGCAAGTTGTCAACTAAAAACGGATTTGATATATCTTTACCAGAGCCGTTTGCTCATGGATTAGTCAATCCTTTTGTAACCATGGTGGATTGATAACCTATTGATGTTATCATCACAAAAACCATTTATTCAACCTTTATTTCAGAAAATATTTATTATTTAGCAAAAGGTTTTATCTAAAATTTATTTAACTGGTTTTAATGCAGCAAACAGTACTTTGATGAAAGTACTGTCTGACTAGCAGTACTTTGAATAAAAGTACTGATATATCAAAAAGTATATATTCAAATAAACTTCATACCAGTTAAAGATCATCCTCAACAATGGTAGTCCAGTCTATAAGCAAATTGATAACCATGCAAGCAATTTCATCAGCCTCTTCTACTTCCAATCCATGCTCAAGCATTCTTCTCATGAGATCAACTGTAAGAGGGTATCTTCTTTCTGCAAACATGTGAATCAATATACCATTTTCCAGTTCCAAGACATGAACTCCAGATTCTCCAAAGAATCTCCAGCAAACTATCTCCCAGTTTTCTTGATCCTTCCAAATATCATCAGTACTCATTTCATTAGTTTCCCACATGGTTATGAGATCACCATGTAAAACCAAACCAATCCCTTCTAATGGATTATCTTCAAAATAAGCCTTCACAACATTATATAAGTAGAATAGATCAACTCTGTCTATTATATGCAGCAAATCCCATAGCCTTTTAAAAACTCTGAAACTTTTATCTTCTTTGTGAAAAACCATGTAATCTCCATTCTTAGATTTCTCAACTTTGAAAGCACTGATCTTTGATCTGTTCATCTTCATGTCATTATCTTCATCTGTATAATCAAAATCTACCACTCTGAGATAATTTTTCAATTCATCACTAGTCGCAGATCTTAATTCAACCTTCTCTTTCTTTGAAAACTGAACATCTGTATCATCAGTTTTTCTTTTCCTCTTTAAGCTTTTCTTCCTTTCAGCTTCAGTCCAATGAGCTTCTTCTCTAAAATCTTTAATGCCTGCAACATCTTTCTTATAAGCTTCTCTCTCAGCATCATATAATCTCTTCATATCCACATAATTTAGCTTCTGTAATCCTTTAAATCCTCTGCTTTTTAGATATGCCATCATTGCATTCCTTTCTTTAGCCAAATTAGGTCTTCTTGACATGAATCGAACAGGTGTTGGAGACTGTAAAGGTTCAGCAGCTTCAGCATTCAATTCATCTTGCACTTTTTGAGCTGCTTCTCTATTTAGAGCTTCTTGAGCTTCTTGCTCTTCTCTATCTTTTGCATTTAATTCTTCTTGAACTTTTCTAGCTGCAGCTTCATTCCTTGCAACTTCAAATGCTCTAAGTTCTGCTAAAGTAAGCTTCTTTTTCTTAACTTCAACCAAAACACCTTTTCCCTTGTCTTTTGGATCAATTGCAGGTTGATCAGTTTTTGGTTGTTCTTCTTCTTGTGCTTCTCTAATAGTAACACCACCTCTTGGTTGTGACAAATCAAGAATTGTAGCAACTAATTCATCATCACTAGGTGAATGAATAGGTTTAAATCTAGGTTCCTCCTCTTCCTCTATAACAACAGTAGAAGGACCAGCTTCTTCTTCAAAATTCAACACCCTTGGAGTAATCGGTGTTATAACTTCTGGCATAGATGTATCATGAAACTCAGTACTTTGATGTTCAGTACTTTGATCATCAGTACCTTGAACATCAGTACCTTGATTATCAGTACCTTTAACTTGTACTTCTTCTTCTTGTTCCTCTGAAATAATCTTTTCTGCAGAGCTTATAGAGTCTTTCTTCTTTGTAATATCTTCTTCAGATTCTTTCTTCTTCATAACATCTTCTTTCAAATTATCCTTTTCTGAATTCCTCCCCAAGTTGACAGAAGATGGTTTAGGAACCGTCTTTCTTTGTAATTCCTTCCGAAGAGCTTTGCGACGTTTATTCTCCTCTTTAACCCATAAGTTGAATCCTTGAATATAAGGTTTAACAAAATTCCTTAACCAAAAATAGTTACGCTTCAACTTCCTAATCGTTTTAGCTTGACGCTCAACAGTCTTGTTCAACCTAGCTAGCGCCCTTGTCAAAGCATAGTTATCCATAGTTAAACCTTCACGAGGTATAGAAGGAGCAGGACCTTGAAGTGGTGAATGAGTTTCTGAAACAGAATGTTGTGGAGATGGAGTAGATGTTCTCTCAATCTCTACTTGGACCGCAGGACCTGAAGAATCATCACCATGTAAGGAAGCAGTACCTTCACGAGAAGCAGTACTTGCAGATGCAGTACCCTGTGAAGCAGCACTTTGTGAAGCAGTACCCTGTGCAGATGCAGTACCTTCACTGTCTTTATCCTCTTCAGCACGTACAGCTTGAACAACTTCCATCATAGAAGTAGTTAAAGGAATATCTCCACCTCTGAACAAATCACTGCGCCTAGCCATGAACGTATAAATTTTGGCTTGTTGCACAATAACAGGTAGTAAAGCAGTAGGTTTAGGAACATCAGCCAATTGTTTATTCAAGAAAACCTGTATGAACCTTGGATACATCAACCAAGTAGCCCCAGATGATATATGTGATAACATTCCATCCAAAATTAGCCGTGAAAAGTTAAACACCCTGCCTGTAGCTAAACCAACTACTGCAGATGCAATATTTGACCCAAACTGCTCCCAAGAAGTACTTTTAGAACTTATGCAATGGAGCAAAACATGAATCAAAAACTTCCATTGAGGACAGAATAAAGCCTTCTTAAAAGTTTGTTCAGTCAAAGAACCTTCATAACCAAAATTCCTAAAAGAATCCCAAATCAGTTGCTTATCAAATCTAATAGCCCCATCTTCATCAGCAAATAATAAATCTTCACGAATGGAGGCTTCTGTGATCTTGATAGTACGTCCAGCAACAGTTGATCTAATATAATATTCACCCTCCTCCATATTGTCTCTAGCATTAGCCCAAAATTCATTAATCCATGGTTCAATTATATCCGGCTCCACTAAAAGAGCATAACTAAGAGGCGACCCAGTAAGATAATCAATAATATCATAAAATGCCACATTTGCTTCAGTCTTATTCAAATTAGCCACCATATTGTGCTTCGAAACAGTTAAACGATTCACCATTGTTGAAAGAATAAGCACAATAGAAAGATTGTAAAGAGATGGTAATTGGGAGATAAATATGGAAAAGATGTGAAATAAGAATATGAGAGGGAAAATCGGAAAGAAGTTATTTATAGGTGAGATTTGAAAAATCACAGCCTAAATAACAAAGTTACCGTTATTACCAATGACCCTTCAATATTACCGTTGGAACAGTACTTTAATACGACAAACAGTACTTTCCACATAAGCAGTACTTTCCCAAGCAGTACTTTCCCAAGCAGTACTTTCAGGAAATACAGTACTTTGCCAAAAACCTTCATATACACTAAGTATAAACTAACTTCCTCCCCTCAAACAATACACAGGACTATATCTAACACCTTATAGTCCTCCCCTTAAACATAGCTTAGTAGTTAATCATTCCAATGCTCACGACCAAGTGATTGAATCGTGACACATCAAAACCTTTTGTGAGTAGATCAGCTACATTGTCATCCGTGTGAACTTTAACCACATTAATGAGCCTATGCTCATAACAGTCTCTTATAAAATGATGCCTAATCTGTATATGCTTTGTCTTGGAATGATACACAGGATTCTTCACAATACAAATAGTACTCTCATTATCAATGTTGATAGGAGTATTCTTAAAGTTGAACCCATAATCCAAGAGTTGATTCTGCATCCATAAAACTTGACCACAACAACTTGCAGCAGCTACATATTCAGCTTCAGTAGATGATGTTGCCGCAATTTTCTGTTTCTTGCATTGCCATGAAACTAACCTTCTTCCAAGATATTGGCATCCACCAGTTGTGGATCTTCTATCATAATTATCTCCTGCATAGTCACTATCTGAAAAAGCTTCTAAGTGAAAAGGTGACTCTCTAGGATACCACAACCCCAACTTAGGTTGTTGTTTCAAATAACAGAAAATTCTCTTGACAGCATTGAGGTGAGAAATCTTTGGTGAGACTTGATATCTTGCACATAAGCAAACTGCAAACATGATATCAGGCCTTGATGCAGTAAGATACATAAGAGAGCCAATCATAGATCTGTATAACTTGACTTCAACAGGCTGTCCATCTTCATCTTTTCCCAATGAATTGATAGATTTTATTGGTGTAGTAACAGCCTTCATACCATCAAAATTGAACTTCTTAAGTATGTCAGTAACATACTTGTATTGGCTAATGAAAATTCCTTCCTTGGACTGCTTAACCTGAAGACCTAAAAAGAATGTTAACTCTCCCATTGAACTCATTTGAAATTCCTTCTGCATCAGCTGCTCAAACTCCTTAACCATGGATTGTTTGGTAGCCCCAAAGATAATATCATCAACATACACCTGTACTAACATGATATCTTTCTTATCTCTCTTGATAAACAAAGTCTTGTCAATGGCTCCCCTCCTGTATCCATGTTTCAATAAGAATGTAGAGAGCCTCTCATACCAAGCTCTAGGTGCCTGATGAAGACCATATAAAGCCTTCACCACCTTATAAACTTTGTTAGGATGCTTAGGATCTTCAAAACCTGGAGGTTGTTTCACATACACCTCTTCTGTAATAGTGCCATAAAGAAATGCACTCTTGACATCCATCTGATATACCTGAAAACCCATATAAGAAGCAAAAGCAAGAAAGATTCTAATAGCTTCAATCCTTGCCACAGGAGCAAAAACCTCATCATAATCTACCCCTTCCTCCTGTCTATAACCCTGAGCAACTAACCTTGCCTTGTTTTTGATAACATTGCCTCTTTCATCTCTTTTAACTCTAAAGACCCATCTTGTTCCAATAACTCTCTTCCCATCTGGAAGATCACATAAAACCCAGACCTCTTGAAGTTTAAATTGAAGAAGTTCTTCCTGCATAGCTTCAACCCAACTTTCTTTAGTCAAAGCTTGAGCAATGTTCTTGGGTTCTTCTTGAGAGATAAAACAGGTGAATAAGCAGGTTTGATGATCCTTATGATTTAGCCTGTTTTGTTTATACACAAAGCTAAGTAAAGCATTATGAGGTTTTGTGAAACCCTTAGCTTTGTGTCTTGTCATAACTCCAGAAGTAGAAGGACCAATGATTTGATCTGTTGGATGATTCTTATGAATGCGTAAGATTGGAGACTGTGGAACTTCATATGTATCATCTAAGTTAGTATAATCAGCACCTTCATTGGAATTTGTGAAAATACCTTCATCTTCAAGCTCATCATCAGTTTCTTCTAGCTCAGGCATGGTTGGATCATCCAAATCATCTAAAGTACTGTCAACAGGTGCATCAGTACTTTGGTTGAAAGTACTGTCCAAAGTACTGGAAGAGAACTCTGCAGTCTTGTTCTTCTTCGTTGCCTCTTCATAAGCTTTCCTTTGTTCATCTGTGTAAGAATGTGCTAAAACATCTTGAAGAAGCATCTGATTAAGTTCCTCTTGAATAGATTGATCCTCAGCAGATAATGAGGATTGTGGTGCATCAGTACTTTGTTTTGGAGAAACAGTACTTTTCTTAGGAACATCAGTACTTTGGTTTGAACTCATAGGATCTTTATCAGGAATAGCATCAGGTCTAAGATGAATATCATGAACAACATATTGAATATCTTCCTCATTATGCAAAGGTTGATTTTCTTCTCTAACAGGTACATAATTCATTGAAGGAGATAAAATCTCAAGATCAAACATCCAATCAGGACCCTTCCCTTTCTCATTGTCTTGATCTTCTAAGAACTCAACATGAAGACAGTCTTGAATCTTCTTAGTAACTCTGTTGTAGACTCTAAATCCTTTACTGTTAGTACAATATCCCAATAAGTAACCTTCTTCAGACTTGCCATCAAACTTCCCCAAATTATCAATAGTGTTTAAAATAGTAAGAGGGCATCCAAAAGGCTTCATAAAACGAATGTTGGGTTTATTGCCCATCAGCAATTCATAGGGTGTCTTCATCTGAGGTTTGGTGACAGAGACCCTGTTAAGTACATAGCATGCAGTACTTACAGCTTCTGCCCAAAATTGAATAGGGAGATGAGAATCAGCTAACATGGTCCTTGCAGCTTCAATCAAAGTTCTATTTTTCCTCTCTGCAACACCATTTTGCTGAGGAGTCCTAGCAATACTAAACTCCCTTTTTATGCCTTTATTTGCACAAAAATCATCCATAGGCTTGTTCTTGAATTCAGTTCCATTGTCACATCTAATACCTCTAACCTTGAGTCTTAATTGGTTTTCTAGTGCTATTATAAGAGTTTGAATAGCATCAAAGGTATCATCCTTAAATCCCAAAAAGAAAACCCAACTGAATCTACTACAATCATCAGTAATAACCAAACAGTACTTCTTCTTATTTAAACTTGCCACAGAGACAGGTCCAAATAAATCCATGTGTAATAGCTCCAATGGTTCTCTAATATTTCTTTCATCAAGCTTCTTGCAAGAAGCTTTGTGTTGTTTACCCTTCTTGCATGCCAAACATGATTGATCATTCCTGTAAGTCTTTGAAGGTAAACCTCTAACTAAATTGCCTTTGACCAGTTTGTTGATGTTCTTTAAATTCACATGGCCCAATCGTCTATGCCATTGATGTGCCTCTTCAGATGTTGCTTTAGCCACCAAACATGTGGCTCTACCATACGAATGTAGACTCTTCATGTCTAAACTATACACATCATTTGTCCTTGGTACCCTTAGTACTACCAAGTCTTCATCAACAGGTTTGAAGTCAGAAGAAAGGATAAGACATTCTGTGTCAGTGAACAACACAGGATGCTTTTTATCACAAATTTGAGAGACTGACAACAAGTTGAACTTTAGCTCCTTCACATATCTGACATTCTCAAAATCAATTCTCCCAGCTTTAATTGTTCCTTTCCCTGTAATCCTTCCTCCATTGGGATCATTTCCAAATGCAACTTTTCCTCCACTAATACTTCTAAAATCAGACAGGATTTCTTTATCACCTGTCATACTTCCAGAGCAACCACTATCCACAATAAGATGATCTTTAAGCTCCTCTTCTGGGTTGCCCTGCACATAAAGAAAAGAGTTAGAAACTTTTAGGAACCCAAGCCATTACTGACTTGTGTTCCCCTTGAGAAGTCACAAACTCAAATTCCTTGAGTATGTAGTTCTCACTATCTCTCAGATTATGATCCAAAATTATTTTTTGATGTTTAGCATGTGGATTTTCAAAACTCTCTGGTTTTTCAACATAAATTTCTTTCACCAGATTATTAGCCTTTTCTCTTGACACAAAAACATCTGATTCACTTTTTGTTGAACGTACTGTATGTCTCCCAGCAGTTCTTTCCCTTTTAACCCATTCAGTTTTAACAGGAGGTTCTTGTGATCTAGATCCCCTATATGAACTGTGATAACTTCTAGGTTGATAATGAGGTCTCCTAGAATTTCTATCCCAAGTATGGTTTTCAGTACCTTGTCTCTGAGCAGTACTTTGGAAAGTACTGTGAGATACTGAAGTTCTTCTCTGATGTGGGTATCTATGGTCTGGTGTGAAGTTTCTGTGATTAACCCTATTAGAATTAGTCCACACTGGTTTGTGCTCTCTAGGTCTCTGATTGTTAGACTTATTCCTTGGAAACTTGCTTAGATATTCTGAGTGTCTATCACAATCTTTGATTAAATGAGTAGGACTATAACACACAAAACACAGTTTTTGACCCATATGACCAAAGTGATTTCTTCTATGTCTATGCCCAAAATTGTTTTGCCTTCTTGAGGACTGATAAAATTTGTTTTGACCAAAATTATCCCAAAAAGGTTTAGCAGTACTGTTTTGAAAAGGTTTTGCAGAAGGTACTGCTTGTGGAGCAGTACTTTGATTTAAAGGTACTGCTGGATTTTGAACATTGTTTTCAACAGTTGCTTTAGGTTTCTCAGATCTAGATTTAGCAATTAGCTTATTCCTAAACTCTAGACTATCTACTCCATAACGAGAAACATCAGGCCTAGAGGGGTGATGACTAATGGGATGAGGAACAGCATGATAACCATTGTCTTTCTTATATTCAGGAGGTGGTTCACTTACTGAGCCTTCATTACTAGATGAATCTAAATAGTTAATGAGCTCATCATCACTAGTAGTTATATCCTCAAAATCACCATCATCCTGATCACTAGGTTGATTTTCTTCTACAGTACTAAAGTCCATTCCAAATCCTAAGCCTGTTCTAATGTAAGCCCTTCTCTGTTTTTCAACATACTGAACATGGGACAGGCCAGACTCTTTCCAAGCATCAAACTTAGCTACCAAATCATCTCTTTCCTTAGTTAATTTCTCAATTTCAGCAATTTTACAGTTTAGTTTCCATTCACTAAGTTTCAACTGATAATCCTGTTGTTCATATTTTTCAGCCCAAGCCATTTCATTATTTTCATGTGTTATGATTTTAGCTTCTATAGACTCTAAAGTGATTTGATAACCTGCTACCTCAGACCTAGCCCTAATACAATTATCTCTTTCAATCACATAACTGTTAAGCAATTTTTGATAGAATTCATAACAGTTTGAGCATACCTCAGAGATAGGAGACTGAGTTGGTGAAGTAGCCACCATAGCAAGAAGAACAGGATCATCTTCACTTTCTTTGCTCCAATCAAAACCTCCAAAGCCATCATCAGATTCCAAAGCAGCATGTTCAGATTCTTCATCAAAAGCAGTGCTCCAGTCCAATGCTTCCACTGTGTCTTCAACTGCATCTTCCACTGCTACCATACAGTAAGTCACCGGTTCATCATCAAACTCTTCACTCCAGTCTACTTCTGATAAATTCTCTTGAGCAACCAAAGCCTTTGTGTCAGTTACTGGAATCTCCTTGAGCTCAAGTTTAGGCTTCTCAGATGTCCTGTTTGCTTGATACTTAGCAAACCTGCACTCCCTTGCAAAGTGACCAGTCTTTTGACAATTGAAGCATTCAATTTTAGATTTGTCAAAAGTTATTCCTTGTTTTGGTTTGAAATCAATATTTTTGCCTGTTTTCTTCATGTACTTTTTGATTCTTGCAGTGATCAAAGCAACTTGCCACCTGATATCAATTTCCTCAAGTGCATCTTCTTCAATCTGTGCTAGATCCTCTTCATAAGTGACAGGTAAGCTTGCTTGTTGTGCAAAGAAGGAGCACACAACTTCATCTGAGTTCAAAGTGGTTGATGGTGGGGCCTGCTGAGTATATGATGGGGGATTGTAAACGGCAGTACTTTGAGAAACAGTACTTTGAGGAGAAGCAGTACTTTTGGAAGTACTGCTCTTCTTTTCAGATGATAGAAAAGCAATGCTGTGAGATTTAGAATTTGGTTGACCACTCATCTCATGTTCATACACCTTCAATTGATGATAAAGATCATCAAAGTCCATAACCTCCAATCCTTGTTGTCCTCTGATCATAGTAGCAATTACATGCCATGTAGATGGCAAACTCCTTAAAAACTTCAAATTAGCATCCTCAACTGATACTTCTGCCTTGTATAACTCCAACATGTTGAGGAGATTCTGAAACCTATCATATGCAGCATCAAGACTCTCTCTTTCTCCTACTGTGAATGTTTCAAACTGCTGTTTTAGCAAGTTTCTGTGCATCTTCTTAGAAGCTTCATTCCCTCCAAATCTGGTCTTGAGTGCAGCCCAGAGTTGCTTAGCATCTTTAGCATCGTGAAATTTGAGAAGATGACCATCTGGAATAGCAGACAAGAGAATGTTAAGAGCCTTCTCTTGATTCCTTAGGGTTGCTTGTGGTAAAACTGCTTTTGGTGCTAAAGGTTGTCCAGGAACTTGAACAGGTTCTGGAACAACTTCATTCCCATTCACAATTACATTCCACAGAGCATGATCTGTAATGGCAATATACTGCCTCATCTTCATGCACCAGAGATCATATTCTCCCTTCTTAATAACTGGAATTCTGAGTGAGGTGATTGAGGGTGGTGGAACAGCTTCAGTCGACATCTTGAATAGTTTAGGGTTTCTTCCTAGTCAGAGTTTCCACACAAGCTCTGATACCACTTGTTGGATCGATATACTTTAATCAAACTAAACTAGCTTGTTAAGGTTTAATAACCTTGGATAAATCCTAAGTTATTAACAAAGAAACACTGAGCAATCTTTATCAAGTACGCGGAATTTACTTAACAAAGCTAAAAAGAAACTTTATTAATAAAACTCTAAATCTGCTTATTATGCAGATACTCTAATACAACTCTAAGATATTCGAACTTTTCTCTAAACTCTCAATTCGTAAACTCTAAAACTCTTTTTCTGAAATCGTACCTCTAATGCCAATCTAGGAGTCCTTTTATAGGCTCAAGGATATCCTAGTCGGTTTACAATTGATAACCTTGTACGACAAGTAATCTAAACATGGAATACAATACTTTCCATAAACGAATATAACAGATCTTCTGTTCTAGCAGTACTTTGACTTCACCTTGCAGTACTTTGACTTTATCTTTAGCAGTACGTTGACTATTTGACTCCTTCCAGTACTTTGCAATTTACAGTACTTCGATATCTTCAGTACTTTGATATCTTCAGCACTTTCATATCCCAACACAACGGCTTTATCATACTGGACCACAAACTCATTCAACATGGTATTTGAATTAACAAATCCATCAAAATAAGAATGAATGCTCTCGCTTCTTTGGCTAGTTGTCATGCCTGCAACGAAAAAATCTTTCAAGAATACTTTTGCCCAACGAAAACGTTGGTCATACAACTCCTGTATCCATTTGGTACTTTCAATGTTGTAAGTACCACATAATACTTCCCAACGGGATTCAAATTCCTCAATTGTATCACTCTTTATCCACTCTTTGTACAGTTTTTGAAAGCCGTTGTAACGAATTGTAAGAGACCGGATATGTTCGATCTCATGCTTCTTCATGTGCCATGAACAATAACGATGTCTAGTTTTTGGAAAAACATTCTTGATTGCATTTCCTATAGCTTTATCTTGATCAGTAATGATTGCACAAGGATGTTTTTCAAACATGCACTTTAGAAACTCTTTAAATAACCATTCAAAAGTTTCTTGTTTTTCGTTCTCGAGCAATGCACCTCCAAAAATTATAGTTTGACGATGATGATTCACGCCAACAAATGGAGAAAATGGCAACTTAAATTTATTAGTCATGTATGTTACATCAAACACGACAACGTCTCCGAATTTTATATAAGAATCTCTTGACCTTCCATCAGCCCAAAAAACGTTTCTAGGAGACCCATCATCGAACAAATCCACAACAAAATATAGGTCGCGATCTTGAATTATTTTATCTTGAAAATGTTTGATAAGCCCATAAAACTCCTTACCTCTATATTGTTTCCGCTCCTCGCCTAGTATATCAGAACATTGTTTTGAAGTAACATCATTATCATATGGACTTTTCATGGTATTTACAACCTTCTTTATTTGGCATGGTCTCAACCCCGATTTGCCAAGTTCCGACATAAGAGATTTGCAAGCCATTGATCGGTGAAACTTACCATGAGAACGGTGTTTCATAACTTTAGAAGGTGTTATAGTTAACTCATGGTTATGTACATCATCAAAATAATCGACAAACCATTTTTTCTCTTTGTTAATTGAAATCCGAATCCTTGCTGTACAACCGGTCCTTAAATCCCTACGGCGTTTTTTAACATCCCCGCTCTTCAAATCCTTATAACTTAACCTTCTTTGTTGCATACGTATATCTTTCTATAATGCTCTTTTGTTATTTTATTTTTATAAGTCGAATAGATACGTATACCAAATCCATGTAAAAAGGCATAATGATTATAGAATTCATATGCATCATCATGAGTGTCGAAAACCTTTCCCATTACATGTCTATCTTCGTAATTCCCAAACTCAGGATCCATACCATCACTATTAAGTTCATCTTTCTCAGACCCAACATCTATGCCATTGTTATTACCTTCTTCATCCATGTCTTTCTCAAATTCTGATAGATTATTTGAAAGATACATGTTTTCATCAATATTACCAATTACAGATGTTTCAAAAGGATCCTCCCCGTGATGAATTTCTATGTCCATTGTGTCATCCATGTCCTGTGTGTAGCAGTTAAAAATAATATGATTTGTCTTTTGAGTTCAAGTATATCAAACAACAAAGATACATGAATATCGACAAAAGTTCATAGAATTTATAGTACTTAAAAAACTACGTAATGTTCATGCAATACAAATGGATATAAATGAAGTATAATAACACTATTAGTGGAGGTATGTGAATATAAAACAAATTATCATGTTTGACTGCAGGAAAAGAGATGTGATCACATATACCAGTAATTAATGGCTTCACCGTTGAAAAGAACAATAATTTAGAGGCACGAAAACAACACTACTTTAGCAATATATACTAACCTCGTGATCAACCATAATTGGTTAAGGAGGGCGATCGAGAGGAATGAAGAGAGTGCCAAAAACCTTAAATGTCGACCTTTTTTTAGGTTTTAATTTTAAGGAGGGATTAAGTCAAAACTACGTAGTTTTGGGGGTTTCGCATTTAAGGTTACATGTGAGACAACCTCATATTCACTTTTCCATATATATATATATATATATATATATATATATATATATATATATATATATATATATATATATATTATAAAACAATGAAAATTAGTTTTTTTTTTTTTTTTTGGTATAAAATAATGACCAGACTTAGTCCATTAGGTTTTAGATTATTTGAGGTTTACGTTGAACTTTTCTCTATATGTAAAAAACGATTACATATGAAGTGTCTGTACTTTAAAACAATAGAATTGAGATCAATATATATATAATATTGCAATAAATTCAATGAACCAATGTTAGACATTCATTTTTTATCAAAGTTAATATAAAACTATTTTCCACTTTTTTTTAAAAACAAACAAACATATCTTGCAAATGATAAATCTTCAGGCTACGAAAAATACACTATCGCGACGAGAATTAAATTATTTTTCTATCGATATCCACTTCTATATACTTTCGACCTTCAAAATTCCCGACGATAAAAATCGCATGTGATTTCTAAAAATCACAAACAAATGTGATTTTATTAGGCGAAAATTGTGAAAAAAAAATAATCGAAAGTATGTAAAAGTGCATATCTATAGAAATATAATTTAATTCTCGTCGCGATGGTATGATTTTTTTGCATAACGATTAATGATTTGCGATATATTTGATTTAAAAAAAATACTAAATACTTTTGTTGTCTTAAAAAAAATAATGATAAACATAATTGGTTCATTGAATCTATCGCAAATATGTGATCTATACTTATTTTTTCTGTAAAACAATATGGTTTAAGATTAAAATTAGCAAAATAAACCTTTCAGTACCTACGTTTCTTACCAAAACCATATTTTAATACAAATTATATATCCTATAATAAAGTAGTGAATATACTAAAAGTATATACCGTATATATTATATACCGATATATACACGTACACAAAACATAATTAAATAATCGGATATAAATTAATAACAAATATAAATTATACGTAATTTAGAGATAAGTTGTTTAATAAATGTATGTATTATATGGTCTTCCTCGGTTGCCGCTAGTGCTCGTCCAGACTTGTGTCATATCTCCGGATCTCACTGTATATCAATTTATTATACTAAAGTACATTTATGAACGTGACTAAAGTCATTGTTTTTTTGCTAGTTCCACATCCAACAAGCATTAGCTACAGTACTCTATGCATAAAATATGCCAGCAAAATTGATAGGGGCAATCCTGTTTTTGCTAAGGGCCTAATGAATAGTAAAAGCTACCGTACTAACAGTCGTCAGTTAACGTCCGTTATCTACTAACGGTCATTAACTTTTTTTCTCTTTTTAAATACTTTTTAAAAAACTAAAATGCGAAAGCAGTCGCTGAGGTTTAACTTGCGTTCAAAAATAAGTCCTGTAGTGTCACAATTCTCAATTTCCGGTCGTTTATTAAACTCAATATGCATCATGTTAGTTCATTCATGATTTTGCATTTCACATTAAACGCGTAAATTTTATATTAAATAAACGTTATCGCGTGAGTTATTATTTTGAATATTTAATCCGTTACTTTCAAAAATGATCCCGATATATTTTTATACTTACATTTAGTTATAAAAACTATATTTTGACTTTACCTAGTGTTTTGAATTTATTTGGTATATAAATCGTTAAAATTTATATTGTTACGACACTTTTCTTAAAAACTACACGAAAATTTTTATATCACTCAAATTTCACAAGGAATGTATTTTTACAATTTTTATAATATCATTATACTCTATTTTGATCTATTAAAAATCTCTTTTACCTAAAAATTTCTATTTACCTTACAAGTTACATTTAACTACACATTTACTTACACTTTCTTAAAATTTATACAAGTACACATTTACACAACATTTTATAAAAATAAAAAAAAAAGATATTTGGTTGACATAATCCCCCCAAAACCGGTTCTAGGGGGGGATGTATGCATTTATGGGTTTGGTAAAATAATTCTTGTGATAATATATATCTATACTCCATGTACTAATTTTCAACACATTCATTCACTTTACCTCATATCACTCTCATATTTCACAAGTCAAGACAAGTTTCTTTCTCTTTGTTCTTCCTCCATAGAACCGGTTATACAAGGTGTATTCAAGGAATCATCAAAATTTTTCTCAAGCTCAAGTTTAATACAATCTAGATAACACTCTTTATAAGGTTTTGCAATAAAAACCAAGAGTGTTTAAGTTAAACCTTGTTCCTTGCACCTCATCATATTAACTTGTAAGCATATCATTTATATTTTTTCATATCTCCTTTTCATTTCATAAGTATCTCTTCATTTTTGGAGCAAGCATGCATGATTTGTGTTGTTTATACCATTTTTACATGATTTTTAAGAAATATATATATATAAGGTCATCCTATAATTATCCCCTTGGTATACTTTGGTCTTGATGATGTTTAGGAACCCATGACACCCTAAGAAGGTGTATGGTAGGATTAGATTAGCTTTGGAGTTGATTTGAAGGGATTAGAATAGGTTTGGTACGAGAAAAACTATTTTCGATAAGTATAAAATGTGTTCTGTCCTTGTTTTGATTTTCTGGAAAATCCGACAGTAGGCACGACTTTTTGGCATTGATATTTAGAAAATATACTTTAAAACGAATCCGTGGCCGCTTGAACGGATTAAAACGGAGTTATAACGAAGAAGTTATGAATTTTTCAAGTT
Source organism: Chrysanthemum seticuspe (assembly GCA_019973895.1). Taxonomy (NCBI): domain Eukaryota; kingdom Viridiplantae; phylum Streptophyta; class Magnoliopsida; order Asterales; family Asteraceae; genus Chrysanthemum; species Chrysanthemum seticuspe. The sequence goes on from BPTQ01000004.1 coordinate 128,579,700, forward strand.
GACGACGAAATATATATTTTTCAGAAAATTTCAGCATACTATTTTTACTTTATTCGAGTCAAAAACGAGCCTTAAGCTTTACAAATTATTTCGACTTATCAAAAATATATTAGTATACTTTGATACGAAGCTAAGGACGTATTATACGTAGAAAACGGATTTGAAACGACAAAGATATGCACGTTTTCATAAATTTGCCGTAACTATTATTTTCTGAAAAACTATATTATTTTACGAGACAAGTGTTACGGTAACTAAAATGACCATGTTGGAGGCTGTTTTTAACTATGATGTGGAACTTTTTGGAACGAAATGTCTTCTAGTAAAATCAAGATCACCGAGCATATTTTTCAAAACAACCAACCGTTTGTATAGCGGAGTTGTAATAAATTATTTATGGTCGTCTAAACTTGGCCGAAACTCACTTTTTACACAACAATTAGACAAAATCACCATCTTTAACCCTTATTATCTTTATGTTCGAGACCTTTATGACGAAAACTCCTGAACTGAAACTTCTAGATTTCGATACAAACTTTCCAAAACCGTCGAGTTCGTTTCCTAACGATCGACGTACACTATTTTACGACTAGTTTTTCAAAGCTATTTTTGTTACTTTCATGAAATTTCCGACGACATTGTTTTGCGACGAAAAGTGATAATTTCACCATAAATCATTATAAAACCATTGTAGGATGACATTTTGACGTAAATACTTGTAAAGTAATTTTTGAATGGTCAAGACGTCAAAAGAGTATTTTTCGACGATAAGTATTATTTTCAAAACTCGCAAATGGTATAAATAACATACGAAATGCATGCATAACATTACATTGCAACTCATTGCATATCATATCATTCATAATAGGTCAGTTTCGGGATTCACGCTACATTTCGGTGTAACCACTTTTGTCATCGCATCTACTCATCAAGTGAGTAATCACACCCCTTTTTTTTACCGTTTTACTATATTTTGGGGCGAAATGCATGAACCGTTCTTGAGCTAAATTGTTTACTACTTTTATTAATTAGTTTGACTAGAACTTGTGAACTTGAATCAAATCCTTGAACTTAATTATGAAATAATGCCTTACTTGAACTTATTGAACCGTACATGTTACGATCTTGACCTAAAGTCTCCTATGTTCGGAGCATCACTATAAAGTCTCCTATGTTCGGAGCATCACTATAAAGTCTCCTATGTTCGGAGTATATCTTTGGGAAGAGGCACCCAGTATATCTTTGGGAAGAGGCACCCAGTATATCTTTGGGAAGAGGCACCCATTATATCTTTGGGAAGAGGCACCCAACATAACTTTGGGTAGTGGCACCCAGCTTAATTTGATTTCATCAGTAGCATCCCTGAGTTATTATATTCATGGTACTATATTGAGAACTATTATGACCGCTTATACTTGACTACTTCATACGCTATATTTTGTGCAATGGGTTGTGAATACACAGGTTGCAAGTTTTGTATGGGCGGAACTTGGAACTGAGTGGATTTTCAATGCCTTTGCTTTGTGGACTATTTTTCGTTGACCGAAAGCTTTGAATATTTCATACGAGTTTTCTTATTTTGCTAAATATGTTTACTCACCAACTATTTTCATAGTTGACCCGTTTTTCTCTCATGCATTTCAGGTGATCGTTAGTAAGTTTTTCTACCAGGTCTTGTATAATGAAGTTTTCACTTGTCACTACAAATCGTTATGTAATAGAACGAAATATTTTGGAATTTAAACTTTGTAATATATTCGCCGATGTCGGCTAAACTAGTATTGTAATGGTGTATTATTTCTTTTTAATCTTAACGTTGGTATGTTCTATTATCTTGTGCTTATGTTCCTTTCCATTACACCTCGTGTTTCCGCCTCTGGCGAGGGTGTGACAGATTGGTATCAGAGCCAAAGGTTATAGAGAATGCCGATTTTTCAAAAATAAAAATCACAGCTATAACCGAATTTTTTTTTATTAAAAATTGAACATCATCCGAGTCATCTAGTCCTATCGTTGCATCGTTAATCATAAATTATACATAGCCTGATCAACTATGTCTAATTTATGAAGAACCATGCAATGATAAGAGTAGTAGTTTTAAATCATGTTTAGTCGAGTCTTTAGAGTCTGGTCACCTGAAGTTGCATTGGTCGGGTGAGTATGCATGGCATGTTTTTACGTTCACGTCTACAATACCGTACCTTGTTTATATCTTCTCTTTTCCATCTTTCAACTTGTTAGACATATCATGATTCCGTTCCTGTCACTTTTCGAACACTATAACACATATTACCACCGTTCTGCACCTCATCTGACTTCGTTCGAATGTCGTTTACTCAACTCGATGTTTTGGTCCACTGTAGGATCATGGCTGCAAGAAACACACGCTCAGGAGGTAGCAACAACGGCAACCCAAACAACAATGACGATCCAAACAACAACGCTGCTGGAATAGCGGATCTACTCACTCAAATTATAACACATCTCGATGCTAGAAGAACCAACGCCGGAGAAGGTACTTCAAACTCTGGTCAAGGATGCAGCTACAAAACTTTCATGACATGTAAGCCAATGGAATTTCATGGTACTGAGGGTGCCATTGGACTGCTAACCTGGTTCGAGAATGTTGAGTCGAAGCTTAGTATCACGAAATGTGCTGAAGAAAATAAGGTTGAGTTCTCTGCTGGTCTACTACAGGGACGAGCTTTGACCTGGTGGAACAACCAACTACAGATCAGAGGAAGAGGGGCTGCAAATGCATTATCTTGGGAAGCATTCAAGAAACTACTAACTGATGAGTACTGCAGAAAAGATGAAGTGCAGAAACTGGAAGAAGAATTTTGGAACCACTTGATGGTAGGAGTAGAGATCGACAAGTACACGATCCGGTTCCACGAGTTAACTAGGATGGTTCCTCACATGGTTTCCACTGTGGAGAAGTTGATTGACCGATATATATGGGGATTGATACCAGAAATTAGGAGGGATGTCACTTCGTCGAAACCAACCACTCTGCAAGCCGCTGTGAGTATGGCGTATCGCTTGACAAATGATGTGATCAGGTCTGGAGAACTAACAAAAGCAAACGACAATGGACGAAAGCGACATGAGGATCACCAGGGAAACCGAGACCAGAATCAGCAAAACAAGAGGCAGCGAATAACCCAGAACTATGGGGCGATCACCCAGGAGCGCAAAGGATATACAGGTCCACATCCTTTGTGTACTCGATGTAATTATCATCACTCAGGAGACTGCCGAAGGTGCGACAAATGTGGACAGACGGGCCACTTCGCGCGAAATTGCTCAAACAGAACTGGGAATCAAGGACAGAGAAAAGCATGTTACGAGTGTGGAAGTCTAGATCACCTTCGCAATACCTGTCCAAAGCTGAAAAGAACTCCCAATCAAGGAGGTAATCGTCCAAACCTGGCGTTGGCAATAGAAGGCCCACAAGATCAGAACATTGAAATTCCTCCCGCACGTGGTCGAGCATTCTATCTGGGTACCGAGGAAGCCCGCAACGCGTAACGGGTACATTCCTTTGATCAACCACTTTATTTCTGTACAACATGATTTTGAGTGCATAACTTCCTTCCAATCTTTACCACGTTCACGACATTGATTAATTTGAGACCTATTGATATCGACCTTAGTTGTTATATATTTTGTTGATTTGATTTGATTTGAGTAAGCAAATCCAATATCGAGCGAATCTTTCAAAAGACTTCATTCAAGGATGTTGAATCCTATCTTTCTAACAACTTGTTTCCTAGCTTAATCTAGTGACAGTTCTTGTTTGATGAGTTGCGAAAATCAAGCTAAGAGACAAGTTTACTCAAGTCGGTTTAGTTTAATCTCATGACAGTTCTTGTTTGATGAGTTGTGAGATTAAATTAGAATCGACTACCTAAAGGTCTTTTGAGAGCTACGTTCGATATTGGGCAAGTTTACCCTATCCAATCTAATCACGGGCACATACTTAGTTGAATGGGGAACCTGTACGCATGAGCATTGACATGATCATTTATACTATTCGTACGAGCATGAACTTTTAGAACTCTTGTCGAGGTTCGGACCATAGTATCGTTAATCGAATCACGAGGACGTGATTCCGCTGACATGGGAAGAATGTCACAATTCTCAATTTCCGGTCGTTTCTTAAACTCAATATGCATCATGTTAGTTCATTCATGATTTTGCATTTCACATTAAACGCGTAAATTTTATATTAAATAAACGTTATCGCGTGAGTTATTATTTTGAATATTTAATCCGTTACTTTCAAAAATGATCCCGATATATTTTTATACTTACATTTAGTTATAAAAACTATATTTTGACTTTACCTAGTGTTTTGAATTTATTTGGTATATAAATCGTTAAAATTTATATTGTTACGACACTTTTCTTAAAAACTACACGAAAATTTTTATATCACTCAAATTTCACAAGGAATGTATTTTTACAATTTTTATAATATCATTATACTCTATTTTGATCTATTAAAAATCTCTTTTACCTAAAAATTTCCATTTACCTTACAAGTTACATTTAACTACACATTTACTTACACTTTCTTAAAATTTATACAAGTACACATTTACACAACATTTTATAAAAATAAAAAAAAAAGATATTTGGTTGACATAATCCCCCCAAAACCGGTTCTAGGGGGGGATGTATGCATTTATGGGTTTGGTAAAATAATTCTTGTGATAATATATATCTATACTCCATGTACTAATTTTCAACACATTCATTCACTTTACCTCATATCACTCTCATATTTCACAAGTCAAGACAAGTTTCTTTCTCTTTGTTCTTCCTCCATAGAACCGGTTATACAAGGTGTATTCAAGGAATCATCAAAATTTTTCTCAAGCTCAAGTTTAATACAATCTAGATAACACTCTTTATAAGGTTTTGCAATAAAAACCAAGAGTGTTTAAGTTAAACCTTGTTCCTTGCACCTCATCATATTAACTTGTAAGCATATCATTTATATTTTTTCATATCTCCTTTTCATTTCATAAGTATCTCTTCATTTTTGGAGCAAGCATGCATGATTTGTGTTGTTTATACCATTTTTACATGATTTTTAAGAAATATATATATATAAGGTCATCCTATAATTATCCCCTTGGTATACTTTGGTCTTGATGATGTTTAGGAACCCATGACACCCTAAGAAGGTGTATGGTAGGATTAGATTAGCTTTGGAGTTGATTTGAAGGGATTATAATAGGTTTGGTACGAGAAAAACTATTTTCGATAAGTATAAAATGTGTTCTGTCCTTGTTTTGATTTTCTGGAAAATCCGACAGTAGGCACGACTTTTTGGCCTTGATATTTAGAAAATATACTTTAAAACGAATCCGTGGCCGCTTGAACGGATTAAAACGGAGTTATAACGAAGAAGTTATGAATTTTTCAAGTTGACGACGAAATATATATTTTTCAGAAAATTTCAGCATACTATTTTTACTTTATTCGAGTCAAAAACGAGCCTTAAGCTTTACAAATTATTTCGACTTATCAAAAATATATTAGTATACTTTGATACGAAGCTAAGGACGTATTATACGTAGAAAACGGATTTGAAACGACAAAGATATGCACGTTTTCATAAATTTGCCGTAACTATTATTTTCTGAAAAACTATATTATTTTACGAGACAAGTGTTACGGTAACTAAAACGACCATGTTGGAGGCTGTTTTTAACTATGATGTGGAACTTTTTGGAACGAAATGTCTTCTAGTAAAATCAAGATCACCGAGCATATTTTTCAAAACAACCAACCGTTTGTATAGCGGAGTTGTAATAAATTATTTATGGTCGTCTAAACTTGGCCGAAACTCACTTTTTACACAACAATTAGACAAAATCACCATCTTTAACCCTTATTATCTTTATGTTCGAGACCTTTATGACGAAAACTCCTGAACTGAAACTTCTAGATTTCGATACAAACTTTCCAAAACCGTCGAGTTCGTTTCCTAACGATCGACGTACACTATTTTACGACTAGTTTTTCAAAGCTATTTTTGTTACTTTCATGAAATTTCCGACGACATTGTTTTGCGACGAAAAGTGATAATTTCACCATAAATCATTATAAAACCATTGTAGGATGACATTTTGACGTAAATACTTGTAAAGTAATTTTTGAATGGTCAAGACGTCAAAAGAGTATTTTTCGACGATAAGTATTATTTTCAAAACTCGCAAATGGTATAAATAACATACGAAATGCATGCATAACATTACATTGCAACTCATTGCATATCATATCATTAATAATAGGTCAGTTTCGGGATTCATGCTACATTTCGGTGTAACCACTTTTGTCATCGCATCTACTCATCAAGTGAGTAATCACACCCCTTTTTTTTACCGTTTTACTATATTTTGGGGCGAAATGCATGAACCGTTCTTGAGCTAAATTGTTTACTACTTTTATTAATTAGTTTGACTAGAACTTGTGAACTTGAATCAAATCCTTGAACTTAATTATGAAATAATGCCTTACTTGAACTTATTGAACCGTACATGTTACGATCTTGACCTAAAGTCTCCTATGTTCGGAGCATCACTATAAAGTCTCCTATGTTCGGAGCATCACTATAAAGTCTCCTATGTTCGGAGTATATCTTTGGGAAGAGGCACCCAGTATATCTTTGGGAAGAGGCACCCAGTATATCTTTGGGAAGAGGCACCCATTATATCTTTGGGAAGAGGCACCCAACATAACTTTGGGTAGTGGCACCCAGCTTAATTTGATTTCATCAGTAGCATCCCTGAGTTATTATATTCATGGTACTATATTGAGAACTATTATGACCGCTTATACTTGACTACTTCATACGCTATATTTTGTGCAATGGGTTGTGAATACACAGGTTGCAAGTTTTGTATGGGCGGAACTTGGAACTGAGTGGATTTTCAATGCCTTTGCTTTGTGGACTATTTTTAATTGACCGAAAGCTTTGAATATTTCATACGAGTTTTCTTATTTTGCTAAATATGTTTACTCACCAACTATTTTCATAGTTGACCCGTTTTTCTCTCATGCATTTCAGGTGATCGTTAGTAAGTTTTTCTACCAGGTCTTGCATAATGAAGTTTTCACTTGTCACTACAAATCGTTATGTAATAGAACGAAATATTTTGGAATTTAAACTTTGTAATATATTCGCCGATGTCGGCTAAACTAGTATTGTAATGGTGTATTATTTCTTTTTAATCTTAACGTTGGTATGTTTTATTATCTTGTGCTTATGTTCCTTTCCGTTACACCTCGTGTTTCCGCCTCTGGCGAGGGTGTGACATGTAGGAAATAACGATGTATTTTCTTTTACATAATTGGTCCTTCATGTTAGATGTTCGTTACACAGATAGTCCTACTAACGGCTGTAACACCCCCAAATCTCGGTACAGCGGAAGACTTAAACAAGTTTTCTAGGAGTTGCTGGATTGGCACATCACACAAGTATAGCAAACAGAATCTCATAATTATTGTTCAGAAACCAATCCTATAATTAATTATCCAAATACAATCATCCCAAAATAGTCAAATATAAGGCCCAAAATAGATTATAAAATAGGTCCGCATAATATTATCAGAGTTTAAATATGATCCTTCAACCATGCCTCCTTGCCAAGCCTCCACAGAACGAGCATTCGAAACATCAACTTAGTTAACTGAGAAAACATGCTAAAAGGTCAGCTAACGCTGGTGAGTTCATAGGTTTAAGTATAAATTCAACAGTGGACATGTAATTGTTTATTTGCTATGCGAGACAAAGATAGATACATAATAAACATACCAATCACATACCAACAACACAAACAAGATCACAGCAGGGACGTAAGCGACTCCAGCCAGCACAGTCGTAGCAAGGCTTAGAACAAATGATACCCTGGACTAGGTCGGAGTAGATATCTATTCTTAGCTAGGCAACAATGTCATAGCAAATGATTGCTACCCTAGACTAAATCAACATCTACCACATATCTATCTAAACTATTCAACACATAAGCAAATCAAAAGAGTTTAAGAATGTCCAAAAGAGTAGCATGATTTCTCACCCCAATTAGATAAAAACAGAGATAATAGTGGGGCTATGAAACTCACCTCAAACAATCAAAGCACAAACAATCACTAGCAACGCAGATAATAGCTAACTCGACTCAGCAACTACTGACTCGGCACAACCTATTAATATAAACCAATTCTTAATATATATTCCCAACTTCAATATTATCTACCCCAAATGTATTTCTTTTCTTATCTAAAAAATATCTCGTTTCACCATTTAGTTACTAGCGTTTGGTATCATCGTGTGTGTGGTATCGACCCGATAAGACATCATGAATGCACTAAATAGACCACAATGCGACTCATAACGACACAATGAGACGTCTAAGCGATAACCTTTATAGTTTAATAAGTTTCGAAATAAATAGTTAGATCTTATCGAATTCGTTAACTCGATAAACTCAACCATTTATTCATGTCGCTTATTATCCCAAAAACCAGTCACATCCTAACGAGTCATAAGGATAATTCACCCATTAATAACGTTATCCTACGTACATAACAGGCACTTATTAGTTTCGTCAACCTAATAAGTCCGCTATCCACGTGGATTGACGCTATTAATGTTAGGTCATCCGTAACCTACGCACAACACATAAATGATATTAAATACTCATAAATGGCACATTTCGATAGACGTGCCCTCGAAACATTTAATAACTCATCAATTCCAAAACATTTCTATTTTTAGACATTAGTTACCTTTTAAAATATCGAATACCAAGGCGAGTCTTGTTATCGAATGTTTAGTATAAAAACCATTTAGTATCTATATTTTCTAGTTTTATTAACTTGTTTATATATATATCTTACTCCCTTATAAAGGAGCAATAAACACAACCTAAAAACGAACCTCTTTCCATACCTAAATTTAAGATTCAGCCACCCGAGCCTCAAATTTATAATTATATGCATATCCCTTACCAAAAATCAAACCTGATCCCAAACCTAAATTGTAAGATTCGGCCACCCAACCCTAATTGATATATATAAAAACATACACACACAAATTTATACACACATATTTTCTATTTTACTTCTCTCCCCACTTTTATTCTCTTACCTAAACACACATCTCTCTTTAACTAAAAATCAACAGCCGCCGCTGCCAACATAACCTAACCATCGCCACCATCTGCCGAAATTGCCACCATCTTTCGATGGTTTAGGTGGTTTCTGGTAGTCCGGGCTTGGTTATTGGATGTTTTGGTCGGTTTCGGTTTTTCATAGCTACCCTCGCGGTGGGTTTGGTGGTTTTAGATACTTTGAGATTTGTGATCAACTCACACTCCACGCCACCCTCTGGTGCCACCATCTCTTTGTGAGTTTGGTGTCTTTGGATTATTTTGGTTTGATTGGTATTTTTCTGTGTTTTTTGGTGGTTGCTATGATGTTTTGAGTTTGTTTTTTGTTGCTTTAACTGGATGTGACCAACTTCCAATTTCGTGTATGGTGTGTGGACAAGATCTGAGGAAATGTAACCGGGATCTTACAGGTTTATTTGTTTTTGTTCGTTTTGTCGTTTGAAATCTATTAAGATCTATCTCGAATGTTTTCCGTATGTTATGTTGGTTTTGACATGTCTGGTGGTTCTAAGATTTGTTGTGTTATTGCTTTTTTAAAAACTTCTTTCGTGAAATTAATGTGTAGTATTGTTGGGCTTTCACATATCTAAGTATATGTAGGCTTGCGATCTGAGTATATTTAATATTGTTGCAACATTGTTTTAATTTGTTAATAAATTTTATTATAATCTGCTAGGTTTTTCTTTTAAAATCTGGTTAGTAGTTTGTTTATTTAAAGATACGTATAGGTATGTAACAGTCGTACAGACATTGGCGCAAACTTGGTATAAAAATATTAGGGAATAGTTTGTCTTAAATGTAGATGCATGTTTTGCTAATTGACTCAAGAATTCCCAACTAAATATCACGAGTCTCGACGCCGATCTAATCAGTTTACGTCTTAGTATATTTTGCAATATTAAATCATTTTTTTAGTTTATTTTAATCTATTGTGTAACTTGTAGGTGTGTATTTAAAGTTTGTTAACTTTATACGGTTCGTAGATTTGCTATGTGGACGGTTAACTTTTTTTCTTTTTAAGTGTTGAATTTTGAATTTTGAAAGACGTCTAGAGTAAAATTTAAAACTTAAATATTTTTTTATTTATTGAAAAGGTTGAATTTTTTAAAAAGTTTGAAGGTTCTCAAAATTTTAAAATTTTAAAGTTTGAAATTTTTAAAAAATATTCATTATTGAGTTTTTTTTTAAGTTACAAAAATTTCAAAAAAGTGAAAATTGTAAACTTTCATATAGAAAGTTAGGCTTGGGTTATGGACCTAACATATCTTAAAAACATTTGTTACTCCGTACTTTTGATGGGCTCGAGACATGTAGACTTGTGGAGGTGTCACTTTTGATGGACTCGAGGCATGCAGACTTGCAGAAGTGTCATGTGACTTAACCTAATGAATGACAAGTTTAAGTTGGCATGTGACTTAACCAAAATAATAAAGTTGCTCAATCCCTATCACCTCATGTCATAGTACAATATGAATAGTAAAAATGACTCATCAAAGGAAAAGGGGTAGAAATTACGAGGAACTTTGCGATGATTGTTTTTTACATATACAAGAGTTAGGAATTCAATTATATGAAATGTTGTTTATTTACTAAAATATGTCTTTATTAACGCTATGGAAGACTCTTTTCTGTCTCAAAATTATTGTTGGTTCACAAAAATTAAATAGTTTATTTTTAACCACTTAAATAGAATATTTTCTCATTAATTTTTTTTAATTAAAGAAACGTATGGATTACAATTTTAAGACGGAGAGACTAATATATATATAATAACAAACAAACATTACCGCTCAAGGTTTTAGTAAAAAATGATATGGACATAGATTTTGTAATGGAATTAATAGAACTCAAACATAGAATACATCCATAATGAACGAAATCACACGAAGCCCATATTAACAATAACCGCTAAATTGTTGTTGAACTACCGATATAGCAAATGAATTCAATGATAATATGTTCTACTGTCATTATAATGGGTTTGTCTAAACAATTGCATACTCATATACAAATAATTGTTACATTTAAACCAAATTCGCACAAATCAATGCACTCATAATTTGATGAAATTACATCGCTGTCGTTAAACACAAGTACTCAAATATGTGAAAACCATTTAGAGACGCCACCATGAATTGTTACCTTATTGTTTAGCATAAATTTTAGGATTAATTTCATATATTACCATACTTTCATGATTAATTTCATATATACTCAAATTGCAATCATTGAATGCATAACGTACAATATTTTTAAAGCATGTTTGGGTATATATGAAATTTCTAAATTTAAGAAGGGGAGATATGAAATTGCCCTTAAATTTTTTAATGAAGTACGCTCCTATCCGTATACATAGAAATGAATATTGAAAATTATATGTATACGGATAGGAGCGTACTTCATTATATACCAATGAATATTTACAATTTTAATTTGATTATCACAACTTAAAAAAATTCTATTAAAAAAGTTATCACACGCAAGTTGATTGAAAATAATACATTGTCACCACTACACAATTATACCATCAGAAAAGAAATTATCTCGAGGAGGATTCTCTAACGCTACAAATATAGTTTTTCCAAAAGAGAATCAGTCGCCGTCAAAATATTGTCGAAAACAAGAAACCGATGCCGCTAGGCGCGGGTACTCGACTAGTATATATATATATATATATATATATATATATATATATATATATATATATATATATATATAACGTCAAGTTTCAATATAAGTTTCGAGTCATTATCCGTTTCGAGTTCACAAGTCCGAGTCATGACTCTCAGATTTTACAGGTCGTATAGTTCAACAAATACTAAAGTCCATGTTACGGCGTTGTCGGGGTCAATCGAGACTTAAAAGTCAGGATAACACCGACGTTGCGCAAAGTTGACATATATATTATTAAGTCCAAAATAAACAACTCCACAACTCCAATCGACCTCCAAACAATCTCATATCAATCTCACCATCCAAAAAAACTACCAAACATACATGTAATCAACGTCACTACCCTAATGGTCTTGACACGATCCCGGTTAAGACCACGTGAACTGAACAAGCTCTAGAAGCTCTTTGGCTTCCCGCGCCTCATCCAAATTCCAACAACAACAACCAATATGTTTCCACAATGACCCGACCCGGACCCTTGGGTCCATGAGGGTCTCGTTCACACCATAACGCCACCAACACGGACCCTAATGGTCCATGTGGCTCGTTCCACATTCCTAACTCTATCCAAACACTCCCAAATGGCTCTTTCAATTCCCAAACACAACCAAATAACATCCAAACACCATCAAACATCAAAACCCATCAACTAGTTATAACCAAACACTCATAAAAATGATGAAAATGCAAAAACACATGAACAAGACACAACACATGATACCAACACACTAGTTTACATGTTTTATTAGTTTTAAACTCGTTTTAGACCCGTGTTCATCAAAACCCAACCATGGAACTCACGTATACGAGACAAAAGGTCTCGTTCGTGGCTCCCCAAGACTCAAATGAGTCGTTTCTTGGCTCCTTTTACCTTTATCAAACCCGATCTACAAAAACAATATGAAACCCTAGATTCACCCCGCGAAGTTTTTGAACATTTTGGAGGTTCGAATGAGGGTTCTAGGGCGCGTGACCTATATGGATAAAAAGAGGAGAAGAAGATCTACGTGATAGTAGTGGTGGTGAGTGGTGACGCACTGTGGCGACGCCGAAAAACGACCGGAAACTAGGGTTAGGGTTTGGTTTTAGAGAGAGGTTAGAGAGAGAAAGAGTGCGTGTGTGTTTTTAATGAGAGAAAGAAAAGTGTGTGTGTGTGTAGGGTGAGTGGTATATATAGGTGGAGTTAGGGACTAAATAATAAAATAAAAAGGGTGGGGGTGGCCGGCCATATCAAAGAAAAGGGGCCAATCCCGCAAATTTTTATAAACTATCTTGTTCTACCTCTCCCGAGCTCATATTTTACCCTACGAGTGTCTAACGACTTTTATTCGGCTTTCATTTGTTTTCATTTACGTTTTTCCATGAATTTTAACTATTTACGCGTCACGTTTCATGTTACGGTTTAAAAGTTACGTTATCTCTTGTTATAGGATTTTATTGTGCCGAATCAAATAGTGCCTATCGTAACGCGCTATAACTTATACGACAACTCATACGATAATAAAATAAATCATAAGAAACAATAACGATATCAAAAAAAGTCATGGTTAACCGGAATAGCTCCTAAAGGCAACTACTCGGTCTAACTTAGCGTAATGCGGTTACCTAAAAGGAACCGCTAATTGCCAGTTGTCACAGCCTCCCAGCCTCAGAAAAAACCCGTCTTGTGTTTCCCTCCGAGTTGTTTGATGACGAGAAGAGTTTAGGATACTTCTTAAGGAATACGTCTTCACGTTCCCATGTGAACTCTGGTCCATGACGGGAATTCCAACAAACTTTGAAAATCAGAATACGGCTATGCTTCATCCGCTTTACCTCACGATCCATGATCTCAATCGGTTTCTCAACAAAATTCAAACTCTCATCTATACGGATATCTCTCATAGGTACAACTAGGTTTTCCTCGGAAAGACATTTCTTAAGATTACTAACATGGAAGACATCGTGTACACTGCTCAACTCCGAAGGCAACTTAAGTCGGTAAGCAACTGCTCTGTAGGACCACACTTTTACACCAACCTTACGCGTAACACACCTTATCACAAGATGAACACGTTAAACCAAACACACTATGCGTAGAAGTAAGAAACAAAGAAAGGAAGATGGTGACTTGATGTTATATGGATCGTGTATGTATGAAGATAAAGATGAACACAATATGTTGTATATTCCAAAGGAAAAACACACACACACACACACAAGCACACCCCTCAAATGACCATTTCAGGGGTATTTATAGTTGGAATACATGATGCCCTAAAAGGCTTTCAATGGGCTTTCGTGGGCTTGGACAAGGGTTGGATTGGATATAAGGCAAGCTTAACTAAACTAATACCCATTTAGCTTAGTCCAATCCACGAGCCCGTTGACTATTCTAGCACGATATCTAACACACGTTACAAAGTTCCTAGACGTGAATGACCATCACTTCTAATAAAAACTATTAAGGCTAACAATCTTCCCCTAAGGGGTGGTCATTCAAAAGATGCTTCACTTGATTAGGTCTTTACTTTTCTCGAGCTTGAACTTCGTGTGTAGATATAGAATAGTCTTAATTATTTGTTCCTTCATGCTTTGTGATCAAGTAATGTGGTTGTCTGCCGTTGTCAACTTCGTTGGTTAGGTGTCTCCATGCCTTTCTCCACTATGCTCACACTTCTATTTGTCTTTTGGTTACCAATGATGTGGTTCTCGAGTCTTTAAACTTTGTAGATTCTTTGACATTGACGAATAATCATCTTTAACTTTGTGTAGCCTTTGATTTTGATGAGAACATTCTTGTGTTGTTGGTATGAGCATGTGGAGAGTCTGCACGATCAATCCGCTCCGGAGCTTCCATAAGAAGAAAACATAAAAACAGGTTAGTAATAAGCGGATTCCGGCACTTACAAGTTTGAATTTCGAGGGTGTTAACAGCATAGTGTGAAAACACGTCTCTAATTCTCACAGAGGCCGTTCCTGAACTGGAGTCCCACAAGTGAGATAACGCGATGTACCGAAATACACCTACAGTTCAGATGAGTCGCTGAGGTACACCGAAGTATCACCCCACGACTGTAGACCGTTTGAGACACACTAAGCGTAATCCACGGGGAGTTACCGAAGTAACCTGCTGTCAGGGCTGCTTGATGTTGACCCTGGCAGGAGTTTCCATTCAATCATTGAAGATCACAAAAGTGAAACTTCTCATAAACGTTCTGGCAGATTGCTAAGATCTGCGTAGGACTCTAGAATATATCACTTGTGTCCTTATTTGATGAACAACAAGCGATGTCATGTCAAGTGTTCCTATGAGATCTTTTGATGAATCTCGTGGCTCTAGACTCAATAGTGCATTTTGGTTTTCCTGAGCGGAGACTAGGGAGAGGGTCTCCTTCTTCAATACCAACGATCTCTAAGGGAAAGTCGATAGATTATGTAGGGTTCCCAGTGAGAATGAAACAAATCCTTTTAAGAGGAATTGAGTGGCTAGAAGGTTTAGTGCAGTGCGTCACTGGGTCCATGACGTCTTGGTCTTCAATACCAGTGTCATCTAGTGATAACCAGTAGCAGATGAATTGAACCCGGTTTCTGCCCTAAGGTTGAATATGGAGGGCTATTTCTTTTCACCCTTTTTCATTACATTTCTTTTTAATTCTTCAACCCCTTCTTTCTCCTTTCTTACATTGCTCCTTTTTTCTATCATTCCTAAGGACTTCTAATACTAACTATTTGTGATGTCCTTGGGTTGATCCCTTCGGCTCTGGCGGATCATAGGACGGATTTCCTATCCTTAGTCACCTTATAACTCCATGACTGTCCTATTGTTTCCATAAAACCATTTTTCTTGAAAATCTCTCAGAGTGTTTATGATAGAAAACATGTTTGAGACACTCCGAGAGTTTTATATTTTCAGAAACACTCCCCTTCACATGTGCTTATAAGTTTTGACAGAAATCTGCACATAGAGGGTAGAGTTCGCACTTTTTGAATTGATCGAATTTAAATGAACTAGACCGATTCGAGACACGTTTACATCACTAGAGAACTAGCTTCAAATTATTACCCGTCCTGGTCAAGTCCATAGAAAGTTTCTCGAGATGGTGCATTATTCCTCGTCAATTCATTGGTTTCAACTGAGTCGAGCTATTTTTGAGATTCAAACAACGATTTTGATCACATTTTAATAACGTCTCCTCCCCCTCAAAAATAGCATATTCGTGATAGTTTTGATATCAACGGATTAAACAACATTTTAGACTCTTTTGGGGAGACAAACGGATATGATTTAAGCATGCATTTGGAACATTTTTGTTTTATACTCCCCCTTTAATATAGCATAATCAATTAAAGGGTTTTAGAGGGAGTTATCTTGAGCACATAATATTTTGAAAGATTTTGAAAAAAAACTTTTTGAACAATCTTGAAAAGGTGCTCAAGATGATGATGATTTTTCACCATTTTTAAATGTAGTGCACTGAAGCGTACACTAGTGATTTTCATTAAAAACACGAGTTTTGATTTGAAAAATAATCAAAAGTCATCATTTTAGTCCGGGTTTCGTACTGATGTATACGAAAGCCATATTTCTGAAGAAATTTTGAGAAGCGACATGTTTTGAAAAAACATAAAAGAACTCTCGCTCAAGCATCTGTACATGCCCATATCATTGTTGAATGACATTTCTAGAAATGTACAGAATATCGATTATACAAGAGACATGTCGTAGAAGAATATTTTTGGATTTTTGATTTTATATTGTTTTTGTATTTTTGAATGTTTTATATTTTTATATTTTTCTTTTGTTGGTTTTCAAATTTTGTATTTTGTTTTTCAAAGATATTTACAGCGAAGCTATTTGGAAAAATCATTTTCAAGAAGATTCGAGATGACGTTCTAACTCCTCAGGGGTTAGGCTTCGCATTCCAATTCGTCGAACTAAATACTCAAACCTTTCTTTTGGAAGGGCTTTAGTTAATAGATCGGCGAGTTGGTAATCAGTCTTCACGAAGAATAATTCAACAGTACCATTTTCGACGTACTCTTTGATGAAGTGGTAGCGGACACGGATATGCTTAGTCTTTGAGTGATGAACAGGATTGCATGATATGGCTATGGCACTTTTCGAGTCACAATAAATAGGTATTTTATCGAAAGTAAAGCCATAATCTGTGAGTTGTGTTCTCATCCATAGAACTTGAGCACAACACGCAGATAGAGACACATACTCAGCTTCAACGGTTGAAAGTGCAGTGCAATCTTGTTTCTTTGAAGACCAGCTTACTAACTTTTCACCCAAAAATTGTGCTCCTCCGGATGTACTTTTTGCTGTAACTTGATCACCTGCGTGGTCCGCATCTGAAAAGGCAATTAGATCAAATCCGGATTCCTTCGGATACCAAAGTCCCATGTGAATGGATGTCTTCAGGTACCGAAAGATCCTTTTAACCTCTTTGAGGTGCAGTTCGGTAGGCTTTGTTAGGAATTAGAAATTCCCAGTAGTAAAGAGTCGGTCACCTCATGTATATGTAATCGTTAGAAAGCTCGTAGTCGTAGTTCTTTTAAGTTAAGTAGTAATTTAGTTAAGTAACACCGTGGAGGACGGACGGGTCTTTACCCACTGTATGCCTGATCCACAGCCCAAAGTGTGGCGATTTGTGTAAGACTATAAATACTCTCTACCTTCCATGGTAGAGAGTTGGAGCTCATAATAATATCTTTCACTTTCTCTCACTAAGTTCCCTAAACCTCTAACTTTCTCTCTCTAGAATTCCATCTTATACGCCACCTTGTGTTATGGTTTGATGTGTATGTGAAAAGTTATATCTTACAATTGGTATCAAGAGCCATGGTTAGATCATATCTTGCACATCTTTGGATTTATAGTGGTTTTTAGGTGGTTTTTGAGTTTGAAAAAGTTTAGTGGTTTTTGCATCATTTGGTTGATCTCTTGTGTTAAAGTTTGAATTTTGTTGGTACTTTTATATTTAGAATCATCAAAAGTGTTTAGGTTTTCATTTGGTAAGCTTGAATCATCTTGGTTGGGGTGTTTTTGGATTGAAAAGTGAAGTTTATTTGGTTTTTCAAGCTAGCGACTTAGCTCTCGGATTTTTTCTTGGTAGCGACTTGCTTCACAAAATTGTAGCGAGTTACAGTGTTAAAGCTAGCGAGTTAGAGCTAGCGAGTTAAAGGACAAGTAGTGGACTCTCCACTACGGGTAGCGACTTGTGGTAGCGACTTGGTCTGTAGCGAGTTGCTCTTTAGCGACTTGCGTTGTTGGCGACTTGAGTAGCGAATTACTGCTGAATTTTTGCTAGCGACTTGAGTGTTAGCGAGTTGCTCTTTAGCGACTTGCATTGTTGGCGACTTGAGTAGCGAATTACTGCTGAATTTTTGCTAGCGACTTGAGTGTTAGCGAGTTACTACTTAGCGACTTGCTTTTCTGTTAGCGACTTGGGATTCTAGCGAATTGGCTGTCTAGCGAATTAATTGGTAGCGACTTAGTGAATTTGTCCCTAGCGACTTAGAGCTTTATCATCTAGCGACTTGAGTGATTATTTACGGTTTTCTCTTGATTTAGTAAAATCCCGTGAAAGAATCTATTTCCCGGTTTAATCATTGAGTTATAAAATCCCGTATAATCTGTTAACATGTCTACCAACGTCCCTACTGTCATCTCCACTGTTGCCGAGGATGTACAAGCAGCTGGTTCAGATACTCGTCCACCTATGCTTGACAGAACAGACTACGATTCTTGGGCTCAACGAATCAGATTGTATTGCCTTGGAAAGGAAAATGGTGTCAACATTCTCAAATCCATTGATGAAGGACCATATCGTGTTGAGACGACCAGAGACATACTTGATACTAATGAAGATGGTACTCCTATTTACGGAATGGACAGACCTAAGATGTATGATGAGCTTGATGATAAGGAGAAAAAGAGATTCGATGCAGATATCAGGGCTTCAAACATTGTTCTTCAAGGTCTTCCTAAAGACATCTACAAGCTGATCAATCACAACACTGATGCAAAAGCAGTTTGGGATAATGTAAAGATGCTTCTCTCAGGCTCAGAATTAACCATGGAAGACAGAGAATCACAACTCTATGATGAATTTGAGCATTTCAAGATGAAACCAGATGAGAATGTCTATGAGTACTATGTGAGATTTCATAAGTTAGTTAATGACATGAGGAACATCAGAATGACTATGCCTAACATTCAGTTGAATTCAAAATTTGTAAACAACATGAATCCCGAATGGCACAAGTTTGTTACCGCTGTGAAGCTTACTAAAGGACTGAAGAACACAAACTATGAGCAACTCTACGCCTTCCTCCTTCAGAATGAGAGACATGCCATGTTTGAAAAATTGATTCTCAATCAGTTCAAAACTAACCCAGGAGAGACAAGCTCGTCTAATGATTCAACTGCCTTCTACTCAAACATCGGAATCAAAACCAAAGCTTCACAAGTCATACCCTTGGGTAATGGTAATCACAAACTCATCCCTGATCCTGTGTACAAACAAGCTGATGTTGATGCACACGTGGGAAGCTTCATCAATCAACTAGCTCTTCTGATTAGCCAAAACATGAATTCTCTCCCACAAACCAACAACAACCTCAGAACAGCATCTAACCCACACAATCAAGCTACTGTTAAAGATGGAAGGATCGTGGTACAACCAGTTCAGGAAAGACAGTATGATCAGGGAAGGGGTGGTGTTGGTAGAGGCTATGTGGGCAATCAGAATCGAGGAAGGAATGGTAACCAAGGTCAAGCTAAGCCGATCAAATGCTATAACTGTGGTGGTGAGGGACACATTGCAAGGAACTGCACATCTCCAAAGCGGCCACAGAATGCTGATTACTTTAGAGATAAGATGCTGCTGGCACAAGCTCAGGACAATGGTGTTACGTTGGATGAAGAGGAATTGCTGTTTCTTGCTGAGGGTAATGCCAAGATCTATGATGCAGATGTGGATGAGCAGCCTATTCAGGAGATAGGTCACAATCATCAGAACGCCTTTCAAGTCGTTGACTGTGATGCTTACGATTCTGATGTAGATGATGGACCTACTGCACACACAATCTTTATGGCTAGCATCTCTCCAATGGTTTCTCCCAAGATCTCTTCCTCACCACAAGCTGGCACATCCAAGGACAAACTCATCTCTGAGGTATTAAAACTATACGATGATGCTGATGTGCAACAGATGCATGACAAAGTACAACCAACTGAAACTTTTGAATCAAATATTGAAAATATGGGTAACATCAATATTGTCCCATACGATCAATACGTGAAACAAAGTGAAAGTGAAAATGTACCAAGTGATGCATCTTCTGCAGTCAACAATGACTATGTCTTTGATGAATACACTGCATGTGCTCCTAATGATTCCATAATTTCTGAACTAAATGCCTATAAGGAACGTGTTGCAATTTATGAACAACGGGCAAAATTTGAGTTGACCACTCGTGAGCAGGAAATGGATGTCCAAATGAGTACAGTAATTAGAAAAAGCAAGTTTAGAGAAGAAGTATTAAAACAGGAACTAAATTCCATGCAAGAAAAACTTTCTAAAACAGCTAAGCAAAAACAAGAACTTCAAGAAAATGTGAAAATGCTTAAGCAAGAATTTAATGCAAAGGAATCAAAACTCTTGAGAGATTTTTCTAATCTGAAAACTTTGAAAAACAAACTTGAAAACAAGTTGTATTTACAAGGAAACACCATTCAGACTGCTCACATGATCACTAAGCATAGAGTTCTAAGCGATAAGCATAGCGTTCCCCTTGTAGAGGAACCAAATCCAGAGGTAATTAAAAAGGCTAGAAATGCTCATAAGGTAATTTACGATGGTAATGAAGTCCTTAAGCCTAGGCAGAAACCTAGTTGCGTTGAGTGCACTGAGGAAGATAAGATTTTAAATGATATCACTAGGGAAAAGATGAATAAGAAGCAAGATGATCCCAAATGCAAAGAGAAAAACATAATCTTCTCTCCTCATGATTACAAGAAGGAAAACTGGATTGCCTTGAACAAGTTTAAACCTCAGACTTTGTTGACTCCCGAACAAGTCTTCTGGAAAATGGATTTAGATAAGCAGAAAGCTGAAAATATTGTAGAAACAAACCCTCCCCTTCGGAAAATGCCTAGAGCAACAGTGTATCCTCCTAATACACCTATGCATCTTGTACCTAGAACAATTGCAACTAAAAGCAAGACATTAATTAGCCAATACGTTATATTCCAACTATTTGTTGATTTTGAGAAAACTTGCAAGAAAAGGATCACTCCCACTGGTATAACTGAAGGTGAAAGAGGTTTTGAACAAATGAAAGAATGTTATTTAACTGAGGTCATGCCCTTCTTTAAACTTCTAAAAGATCACTTTGAGAGTCTTAAAAAGGGGGTAGAAGCTGATATTAAAGGTATGGAAAAGGAATTTGATGCAATGGTTGCTGAAGTTAGTGATTATGAGCGTGCACTAAAATATAATGAGATTGAGAGAAAGAACTTGCATACATTAAATGAGACTCTTATTACTGAATGTGTTGCTCAAGATATCTTTTTTACTGCTTCAAATTGCTCCATTAATGCTTCTAAATTTCATGAACTGTCTGTTGCCCTGAAAGTCTCCCATGATCGTGTCATTGAGCTTGAAAAAACTAATTCTAAACTAAACGAGAAGATTGAACTAGATGATCACGACACTTTAGTTAAACATTTTTCCAAATTAGAAGTTGAGCATTTTAATTTACAACTAAAATACCAACATCTCAAAGAAAATGTCAAAACTTCAAATGTCAAGACATCTTCAGATGTTCCAGAGTTTGATGCAGTTTTTCAAATTAACAAACGTGATGAACAGATTCAAGCTCAGTGCAACACGATCAGAAAGTTGAAAGCCCAGATCTCTCAGTTAAAAGGTCAAACAAACAATATGACAGGTTCCCAAATGCCTCCTCCTTTAGATTCTCAGATTTCTCAAACGTTTCATCTTCAAAACCTAGTAAATGCTTTACAAAAGGAAAACGAAAGTTTTCTAGAAGAAAATGAAAAGGTTAAACGTCATTTCAATGAGTTATTTGAGTCAATTAAAATCACTCGTAACAAAAACAACGAACAAGTAGCTTCATTGCAGAAGGAAATTGAGAATCTGAAAAGTCAGGTAAAAGGGAAAATGCCAATGACCAATGGGGAGAATGTTGTATCAAAGGTTCACTCTTGCAATAAATATGCGTTATCTGTGACATATGTCCCTCCTCATCTAAGGAACAACAAACTTGCCATTTAAACATATTTCTCATCCCTTAAGGATTGCTTAGAATGCCTGCGTGAGATTGTTGAAGAGGATAAGCTAGAGAAACCTCATGATAATGCAATTGGACATGCATGCTCATATGCCAAACGATCTCAAGAAATCTTAGAATGCTTGATCACCATATGCCCAAAGACATTAGGTGAGAGACTTAACCCTTTGATTCCATGCTCTATGCCTAAGGCCAAATATGAGATGCACTCGATTCCCAATGTTTTGAATGAGAGTCGTTGTGTACCCTTGAGTAGTTCAGATTCTAGATCTGTCAATGCTAGGAAAGAGAACTCAAATGTGCCTTCTAGGAGTACCAATCTCAGTACATCTAGCTTTATGAAAGTGAACCGTAGTGCACCTGCATGTAGTTCAGATCCCAGCACATCTAAACAGGTGGTGCAAAGAGTAGTAAAACAAACTAATGTTCCCATTCCCTCTACAGGAGTAATCAGTGACATTAAAGGGAGCAGGTCAAAGTCTCAAGACAATACAAGGAATGATAGGACCTCTCAAGCTAAGAATGTGCACTGGAAGAAAGTAGAAGAACAATCT
The DNA here is from genome assembly GCA_019973895.1 of Chrysanthemum seticuspe. Classification (NCBI taxonomy): domain Eukaryota; kingdom Viridiplantae; phylum Streptophyta; class Magnoliopsida; order Asterales; family Asteraceae; genus Chrysanthemum; species Chrysanthemum seticuspe. The sequence goes on from BPTQ01000004.1 coordinate 128,602,420, forward strand.
AGGAACCTTAAGTTTGAATCGAATAAAACGAATCGTGTTGATTCTAGTATTAGCCATAAGCGTACTGTAATTAATTCGAATTCTGATACCATTTGCAAAACTTGTACTGATGTTTGCTTGAATTCTGTTTCTAATCATGGATGTGATGTCAATGCTTTGCCTAATGATGTTAATTGTCCAGTTAATATTGTTAATGCTAAAATTCATGCTAAAAAGGCTAAAAGGCAAAAGCGAAAGAAAGTTAGAAAACAATGGAAACCCACAGGAAGAACATTCAGCAGAATAGGTTCTTATTGGATACCTGTTGGTCATAAGACCAATCAGATAATGCCCACTAGAAAATGGATGCCTACTGGTAGAACTATTCCCTTAAGAAGTGGTCACACTGTAAACAGGTCTAATACAGACACTAGTATTGCATCTACTCATAATGATTCCATTACCTCACTGTCTGATATGAATGCGTCTATTTCTGATGTGGGTGTTCCAACTGTTGCTACTAACCAAATGGAACCCATTCTTGCATGGGGATCCCAATTATCCAGTTATCCATTCTTGTCTGTGTTCAACTGCAGATCGTTCAAATCGTTCTGTGGTACCTGGACTCAGGCTGTTCCAAGCATATGACTGGAGACCGGTCACGGCTCATGAACTTCGTGAGCAAATTCATCGGGACTGTTAGATTTGGTAATGATCATTTCGGTGCTATTATGGGTTATGGAGATTATGTTGTTGGTGATAGTGTCATCTCCAGAGTGTATTATGTGGAAGGTTTAGGTCATAATCTGTTCTCTGTTGGCCAATTCTGTGATTCTGATCTAGAAGTAGCCTTCAGAAAACATACCTGCTTCGTTAGAGATCTTAATGGTAAGGAACTGTTGAAAGGAACTCGTGGCTCAAACCTTTACACTATCTCTATCGATGACATGATGAGAGCTTCACCAATTTGCTTGTTATCAAAGGCTTCAAAGACAAAGTCATGGTTATGGCATCGTCGTCTCAATCACCTGAACTTCGGCACCATCAACGATCTTTCCAGAAAGGACTTAGTTGTAGGTTTACCTAGACTAAAGTATGAAAAGGATCATATTTGTTCAGCATGTCAATTAGGAAAAAGCAAGAAGTATGCCCATAAACCCAAACCTACTAACTCTGTCACAGAAGTTCTTCATATGATTCATATGGATTTATGTGGACCAATGAGGGTGCAGAATATCTTTGGGAAGAAATACGTGTTAGTTGTGGTTGATGATTATTCTAGATTCACCTGGGTCAAGTTCTTAAGGACAAAGGATGAAACTCCGGATATCATCATCAAACTCATCAAACAGCTGCAGGTGAGACTAAACAAAACTGTCAGAATTATCAGAACAGACAATGGAACTGAGTTTGTCAACAAACAACTTAGTGAATTCTATGAAAGCGTTGGAATCAGCCATCAAAGAAGTGTTCCACGAACCCCTCAACAGAACGGTGTAGTTGAAAGACGAAATCGTACTCTTGTTGAAGCTGCAAGAACAATGCTGATCTACTCAAAGGTTCCAATGTTTCTCTGGGCTGAAGCAATTGCCACTGCATGTTACACACAAAATCGTTCCCTGATTCACACCATTCATGGAAAAACCCCATATGAACTTGTCCACAACAGGAAACCTAATCTATCTTTCCTTCGTGTGTTTGGTGCCTTGTGCTATCCAACTAATGAGGGTCAAGACTTGGGCAAACTTAGAGCTAAAGCTGACATTGGAATATTTGTAGGATATGCACCAAACAAAAAGGGATACCGAATCTACAACAAAAGAACCCGAAATATCATGGAAACAATTCACGTTACGTTTGATGAGCTGACCGGTCAAATGGCTCCTGGACACTCCAGCTCAGGACCCGCACTTCAAAACAGTCCTATTGGTTCATCCCTTGTCCCAAACTCCTCTCAAGAAACACCATATGTACCTCCATCTGAAGATGATGTAAAGAAATTGTTTGATCCAATGTTTGATGAACTGTATGAGTCTACTACTAATGAGGTGCTGATCCCTACAACAGAGGATGCTCAGATTCCAGTGAATGAAGTCAATCCATCAGTTTCAATATCTGTAAGTCAAGAAGCACCTGCTGCTGATCCCTCAGTCTCATCAACAAATCATCATTCTTCAAATGTACATCATGGAAATGTTTCTGGCATCAATGATGAAGTTAATCCCTTTGCGACTCCTGAAGATGCTCCATTTGAAAACATATTTGCTACTCCTGTATCATCATCTGAACCATCTTCTTCAGGAGACATCGACTCAGCTACCTCAGTTCCTCAACAAATGCCACATGAACACCTCAGAAAATGGACTCACGATCATCCATTAGACAACATCATTGGTAATCCCTCTCGCCCTGTATCAACCCGGAAGCAACTTGCAACCGATGCCTTATGGTGCTTCTTCAACTCCGTACTATCTAAGATCGAACCAAAAGATGTTAAAACTGCTATGAATGAAGATAGCTGGTTCAATGCTATGCAAGATGAAATTCATGAGTTTGATCGTCTGGATGTATGGGAGTTAGTACCTGCTCCAGACTGTGCTATGATTATAGCCCTAAAATGGATCTTCAAAGTAAAACTTGATGAGCATGGCGATGTGTTGAAGAACAAGGCTCGATTAGTTGCTAAAGGATATCGTCAAGAAGAGGGTATAGACTTTGAAGAATCTTTTGCTCCAGTTGCTCGAATCGAGGCAATCAGAATCTTTTTGGCTAATGCTGCAAGTAAGAACATGGTGGTTTATCAGATGGATGTAAAGACGGCATTTCTGAACGGAGATCTTAAGGAAGTTGTCTACGTCAGCCAACCTGAAGGATTCGTGAACCAAGAGCATCCTACTCACGTTTATCGTTTGAAGAAGGCTCTTTACGGTTTAAAGCAAGCTCCAAGGGCATGGTATGATACACTGTCAAAGTTTCTTCTATCAACCGGATTCATCAAAGGAGCAGTTGATCCTACATTGTTCACCAGGAAGTCAGGCAAACATTTGATTCATGTTCAAATTTATGTTGATGATATTATCTTTGCCTCGACTGACCCAATGGAATGTGATCGTTTTTCAAATGAAATGAGTTCAAAGTTTCAAATGTCAATGATGGGACAAATGTCATTTTTCTTGGGATTACAAATTTCTCAAAGTCCCGGAGGCATTTTCATAAATCAATCTAAATATGCAACAGAGATTTTAAAGAAATTTGGATTTGATTCAAGTGACCCTGTTGACACCCCCATGATTGACCGAACCAAACTAGATGAGGACCTCTCAGGAATCATGATTGACCAAACGAAATATAGGAGTATGATTGGATCCCTGATGTATCTCACTGCTAGTAGACCAGACATCTTGTTCTCTGTGTGCATGTGTGCGAGATACCAGGCTAAGCCTACTAAAAAGCACCTTGAAGCAGTTAAACGGGTCTTTCGGTATCTCCAAGGAACCATCAATATGGGACTATGGTACCCGAAGGACACCGGTATGTCACTAACGGCCTATGCAGATGCTGATCATGCAGGTTGTCAAGATACACGTCGAAGTACGTCAGGAGGTGCTCAGTTTTTGGGTGATAAGCTTGTGAGCTGGTCTTCAAAGAAGCAAATGAGTACTTCTATTTCCTCTACAGAGGCTGAATACATAGCCATGTCATCTTGTTGTGCTCAAATCTTATGGATGAGATCACAATTATCTGACTATGGCTTTGAATTCAACAAAATCCCTCTGTACTGTGATAATAAAAGTGCTATTGCTCTCTCATGCAACAATGTTCAACACTCAAGAGCAAAGCATATCGACATTCGACATCATTTCATCAGGGAACAAGTGGAAAAAGGTGTGGTGGAACTATATTTTGTGAGGTCTGAATATCAGTTAGCGGACATCTTCACCAAAGCTCTTCCAAGAGAACGTTTTGAGTTTATTCTTCCACGACTTGGTTTGAAAAGCCTTCAACCAGAAACTCTCAAACGTCTTCAGGAGGAAGACGAGGAGTAAAGGTCTTTCTTCATCTATCTCTTGTAAATAGTTATTCGAAAAGCAAAATACAAAATTACAAAACCTTCTAAAAGCAAATAGAAAAATATAAAACTTTCAAAAATCCATAAAAAATTGAAAAAATCTTGAAAAATTTCAAAAAATATTGTCTTTTTGTCATGTTTTTCTCGATTCGATAATATCTACGGTCTTTGTGATGTCATTCAAAGAATGACACGGGACTTTAGATGTTGTTCGAATTTAAAAAAAAAAAAAAAATTTTTGAGAGAAAGAGAAACAATGGTTTATTGTCATCTTCAGGCAATAACCCGGTTTTAAAGAAAGAACAGAGCCATGTTTTACCATGTTTTCAAATCCTATGCTCTGATTCTATAAACTCCTATCTGCTGAAAACTAAATGCTTTGAAAAATAACTCAATCTCTATTTTTGATAATCATCAGGACTTATTTGTCAAAATCTCTATCTCTCAATCAACAACCTACGTCATTGATTGAGGGGGAGAATGATTTCAATTAAATTAAAAAGTTATTTGGCATTAAATTGTTTTCAAAAGATATACATGCATGTTTTTATAAATGGAGTTTAAAGTCTTAAAATCCGATCCTTATCAGTTCAAACGCTTTCACAATCAAGTCACAATTCTCCCTAAAAGCATCCAAAATCAATTTAAATCTATACGAGATCACAAATCTCAAATGATTTGATAATTGTGATCTGGGGAGAATGTGTGATTTAAATTAGATTTAAACTGATATTAAGGTAAATGGTTTCACATGAATGAACATGCTGTCCCTCCCACATGTGACAAACGATTTCAATTTTTCAATGCACATGTTGAGGGGGAGCACCTATCTTAAACCTATGATTTGAAACGTGATCATTTATCCCAATGTGCAGGTTCCCTCTAGTATGTGCAAAACTCTTTTCAAACCTCAAGGCACATATTGAGGGGGAGCAAAATTCATGGAAACCTCATCCTTCCCGGAAATGTTATACCCACTTGATCTGTTGAGGGAAGTGATGTTGATATCTTTTAGAAAATTGTAATCAAAGAAGTTATTTCTGTCTCTTGCCTCCATGTGCTTAACATTTCTCAAATACTTGATGCACATGTTGAGGGGGAGTTCTCGTTCTAAAAATATCAAAAACAATTCAGGTACAAAATGCTTTGATAATATATCACAAGTATCTGAATTGATTTTCAAATGGTTTTCAATTGGATCCAATGGCAGATGAACAATACCAAATTGACCGACCAACTTTACTTTATGTACGGTGATATAAGGATGATAAGGTTAGGTATTGGTTCCCATGATCCGCCAGAACCGGAGGGATCTACCCAGGGACAATCCACTAGTTAGTGTAGAAGTCCTTAGGTATGATGATAAAAGGAGAAAAATGAGATATGGGAAGAGTGCGGACTAAGACTGAGCTAGTACTGGAATAAACCCAACAAGGTTCTAGCTATGAAGTCTCGGTAAGCACTGAAGGGGTTGAAGAATTAAAAAGAATTGAATGAAAATAGGGTGAAAACAAATAGCCCTCCATTAATTCAACCTTAGGGCAGAAACCGGGTTCACTTCATATGCTACTGATGGTAACATCAGTATTGAAGACAAGACGTCATGGACCCAGTGACGCACTGCACTTCAACTTTCCAAACCACTCAAGTTCCTCTTAAAAGGACTTGTTTCATTCTCACGGGGAACCGAAATTATCTATCGACTTTCTCTTAGAGATTGTTGATATTGAAAAAAGGAGACCCTCTCCCTAGTCTCCGGCACAGGATCCAAATATGCACAAATTGAGTCTAGAGCCACGAGATCATCAATAAATCTCATTAGGACACTTTCAATGAAGACTCTCTGTTTCACACAATGTGGAAAGAGAGATTATATCATGAGTCCTACGCATTACCCTTGTGGTATTGCCAGAACATCTGAGTGATGTGTTTACACACTCACAATGAAGATGGAAAGCCTTCTGGAGCCAACATCAAACAAGCTCCTGGCAGGTGGCATGTGAGATCTATCATATAGATCAACCATGTGACAACTGAACAGAAACAATGGGGCGATTCAATTTCTTGAATCAATCCTTGTTCAGGTTAGGGATTGACGGATGCCTTTGAAAAACCGGTCGTTGTGCTTAATAAACTCTTTTCTTTAGCACATCGACTGTGTACTAATTTTTCAAACCAAAAGGTATTTTTATGATTGATAATTGATTTTCAATAAAACCTTCGTTGTATTGCAAAAATAATTTCTATTGAGCAATACACGATTGCTTTTCAAATCTCTTTTCATCAATCAGTGGACTTAAAATTCGCTGGTTCACTCACTCCGTGTTGTCTTCTTTGAGACGTTCCGGTTTGAGAACAGCTAGAACAGCTGCGAAACCCTGTCAAGGAGATTCTTAGGAATCCTACCTGATCACAGGCAGTACTTGTACTGATCAACGGGGAACCGTGGGTCGTGTACCTCAATTCATCGAAAGTGATCAAAGACACTTTCGTGCGATTTGTTGCTAACTGTTGTATGCAGGTACGCCCGACATTTGCAGCTGATCAGAATGAAGCGGTCAATCCATAGCCGCATGCTCACTTAACACATTCATCTCAAAAGAAATCATGATTAGTGCATCAATGACTCTGATATTTTCACACCAAGCTTCTGCTACGCTGCTGCCAATATCGTGATTCAACAAATGCTTCCGCTACTCTGATGAGAAGATATCATGATCCAGAATGTGAGCATGTCGGTCCCAAAGTCACATCACCACAATGGATGTCTCAGAGATTTTTGATAGCTGATGATCTCCAAAGATGGCTCAAACTTATCATCACGTGGATCAGTAAAAGACCTCCACTTGGAATAACCCAACATGCATTGTGAAGAATCAATGACTACGAGCTTAGGAGCAAAGGACTACATCATGAATGCAAGATCAATTGTTAAATGTTATATCTATTTGTATTCAATGTAATTTTGGTACATTATTGAGGTGACCTCCCTTAGGGGGAGATTGTTAGGAATTAGAAATTCCCAGTAGTAAAGAGTCGGTCACCTCATGTATATGTAATCGTTAGAAAGCTCGTAGTCGTAGTTCTTTTAAGTTAAGTAGTAATTTAGTTAAGTAACACCGTGGAGGACGGACGGGTCTTTACCCACTGTATGCCTGATCCACAGCCCAAAGTGTGGCGATTTGTGTAAGACTATAAATACTCTCTACCTTCCAAGGTAGAGAGTTGGAGCTCATAATAATATCTTTCACTTTCTCTCACTAAGTTCCCTAAACCTCTAACTTTCTCTCTCTAGAATTCCATCTTATACGCCACCTTGTGTTATGGTTTGATGTGTATGTGAAAAGTTATATCTTACAGGCTTTGCCTGAAACCGTGCTAATAAGCAAACAGCAAAATGAATATCTGGTCGACTAGCAGTAAGATACATGAGAGAACCAATCATGCTCCGATATTTCTTCGGATCAATTGGTTTCCCAAACAAATCGGCTCAAATTTCTGGTGAAGTTACCATTGGTGTTCCGACCGAGTCACAATTATCCATACCATGATTTTTCAAAATCTCAGTTGTGTATTTAGCTTGATATATAAAAATTCCACGAGGGGATTGATGTATTTGTAAACCAAGAAAGAATTTTAGTTCCCCCATCATGGACATTTCAAATTTGCTTTTCATGAGATTTTCAAAATGTTTTGAAAGATTCGGATTAGTGGACCCAAAGATGATGTCGTCCACATAAATCTGAACAATCAAAATGTCGTTTTTGCATTTTTGTGTAAACAAGGTAGGATCAACTGTTCCTTTGGTGAAGTTGTTTTGGATAAGGAAAGAGGACAGTTCGTCATACCACGCTCTCGGAGCTTGTTTCAAACCATAGATTGCCTTTTTGAGTTTGTAGACATAGTCTGGATGTTCCAAGTCTATGAAGCCTTATGGCTGACTCACATACACTTCTTCTTTCAGAGTTCCATTCAAGAACGCGGTCTTAATGTCCATCTGATAAACCGTGATGTTTTTGTGAGCTGCATAGGCCAAGAATATCCTGACTGCTTCAAGTCCAGCTACCGGCGCGAATGACTCTTCAAAGTCTATCCCTTCCTCTTTTCTGTATCCTTTGGCCACAAGACGAGCTTTGTTGCGAATTACAGTCATTTCTTCATCCCTTTTGTTCTTCCATAACCACTTGAGATCAATGACGCGAATGTCAATTGGTCTTGGAACCATTTCCCAAGAGTCATGTAGACGGTATTGGAGAAGTTCCTCCTGCATCGCTTCTATCCATGCGGGTTCTGCCATTGCCTCACGAATGTTCTTTGGCTCGATATTGCTGATTGAGCAAAGGTAAATGCATAAGTCGTAATCGGTGGCAAGTTGACGTCTCGTCTGAATTGGCCTTGAAGGTTCACCAATAACTTGTTCAATTGGGTGGTCTTTTGTCCACTTCAGAGTAGAAGGATACCGTTGGTTAAACGTATGCGAGTTAGATGGTTCTCGTAAGCTTGAAGAAGATTCAGCTGATTCCGTGGCAAACGGGTTTTCAAATAAGTCTTCATCTAACAATGCATCGTTCTGGTTTTGGTTTTGCTCATCAACTGCTGGTAGAACGGGTGCAATAACTGTAGTAGATGTAGATGATGTAGATGGAGTTGGTGCATTGGTTTCGACCAGTGTAGATGCATCTTCTGTTGGTGGTGGAGGATGATTTTGAGCGGGTGCAACGGAATGATGGTTTGATGCATTTGTCGAAGTTCCACCATAGTATTCATCGAACATTAACTCGAAGAAATTCTCCCATTCTTGTTCTTTAGGATTGTCAAACGAAGTTGATTGAGCTCTTTGAGGTACGAGTCCTGAACTGATGTGTCCAGAAGTCTGCTGGTTTAGTGCGGGTTCTAGAGCGAGTCTCTCAGAAGCCATATGTGAAAGTTCATCAAACTTCACATTCATCGTCTCCATGATCCTCCTAGTTCTTCTGTTATACACCCTGAATGCCCTCAAGTTATCTGAATATCCAATGAAGATTCCAATATCACCTTTAGCTTTCAGTTTCCCTAGATCTTCTCTGTCGTTTGTCGAATAGCACAAAGCGCCAAACACGTGAAATAAGAGATATCAGGTTTTCTGTTGTTCACTATTTCATATGGGGTTTTATTGAATCTTGGATGGATTAGGGATCGGTTCTGAGTGAAACAAGCAGTGGCAACAGCATCAGCCCATAGAAATAACGGTGCACTCGAATAAATTAGCATTGTGCGAGCAGCTTCCACAAGAGTTCTATTTCTTCTTTCAACTACCCCATTCTGCTGTGGAGTTCTAACAACTGATGTCTGATGTGTGATTCCAACATCTTCAAAATAAGTTCTTAACTCCTGATTAGTGAATTCAGTGTCGTTGTCTGTTCTTACAACCCTTACTGGAGTTTGAAGAAGTACTTGAATACGTTTTAGAAAGGTGATGATGATGCATGGTGCTTCGTCTTTTGATCTCAGAAACTTAACCCATGTATATCTTGAATAATCATCGACGATAACAAGAATCTACTTTTTCCCGTTAATGCTTTCAACTCTCATTGGGCCACATAAGTCCATGTGCAACATATGTAACTTTGCTTCCGAACTAGGTATGGTTTTGGGTTTATATGATGCTCTTTTGCTTTTTCGTTGTTCGCATGATGGACATAAGTGATCCTTGGTGTATTTGAACTTTGGAAGTCCATTGACGATGTTGTCTTTGGCAAGATTGTTGATGGTGTCGAAATTGAGATGGGATAACCTTCTATGCCACAACCAGGACTGAGTTCCAGATGCTCGTGTCATGAGACATATTGGTGATGAAGAGGCCATTTGATTGACGTCGATAGCATACAAGTTTGTATCACGATTCCCAGTTAAGAGATCAGTGCCATCCAAGTTTCTAACGAAGCAAGCATTTTTCCTAAAAGCAACCTCTAAATCTGCATCATAGAACTGCCCGACTGAAAACAAATTGTGTCCCAACCCTTCGACATAGTAAACCCGAGTGATCAAATAATTTCCAAAAGGTAGATCTCCATAACCCATGATAGCTGCTACATAATCATTTCCAAAACGTACGGTTCCCATGAATTTCCAGATGAAATTGATCAGCAGCTTCAGATTTCCGGTCATGTGCTTGGAGCAACCCGAGTCGACGATCCAAAGACAAATTTCGATTACCAGCCAGTAATAGAAAAAGAATATTGTGGAAACCGTTTTGATTTAGGTTCCTTTGGGTTAGAGGTAAGATCCTGATCACACATAAAGAGGTTTTCTATGGAGAATACTGGTTTAGCACTCATTGTACCATTCTGGAGTGTGAAAGTTCTACCTGTGGGTTTCCAAATATCATCCCTAAAGTAAACACTATGGTTCTTGTCAGTAGTGAAAAGCCTAAGTTTTGCAACTAGTCTTCCTACTCGTTTAGCGTAAGATCTTTTTGGGACGTTCTTCTTAACAGGCTTATCATTCACATTCTTAGAAACACAATCATCTTGAACATTAATTAAAAATTTCTTGCAAGTTAAACAAAGAGATTCAAGACATTCATTAGACTTAGCAAGTTTCATAGGTTCAGTACATTCAGATGAAATGTCTTTCTTATTCAAAAACGGTAAATTCCTAGGGTGTTCTTCTACTTTCTTCTCTTTATTCAAGCTACTACTCCTAAAGGCAGTCGAGACTCTATTGTTCCTTGTATTGCTCTTAGGCTTTAGTCTGCTGCTCCTAGAGGTGCTTTCTAGTCCTGTAGAAGGTAAGGCACACGCATTAGGATTCACATTTTTATGAAGGGAGGTGGTTTCAGCTTTCCTAGTCTCTTTAGAGTGCTTTTCTAAACTTATGTCGTTTGTTCCATATATTTTAGATGTGGAGGCAGACGCATTAGTGGTACTCATCTTAAAAAGGCCAGGAGCTAAAACTTTTGGTTTCTCGATAACCGCTTTTCCCTTATCAACGTTTTGTTTAGGTAGGGCAGGTGGAGTGACTGGTTTTGATGAAACATTTTTCTCATTGACTTTTGGAGGAGGCATCATCATCCACAATAGCGAAAAAATCATTTTCCTCAGCACTCAACTGCATCCCTGCTTCTTGCTTCTGTGCTAACAACATAGCTTTCCGAAGAAACTCAGCATTCTTCTTGTGTGGCTTAGTGGGACAGTTTCGTGCCATGTGACCCATTCCTTGACAGTTATAACACTTAACCTGATTACCCTGATTCACATTTCCATAATTCCCAACGACTGGAGCTGTAACATTCCCATTCTGATTACCCACTGCTCTATTCCCAACATTCTGTCCCATCTGATTTCCAACATTCTGACCCAACTGATTACTCTGATACGGAACCGCCTGATTACCCATACGAAATCCAGTAGCATATCCCAGCTGATTCCCAATAACTCTAACCGTTTGTCCTTGATTACCCATATTCACACCCGGCTGTGCAATTTGCCTGTTGCGAGTGTTTGATGAAATCCTTTGGTTGTTGTTAGTTGGTGTGGAATAGCGACCTCTGAATGCTTTACCCAATCAAGAAAATACTTGTAACAAAGCTTCTTCGGGTTCCATTTCAAGATCAGTGATTCCTTGTTCCTGGTAATGTTGTTGTTCTGGTGGATAGGTTTGTTGTTGAGGGATAACAGCTTGTGGTTGTGGAATGTATTGCTGCAAGTTGTTGTTGTTGGAAGATGATGAAGCTTGTTGTTATGTATTCACTGAAGGTTGAGTCTTTGCAATAAGAGCCAATGGATCATGATTCTTTTCCAATCTTTCTTTCCTGACTTCATTCGCTTCAGCTTGGTTTTGTTTCAGAAAATCGTTTAGTTGATCAAAGTTCACCTGATGTAAGTCTTTTGTTTGGTTGACAATAGTGACATATCGTCCCCATTCTTCTAGAAGATTGTTCAGGAACTTGATGTTTTGAACGATAGTTCTGGGTGCTAGCTTGTTTCTGATAAGCTCCTTCATCAAAGTACAAAACCTTCCATAGTAGGATTCAATGGATTCTCCTGGAGTTGAATTAAACTTTTCCAATTCAGTTAGCAGCTTGTTCTCCATGTCTTGTTGACCAATTTCTGTTCCATGACAAAGCCGTCTAACACGTTCCCACATATCGAAAGCAGTTTCACAACTGTCTACAACAGCAAAAATATCTATTGGTAAACCCAGTTGGACAATATAAATTGCCATGTCATCTGCATCGACTTGCTTTTGATCCTCTTCAGTGTATTCTGATTCAGTTTGAGTATGATAAGATGGTGGGACGTCAGGAGTTCCAGGGTCTAGGATTTGTCGAGGCTTGAAGGGTCCATTCGTAATGGAGTTAATCATGAGTTTTCCATTAGGTTTGGTCTTGATGTAGCGAAGCATACGACTTTTCCATTGAAGATAACCACCTTTTGCCAACATAGGAGGACGGTTTTCGGCACTGGCTGCATGAATGTCTTGTTGAGTTTCCATTGATGAAGGTATGATATGATAAAGTTGATGTAGGATCGATTCAACGATAAAGGAGTTGTGGTTGATGAAGATTAAGCTCGGTTGAGGTGTTTCTGAAAGTCGTACTCGTAACCTTGGTTCTTAGGCGTAAAAAACGTTTCTCCCAAAATTTGAAATTCACTATAAAAATCAATTCTAAGGTCGTATGAAAAATTTGAGTTATGACAATTTTGACGCCAAATTTGACCGAAAAAATTTGAATTTGGGTCCAAAAATTTGAATTTTTGACCAAAATTTTCCAAGTTATACCAAAATTTGAATTTCGCGTAAAAATTTGATTTTTTTTTTTTTTTAAAGCTTATGCGTAGACCAAGAAAGTTACGAGTAGGATATGGTTACGAGTAGGATGGCTTAGGCGTAGGATTCCTTAGGCGTAGGAAATGCTTATGCGTAAGTTTAAAGTTAGGCGTAGAAAAACTTGTTGGATCGATATACTTTAATCAAACTAACTTAACTAGCTTGTTAAGGTTTAATAACCTCGGATAAATCCTAAGTTATTAACAAAGAAACACTAAGCAATCTTTATCAAGTACGCGGAATTTACTTAACAAAGCTAAGAAGAATAACTTTATTTTAAACTCTAAATCTGCTTATTATGCAGATACTCTAATACAACTCTAAGATAATCGAACTTTTCTCTAAAACACTAATTCGTAAACTCTAAAACTCTTTTTCTGAAATCGTACTTCTAATACCAATCTAGGAGTCCTTTTATAGGCTCAAGGATATCCTAGTCGGTTTACAATTGATAACCTTGTACGACAAGTAATCTAAACATGGAATACAATACTTTCCATAAAACGAATATAACAGTTCTTTTGTTCTAGCAGTACTTTGACTTCTTCATGCAGTACTTTGACTTTGTCTTTAGCAGTACTTTGACTCTTTGACTTCTTCCAGTACTTTGCAGCTTACAGTACTTTCATATCTTCAGTACTTTGATATCTTCAGCACTTTCATATCCCAACAATCCTCCCCTAACTTGAATTCTACTTGCTTGACTTCAAGTTCCTTTGTGAATATATCTTTAACAGCTTCATCATTAAAATGGATTGTTTCTTAGTCTTTAGATTGTATCACTGTAATATCTGTGCTTTGTCAAAGTATCTCTTAGAATTGTTCTCTTCACAGCAGCATCCAGCAATCTCCATCTTTTCAGTAACACAGCAACATATGACAATTTGTACAGTAATTCAGTTTAAGTTGCATACTATTCTCATCACTTCCAAGTGAATCATTGAAAATTTAATGGATTTAGAACTCTTTACCAAAGCCATTATCTCTGGAGTAGCCAAATGTTTTGGTGTGTAAGACCATGGTACATTGATAACCATATGATTTTTAGCAAACCACCAGCTATCAACAGATTTGTTTTGTCTTTACCAAAAGCTGTACTGAAAGATATTAACTTTTCACTTACACATCATATCATTAACACATGAGCACATAGATGGTTTTAGAGAGAGAAAGAGTGGGACATTCTAGTGAGAGAAACTTGTGGAATATTAGATTATCCAAGAACATCCAACCCTCTACCTTGCAAGGTAGAGGGTATTTATAGGTTACAAACTAAACGACCTCCTGACGGCCTGTGGATCAGGGATACAGTGGGTAAAGACCCAAACCTTCTTCCACGGTGTTGCACTAAACTATTTAACTTAAAAGAACTATGACTACGAGCTTTCTAACGATTACATATACTTGAGGTGACCGACTCTTTAATACCGGGAATTTCTAATTCCTAACAATCTCCCCCTAAGGGAGGTCACCTCAATAATGTACCAAAATTACATAGAATACAAATAGATATAACATTTAACAATTGATCTTGCATTCTTGATGTAGTCCTTTGCTCCTAAGCTCGTAGTCATTGATTCTTCACAATGCATGTTTGGTTATTCCAAGTGGAGGTCTTTTACTGATCCACGTGATGATAAGTTTGAGCCATCTTTGGAGATCATCAGCTATCAAAAATCTCTGAGACATCCATTGTGGTGTTGTGACTTTGGGACCGACATGCTCACATTCTGGATCATGATATCTTCTCATCAGAGTAGCGGAAGCATTTGTTGAATCATGATATAGGCAGCAGCGTAGCAGAAGCTTGGTGTGAAAATATCAGAGTCATTGATGCACTAATCATGATTTCTTTTGAGATGAATGTGTTAAGTGAGCATGCGGCTATGGATTGACCGCTTCATTCTGATCAGCTGCAAACATCGGGCGTACCTGCATACAACAGTTAGCAACACATCGCACGAAAGTGTCTTTGATCACTTTCGATGAATTGAGGTACACGGCCCACGGTTCCCCGTTGATCAGTACAAGTACTGCATGTGATCAGGTAGGATTCCTAAGAATCTCCTTGACAGGGTTTCGCAGCTGTTCTAGCTGTTCTCAAACCGGAACGTCTCAAAGAAGACAACACGGAGTGAGTGAACCAGCGAATTTTAAGTCCACTGATTGATGAAAAGAGATTTGAAAAACAATCGTGTATTGCTTAATAGAAATTGTTTTTGCAATACAACGAAGGTTTTATTGAAAATCAATTATCAATCATAAAAATACATTTTGGTTTGAAAAATGAGTACACGGTCGATGTGCTAAAGAAAAGAGTTTATAAGCACAAAGACCGGTTTTTCAAAGGTATCCGTCAATCCCTAACCTGAACCAGGATTGATTCAAGAAATTGAATCGCCCCATTGTTTCTGTTCAGTTGTCACATGGTTGATCTATATGATAGATCTCACATGCCACCTACCAGGAGCTTGTTTGATGTTGGCTCCAGAAGGCTTTCCATCTTCATTGTGAATGTGTAAACACATCACTCAGATGTTCTGGCAATACCACAAGGATAGTGCGTAGGACTCAAGATATAATCTCTCTTTCCACATTGTGTGAAACAGAGAGTCTTCATTGAAAGTGTCCTAATGAGATTTATTGATGATCTCGTGGCTCTAGACTCAATTTGTGCATATTTGGATCCTGTGCCGGAGACTAGGGAGAGGGTCTCCTTTTTCAATATCAACAATCTCTAAGAGAAAGTCGATAGATAATTTCGGTTCCCCGTGAGAATGAAACAAGTCCTTTTAAGAGGAACTTGAGTGGTTTGGAAAGTTGAAGTGCAGTGCGTCACTGGGTCCATGACGTCTTGTCTTCAATACCGATGTTACCATCAGTAGCATATGAAGTGAACCCGGTTTCTGCCCTAAGGTTGAATTAATGGAGGGCTATTTGTTTTCACCCTTTTCTCATTCAATTCTTTTTAATTCTTCAACCCCTTCAGTGCTTACCGAGACTTCATAGCTAGAACCTTGTTGGGTTTATTCCAGTACTAGCTCAGTCTTAGTCCGCACTCTTCCCATATCTCATTTTTCTCCTTTTATCATCATACCTAAGGACTTCTACACTAACTAGTGGATTGTCCCTGGGTAGATCCCTCCGGTTCTGGCGGATCATGGGAACACATACCTAACCTTATCATCCTTATATCACCGTACATGAAGTAAAGTTGGTCGGTCTATTTGGTATTGTTCGTCTGCCATTGGATCCAATTGAAAACCATTTGAAAATCAATTCAAATACTTGTGATATATTATCAAAGCATTTTGTAACTGAATTGTTTTTGATATTTTTAGAACGAGAACTCCCCCTCAACATGTGCATCAAGTATTTGGAAATGTTTTGCACACTGAGGCAAGAGAAAGAATTAACTTCTTTTGATTACCATTTTCTAAAAGATATCAACATCACTTCCCTCAACAGATCAAGTAGGTATAGCATTTCCGGGAAGGATGAGGTTTTCATGAATTAGCTCCCCCTCAATATGTGCCTCGAGGTTGAAAAGGGTTTTGCACATACTAGAGGGAACCTTTAATGATCAAAGGATTAGAAGCCATGTGATCAAGGTACTTTAAAGTATTTAAAGTGTAGTGTACCCTGATGACTTGAATTTACAAAGAGGGTTCTCCCCCTTAATATATGCTTCGAGATTCGAAAACTTGTTTAGCACATATAAGGGAGAAGTATGCACAAAAATTGGTCATCTTATCTTTTACCATCTTTCATATTTATATCACATTTTCTCCCCCGATCAAAAATCTTAAATCCTTTGAGATTTTGGATCTCAAGTGATTTAAATAAGTGTGAGGTAAAATATTTGTAGGAGAAAAATGTGTCCAATTTTATATGATAAAGAAAAAGGACAACACAGATGTTTCCCCTTTTTTTTCATAAGGGGAAACCATAGTACAAATCCTAGCACTATTACATGTATCACAGTTGTTCATATATAATACACCACATATAACACAAAGTTAACAAAACATAACCGGTATTCCGAAGACGTCTTCATTCAGTTCTTTGAAGAAGTTTGTAGTGACCATCACGGAGCCTTCCACCAACAAAGCTTTCAAGGCTGCGGAAGATCCTTCGTGTCTTGAGTCTACGTCGGATTGCAGCAATGAAATGTTCACATCTCTTCACGTCATCATCAGTCCAGAAAGTAGTTTTAACCCAAGATCTCATATCAAGTTTGGCTTCTTTCACTCTGGTGTCAAGTTCTTCTTCGACCATTTTGAGCGTACCATCACTAAACTTGTAAAGTTCACATAGACGCATAAGCATACGCGATCCATATCTGTCGGTGAAGATGACGGCTCTAGGGGTGTCAAGAACTTTGTATTCACGATGAAATTCATGCCCCGCTGCACTCCATTGAGGACTTGTGAGGTTGACCCTGGTTTGGTAGCTTTCAATGCCAAGCTGAAGGTCCTCAACTCGTTTCCGAATGACTAAGCTCCTGATCCAAAGAGTGACAGCTGCAGAGAGGGCCTTTTTCTCACGTACTGGTAAGTGCTCCAGGTGTCCTTGAAGATTTAAGAGATAGAGATCTTCGAAATCATTTGGCAGAAGATGTTTGAAGTCGTTCTCTTCAATGGTATACATTTTTAGGTCAGCTCTTTTAAGAACAATCTTCTTCAAGTACTCATATCCATAAATCGGGAAGATTTCTACACTGACAACGCTTAAGATTTGCAGTTTAGATCTGACATCATTGCGTCTTTTATCAGCACCATGTCTTTCAATGTAGAACTTCTTCTTTTTGAACCACCAGTGAGAAATACCATAAGAAGCTGCAATATCATACTTTTGTTCTTCATTCGCCCAGAATTGATCTGGAACCATCTGCTCAAGCCCTTGATCAGAATAGGTTGCAGCTTTCATTTTTGATATTGAGAGAGCAGGTCTTCTTTCAGCGGAGCGAGCACACAGATAGTCCAAGTCGAGATTGAAGAAGAATTCCGCCTGAATGGTTATCTGACCAGGTTCACCACCAAGAGGAAGAGATTTGTTGACATTGAAGCGACTGATTTGCTCACTGACTTGGTCATTCAGCATCTTATGGCATTCTTCCATCTGATATTGAAGATGGTTTGCATCAGAATGGAAGACTTTGACAATTTCGTAGGCTTGTCCTTCTAGATCTCTTGGTGTTATGGAAGAGATACTCTTCCGCTCACAAAACCATCTGATGAAACTTCCCATATCACCAGTGTAGTGCAGAAGAGAGTCTTCAGCTGGAACTTCATAGTTATTGGTGATAACTGATGCCCAATTGTTGTCAGGAATCATAGAGTCAGACTTTGGGATGGTCCATGTGGGTTCTGGGGAAGGAGGTCTATCTTCCATAATGCAGCTTTGAATAGTGTCTCTTGAAGGTGCAACTCTGGATGTGCTAGAGCGATTCCCAGCCATGTAAGAGTCAAACCAGTCTTCTGATGGCTTTGGAATATGCTTTGTCGATGCATCATCTTCATCTGGTTCTGAGTCAGCCATGACTTGAGACTCTTCGTGGACCACTTGATCATCAGGAATTGAAGTGGATGTGGAGGTGAATCTTGAATCGATCGTCGTCCAGGCGGCAGATTTCTTCTGAGTACCCTGTTTGTTTGTAGAGTCTGATTGATTGGACGGTTTTGGAGTTGATGATGGTGGCTGTGATGGAGGTGAATAGGGTGTTGATGAAGGATTCCCAGCTCCAGAAGTTCCAGCGCCTCCTGGTGGTGGAGGATCTTCGCGATCTTTGCGAACCTTCATCAATGTTTCCATCACAATTGTTCTTCTTTTCTTTTTAGCATCCTTTTCTCCGACTTCAATTTTAAACTGTTCATAATTGTCGAATCTGATGGATTCTTCAAGTGCCTCATAAAGTTTACCGTGAACCTCATGCTTGTCCTCTTCAGCCTCATACATCCTTTCACACAGGGCAGCTCTCATATCGGAGATGGGGAGGTCCTTGAATCGTCTGAGAAGTGGAGCCTCCATTGCCCATTCCACGGCATCCTTGACTTCTCCTTCAATAGCATTAGTAACTGCATCAGTGAAGTTGAGGTGCTCCAATCTGTAGATACGATCCACCAGAGACTCAACAGATTTAGGAAGTTGCCTTTCCAGTGCTTCTACCCTTTTAATGGTTTTATCCAATAGTTGATCAGACGTGAGAATCTGTGGAGGGGAAGCTGGTGGAGCCACTTCATCTGCAATTGTGAAGATGGGTTCTGAAGTTGGTGGTGTTGTCGTTGGTGTTTGAACGGTTGATTGAGCAGGCAAGGGAGGTGGAAGTGCGGTTGATAGTGACGATGCAGTCATTGGAGGAATGGTTGAAGTATCTTGCTGAATGCTGACATTATACATGGATTGTGCAGAGTCTAAGGTTTTGTCATTAATGAATTGATCACCAAAAGAGAAGTCATCATCGAGATTCTTAAGTGAAGATAGAGAGTTTGTAGACAGATTTGGTTCATCCATCTTCAAGGTCTCGTCAGATCTTGTCCCAAGGTTATCCTGTGAGCCCTTTTGTAACAGAGTGTCAATATTCAACTCAGATTGAGTCTCACCAGTTGTAGGAGGTTCCTTAAACGTCTCAGAAACCTCGACGATTCCAGATTGTTCTTTTGCATGTGATGAACCTGTTCTTCTCTTCAGTTCATATTGATTTGTGGTGCTTGATGGTGATGAAGAGATAGTCAACAGCGTGTGGGCAACTTGTTCAGTTTCAGCACATGCAACCCCTTTTCCTTTGTCATGTGTCATTGGGGTTGGCTGTCGAGGTTGTTGAGGGGGTTCTCTTAACACAACTCCACCTACTGGAGCTTTAACATTCAGACTTTCAAGACTTTGCTGAATTCCAAGTTGCAGATCAGCATCATCTTCATCAGTTAGCCTGGAAACATTCCTTGGCACCTCAGTGTTCTCATCTATCTCCTTTTCCACTTTCTTCTTCTTTTCTTTATGCTTTTTGGATGAAGATTCTGACTGATGAGATCTTTCACGTCTCTTTTTAGGAAGAGAGGCATAGGATGCTTTAGAGTCAGAGGCGGTCTTGGGAGCAGTTGGTTGTAAAGGAGAGGGTGTGACATTAGCAGAGAGTTTGGTTGCACTTTTCATGTATTGCTTGAAGTAGTCCTTCTTCTTGATATCATCTGTGAGAAGAAGATCAGGAATTGGCAATCCAAATACTTCTTGATTCGAACCTCTAGGAACATATTTCAAGTTTCCTAAAATAAATTCATGTTCTGCTTTGTGAAGAGTTGATTCAGACCTAGGAGTGAAGTTGTGAGTTTGTTGCAGATACTGGATGACAAGTTTGGAGAATCTGATGCTGGGAATCACGAGTTTGTTCTGCTTCTTACGACCTTGAACATTGTTCAGAAAATAGGTTCTGTCAGATATGAATGTGGTCATTGATAGCGAGAATTCTTCCCAAATACGATCTGAGACATTCACATCAACCCTATTAACGATTCCCGATAGGATTTGCAAGATAGGAATTCTAACTTTATCGAATCCTGATGTTTTCCCAGACAAGCACAAGTTCAGAATGGTTGTAATAGCTCTCCAGGGTTGATACATGTGTCCAGTGATAATGTCAGAGGCTCTTGAGATACTGTTCTGATAGCCTAACCCAATAAGAAATACGATCAGATCGTCAGCACCAGGTGGAGATACAGAACGAATGTCAGGGTCACATGATGTGATTCCAAGAGCTTTGCTCAAAATATCAGAATCAATTGTAAACTCCATATTATCCAGCTTGCAAGAGTATCGTGCTGTGATTTTATTCCATTGAACGGTGTTCCAGAATTGTTGAATGTAGATGGCAGGAATCGAGCATTGCTTGGTAATAGCACCGAAGAAGTTAGTGTTTTTGAGGATGTCAATTGAAACTTTGAATATCGGATTTTGTGGGAGCCTTTGTAGGTCCACATAACAGTTGCTTTTACCAATAGCAGCCCATTGACTTTTGGGAAGGATTTCATCGTCTGAGAGTATTCCGGATGATCCTGACGGGGTAGCGCTCTTTTCTGGGATTGAACTTGCCATTGATGTTCTGAGTAATCATACAGTCAATAGTGATAGATGGGAACAGGTTAGATAATAACTGGTAAGTGAGACAACATTAACATGGAGATAGTAACTCAGAATGAGTCCCCAAAACACATACAGAGAAGGATTGAGTGGCATAGATTACAAATATATGACAACATTCAGGTATATGATAACATTCATAAATGAAGTATATCAATGAAGTACATTCATACCAATAAATGATTACATGACAAGCTTCAAGGGGACTTAAAGGACAAAAGAGTGCAATACAGAGAGAACATGACATGAATCAAGATACACATAACAAAGTGATATAACACATATGTATGAGGCAACAAGTAACATTTGGCAGTCGTGAGAGAACCCAAGTATCTTTTGCCTAAACAGAGATGTCATAACAGTTTACAAAGAGTAAGTTAATTCAACAAGCCGAATTATGGGATCCTAGGAGTAGTGAGAGCGAAATCATCATTAGCAAAACTTAGAGCATTTTAAAAATCCTTGACCCTAAGACTAATTCTCAATCATGAACACTGTTATAAACTTGTAAAAACAAGTCGTCATCTAGAGCCACGGACAAGCCACAAAAGGATTAGCACTCTAAGTCGCTAAGCAAATACGCTAACATGTAAGACCAAGTTGCCATGAATAAAACCTAAACCAAGTCGCTACAAGCAGTCAACTAAGTCGCTAGGTAATTAAATTCGCTAACTTGAAAATACAAGTCGCTATCTGCTAATTCGCTAACCAAGTCTCTAGGATAATTCGCTAGCTCGTAAAGTCAAGTCGCCATGTACAGTAACTAAGCCAAGTCGCTACAAAGAGGTTAACTAAGTCGCTAGGTTATTAATTCGCTAACTTGTAAATACAAGTCGCTAGTTACTAACTCGCTTACTAAGTCGCTGGAAATTAGTGAGCTAATTCGCTGCGGTGACGTATTCGCTATGTAGAGCTCTAACTCGCCATGAAGAACATTCATACTAAGTCGCTACCAAGAACAATCTAACTCGCCACCAAGAACATACCTAACCCAACCCATCAGTCTGATCCATTATACTCATCCATCAATGTATTCAACCAATATAGTCCAAACAATATAATCCAAACAATGTATAACACGTTCAATCATTTTATAAGTAACACACATACGATTTACAAAGAAGATCCGAACCTAAGCGAGAGAGTCAACAAATCACACTACGCGAGCACTGAAAGGATCTGGAAAGAGTGATAAGTTAGACACTAGACACTAAAGCATAAGATAGTAACAATAAGAGGGAATCAAAGCAAACCTTAAGCTAAGTCGCTAGTAAGAATGAGAAGACGAAGAGAGAAAGAAAAAAAAAACGAGAGAGAGAAGAGAGAAGAGACAAGGTAACTCGCTAATGGGTAACTCGCTAGGGGTATACAACCTCACTTAGGCAATATGACACAATTGGTCCTTGTGGTTATGAACTAAGGTGGTAATACGCTAGTGCAACAAAAACTTACACTATATGACAAGTTTGGTCCCTATGGTATTAGTGAATGAGTGGTAATAATATGCTAACACGGATAAGATAACGTCTCTAGCATTGATTATTACACTGATCATCATGACGCAATTCAATTCAACATTTCAACACATAGGCAGTTACACCGAAAGCACACACTGAAAGTCTCATGAGCAAGATACATATTTCAAATGTATAACCAGTTAGTCACACAAGCAGGAAATCACCACATAGTACAAATAAACAAGCATCATATCCAGCACAGAAGCCAATGGTGTATAAAGCAAATCTCCCCCTCAATCAATGTCAACACAGAACATTGATTGATATTACCCGAGCCCATTAAACTACCAAGAATATATCATTTGTTCGAACTTCATCTATGATCCCGTGCCATTATTGAATGACATTTCTAGGATCGTAGATGTTATCGATAACAAGGAATATATTCATTATTAGATTGTAAAAAAAAATGAAAAAATGATAAAGTATTGAATTTTTTTTTTTTTTTTTTTTTTTTTTTTTTTTTTTTTTTTTAAGCTTGATTTATACAAAGACATGAAAGGACGAGTCCAGATTCGAAATGAATAGGAGTCAAAGTAAGAAGTACATCAACTCTGGCAAGCTATAGCTCCTGAATGAGCTATGTTCATATCTGAGGGGAACCAAGTCATGAAATTCCTGATTGAGTTGAGCATTGTACCTGAAAAAGACTGAGAGCACATTGTACTTGAAGCACATGTAGACTTGTACATAGAAGGGTTAGTGACATGTTTAGTCTCACATTTAGATGCAACACAGTATGATCCAGACATATCATTAATGGGGATCCTGTTAGGTTCTACATTCTTGAAGAATTTACCTGTGGGAATCCACTTGAGGCATGATTTAGGAATGTAAGTTCGTTTAAGTCCTGTATACTTAAATAATCTGCCAGTGGGAATCCATTTGAAGCCACAGTGAGATGAACTAAATGAGTGCACACCCTTCTTTTGACTATTTGTCTTTTTGTGATCTGAGAATTTCTTAGGGGATTGATCTGTCAGACTATGTTTTGCATGATATCTAGTTAAGCTTGTAGCATTTTTGACTTGTGGGTGATGTTCATTAGTCCTATGCTTGGGATTCATCATAACTGAATTAGGCAATGAAGTGACTGGTTTTGACAAAACAGACTTGTAATCAACTTGGGATGTAAGCTTAGATTTCAATGGTTTAGCTCTTTCAGACCTAAAGGCATTAGGTTGTTTAATAACTGTTCGTTTCAAGTGGTTCTGAACCGTTGACTTTCCCAACGTTGAAGGTTTTGCAAACTTAGTGTTCATCCTATTTCCAGCATACTTCGTGAGCTCATTTTTTAGGGCAACAATATTGAAGCTCTTATCCTGAATTTGTGCTTTGAGGTCATCAATATCTTTCATCAAGAGGTTGGATTGATTGACTAACTTAGAGTTTGTTTCATCAAGATTCTTTCTTAAGTGCTCATTTTCTCTTAGAAGGTTGGACACACATAGAGCTAGTTCAGAATTCCTGGATTCTAGTGTATCACTTATCTCATGACAGTCATATTTCTGGGCTTCTGAAAGAAGAGATTTCAGATTTCTTATGGTAGAATCTTTGTCCTGAATCTGGGATTTTAACTGATTAATTTCAAAAAATTCTCTAAGTTCTGGAAGTTCCAGATTACTACACTGTTTTTCTGCATAAAACATTTCATCCTTATGTTGTATTTCAATTTGCAACGATATACAGTGTTTTTCAAGAATTGAAAATTTGTTTGAAAGCTCATCATATACCCATTTTTCAATCATGTTACTTGCACCAGATTCAGACAAAACAAAGATTGATTCCACATTGTTATGTTCAGGGTAAGAGTCATGTACCTTCTTGTGAGAATTGGTGTGATCAGATAAGTGTACCTTGTTGATTGTTACCTTTTCTGACTCTGAGAATTTGAGATCAATGTTGATTTCTTCATCCTTTTCCATCATAGCTGAGATTCTGCAATCAGTGTATTCTGCTGGTTCAACTGGAGTGGAGCATGACACGTCATCATTGTTCCATGGACACTCTTGACACTCATTCAATTCCTTCAGCTTGTTATTCTCTTTTGCAGCTTCCTCGATGTATGTTTCCATATTACTCATGAGTTGAATAAATGAGTTTCTGAACTCATGAATTTCCATTCCCGTGTGCTTCTTGAAGGACATTCCAGTCATGGTATTATCAAAATCTGAGGAGTATTCTTCCCGGATAAGTGGCTGAAATTGGTTGAAGATGGTTTGAAGAGCAGCATGAGAATCATCAGTTGAGAGCTTTTCTTTGGTGATTTGAAACCTCAGTCGATCTAGGTTAAACAATACAGCTCTTGTTAAAGTGGGAAAGTCTTGGCGAAGAATGGCACAACTTGTTCGATCCATGGTTGTTGATAAGAGTAATTTGAGAAGCTGACTGAGATGTTGAAACGGCTCACTGGTGCATTCCACATTCTTAGTATCATCTGAAGAAGTTAAGTGTGACATATTTGAGTTGTTCTGATTGATCAATACTGAGTCATTTGGTGTGAGGCCTTCAGATGGGCATTCTGTTTCACTATTCTGGGCTGTTTCATAGAGAGCAAGTACTTTGGTGATTAAGGGATCCGTGATGACAGACATTGTGTTATTATGAATTACTCCTCAAATCTCTAGAGAATTCAGAGTCAATTTGCTACCAACAAAATAGTACTAATCCCTAGTCGCTAGAAAATACTACACCAAGTCGCCAACACTAATTCGCCAACACGCTAAGTCGCTAGCAATAAGTGTACTAAGTCGCTAGCCTTTAACTCGCTACACCCCTAATTCGCTAGAGTCCCAAGTCGCTAACAGAAAAACAAGTCGCTAAGTAGTAACTCGCTACAGACTAAGTCGCTAGCCAAATTTGTGCAGTAATTCGCTACACAAGTCGCTAGATATGCAAGTCGCTAAAGAGCAACTCGCTACAGACTAAGTCGCTACCACAAGTCGCTAACCGTAGTGGAGATTCCACTACTTGTACTTTAACTCGCTAGCTCTAACTCGCTAGCTTTTATAACTGTAACTCGCTACAAAACTATGAAGCAAGTCGCTACCAAGAAACTTTTCCGAGAGCTAAGTCGCTAACATGAAAAACCAAGTAACCTTCACTTTTCAATCCAAGAACAACCCAACCAAGATGATTCAAGCTTACCAAATGAAAACCTAAACACTTTTGATGATTCTAAACATAAAAGTACCAACAAAATTCAAACTTTAACACAAGTAATCAACCAAATGATGCAAAAACCACTAAACTTTTTCAAACTCAAAAACCACCTAAAAACCACTATAAATCCAAAGATGTGCAAGATATGATCTAACCATGGCTCTTGATACCAATTGAAAGATATTAACTTTTCACTTACACATCATATCATTAACACATGAGCACATAGATGGTTTTAGAGAGAGAAAGAGTGGGACATTCTAGTGAGAGAAACTTGTGGAATATTAGATTATCCAAGAACATCCAACCCTCTACCTTGCAAGGTAGAGGGTATTTATAGGTTACAAACTAAATGACCTCCTGACGGCCTGTGGATCAGGGATACAGTGGGTAAAGACCCGACCTTCTTCCACGGTGTTGCACTAAACTATTTAACTTAAAAGAACTACGACTACGAGCTTTCTAACGATTACATATACTTGAGGTGACCGACTCTTTAATACCGGGAATTTCTAATTCCTAACATGTACCCTTCTGGACTAGTTAGTTCTTCTATCTAATGGTGAACTAATTACCAATAATGGTTTTTCCACAGCCTTTACTACAAGCCATTTTCTTGTGGGCTAGCCAACTCTTCACATTACTGATATGGTGAGTTGATGACCATTCAACTTATTAGCAAGTTGTCAACTAAAAACGGATTTGATATATCTTTACCAGAGCCGTTTGCTCATGGATTAGCCAATCCTTTTGTAACCATGGTGGATTGATAACCTATTGATGTTATCATCACAAAAACCATTTATTCAACCTTTATTTCAAAATATTTATTACTTATCAAAAAGGTTTCTTCTAAAAGTCATTTAACTGGTTTAGTTCAGCAAACAGTACTTTGATGAAAAGTACTGATATATCAAAAAGTATTTATTCAAATAAAATTCATACCAGTTATAGATCATTCTCAGCAATGGTAGTCCAGTTGATAAACAAATGAATAACCATGCAAGCAGTTTCATTAGCCTCTTCTACTTCCAATCCATGCTCTAGCATTCTTCTCATGAGCTCAACTGTAAGAGGATATCTTCTTTCTGCAAACATGTGTATCATTGTTCCATTTTCTAGCTCCAAAACATGAACTCCAGATTCTTCAAAGAATCTCCAGCAAACTATTTCCCAGCTTTCTTGATCCTTCCAGATATCATCAGTGCTTTCTTCTTCAGTTTCCCACATAGTTATAAGATCACCATGTAAAACCAAACCAATCCCTTCCAATGGATTATCTTCAAAATAAGTCTTCACAACATGATACAAGTAGAATAGATCTACTCTATCTATAATATGCAGCAAATCCCATAGCCTTTTGAAAACTTTGAAGCTTTCATCTTCTTTATGAAAAACCATGTAATCTCCATTCTTAGATTTCACAACTTTGAAAACACTAATCTTTGATCTGTTCATCTTCATGTCATTATCTTCCTTTGTATAATCAAAATCTACCTCTCTGAGATAATTCTTCAATTCATCACTAGTCTCAGATCTTAATTCAATCTTTTCTTTCTTTGAAAACTGAACATCTGTAACTTCAGTTTTTCTTTTTCTCTTTAAGCTCTTCTTCCTTTCAGCTTCAGTACAATGAGCTTCTTCTCTAAAGTCTTTAATGCCTGCAACATCTTTCTTATAAGCTTCTCTCTCAGCATCATATAATCGTTTCATATCCACATAATTTAGCTTCTGCAATCCTTTAAATCCTCTGCTTTTTAAATATGCCATCATTGCATTCCTTTCTTTAGCTAAATTAGGTCTTCTTGACATAAATCGAACAAGTGTAGGTGACTGTAATGGTTCAGTAGCTTCAGCATTCAATTCCTCATGTAATTTCTGAGCTGCTTCTTTATTCTGAGCTTCTTGAGCTTCCTGTTCTTCTCTATATTTAGCATTTAACTCTTCTTGAACTTTTCTGGCTGCAGCTTCATTCCTAGCAACTTCAATTGCTCTAAGTTCTGCCAAAGTAAGTTTCTTTTTCTTAGTTTCAACCAGAATACCTTTCCCTTTGTCTTTTGGATCAATTGCAGGTTGATCAGTTCTTGGTTGTTCTTCTTCTTGTACATCTCTAATAGTAACTCCTCCTCTTGGTTGTGACAAATCTAATATTTTAGCAATTAATTCATCATCACTTGCTGAATGAATCGTTTTGAATGTAGCTTCCTCCTCTTCCTCTATAACAGTTGTAGAAGGACCAGCTTCTTCTTCAAAATTCAATACCCTTGGAGTTATTGATGTTATTACTTCTGGCCTAGATGTATCATGAAAATCGGTACTTTGATGTTCAGTACCTTGATCATCAGTACCTTGAACTTGTACTTCCTCTTCTTGTTCCTCAGAATCTAAAATAATCTTTTCTGCAGTACTTACAGATTCTTTCTTCTTTGTAACATCTTCTTCAGATTCTTTCTTCTTCAGAACATCTTCTTTCAAATTTTCCTTTTCTAAATTCCTCCCCAAGTTGACAGAAGATGGTTTAGGAACCTTCTTTCGTTTTAATTCTTTTCGAAGTTGTTTACGACGCTTGTTTTCCTCTTTAACCCATAAGTTGAAACCTTGAATATAGGGTTTAATAAAATTCTTCAACCAGATATACTTTCGTCTCAACTTCCTAAGTGCTTTAGCTTGACTCTCAACAGTCTTGTTTAACCTAACTAGCTCCCTTGTCAAAGCATAATTATCCAAAGTCAAACCTTCACGAGGTATAGTATGATGTGAATGTGCCTCTGAAACAGGAACAGAACGTTGAGGAGATGGAGTAGGTGTTCTCTCAATCTCTGCTTGAACCTCAGGGCTTGGAGAAACAGTACCTTGTAAAGATGCAGTACCTTCAATAAAAGCAGTACTTGCAGATGCAGTACCTTGTGAGGCAGCACTTTGTGAAGCAGTACCTTGTACAGAATCAGTACCTTCACTTTCTTCATCCTCTCCAGCTTCATCACGCACAACTTGAACAACTTCCATCATTGTAGTAGTTAATGGAATATCTCCACCTCTGAACAAATCACTTCGCCTAGCCATGAATGTAAATATTTTGGCTTGCTGCACAATGACAGGTAACAAAGCAGTAGGTTTTGGAACATCAGCCAATTGCTTGTTTAAGAAAACCTGTATAAACCTTGGGTACATCAACCATTTTGACCCAGATGATATATGTGATAGCATCCCATCCAAAATAAGCCGTGAAAAATTAAACATTCTATCAGTAGCTAATCCAACCACTGCAGATGCTATATTTGACCCAAATTGCTCCCAAGAAGTACTTTTAGAACTTATGCAATGGAGCAATACATGAATCAAGAACTTCCATTGAGGACAGAATAATGCTTTCTTGAATGTTTGTTCTGTCAAAGATCCTTCATAACCAAGATTCCGAAAAGTATCCCAAATCAGTTGCTTGTCAAAACGAATAGCCCCATCTTCATCTTCAAATAATAAATCTGCTCGAATAGAGGCTTCTGTAATCTTAATAGTCCGTCCAACAACTTTTGATCTAATATAATATTCATCCTCCTCCATATTATCTCTAGCATTAGCCCAAAATTCTTGAATCCATGGTTCAATTATATCCGGCTCAACTAAAAGAGCATAACTAATAGGCGACCCAGTAAGATAATCAATTATATCATAGAAAGCCACATTCACCTCAGTCTTGTCCAAATTAGCCACCATATTGTGCTTCGAAACAGTTAAACGATTCACCATTGTTGAAAAAGTGAGCACAATAAAGATTGTATCGAATAATAAAGAGATGGTGATTGGGAGATAAGTATGGAAAAGATGTAAAGTAATAATATGAGAGGGAAAATCGAAAAGTAGTTATTTATAGGTGGGATTTGAAAAATCACAGCCAAAGTTACCGTTACTACCAATTACCCATCAATATTACCGTTGGAACAGTACTTTAATACGACAAACAGTACTTTCCACATAAGCAGTACTTTCCCAAGCAGTACTTTCAGGAAAAACAGTACTTTGCCTTTTAACGTAAAAACCGCTGAAATTATAGACGTGTTTGCTTTTTAACGTTGAATAACCTGAATGACAACTTTTAAACTTTAGTGACTTAGGACAAATTTCCCGCAAACTTTAGTGACTTTTTTGTATAATAACCCATAAACTAAGTATAAACAAGCATCATCCCCTCAAGAAATACACAGGACTATACCTAACACCTTATAGTCCTCCCCTTAAACATAGCTTAGTAGTTAATCATTCCAATGCTCACGACCAAGTGATTGAATCGTGACACATCAAAACCTTTTGTGAGTAAATCAGCTACATTGTCATCCGTGTGAACTTTAACCACATTAATAAGCCTATGCTCATAGCAATCTCTGATAAAGTGATGCCTAATCTGAATATGCTTTGTCTTGGAATGATACACAGGATTCTTCACAATACAAATAGTACTCTCATTATCAATATTGATAGGAGTATTCTTAAAATTGAACCCATAGTCCAAGAGTTGATTCTGCATCCACAAAACTTGACCACAACAACTTGCAGCAGCTACATATTCAGCTTCAGTAGATGATGTTGCTGCAATTGTCTGCTTTTTGCATTGCCAGGAGACTAATCTTCTTCCAAGATATTGGCATCCACCAGTCGTGGATCTTCTATCATAATTATCACCTGCATAGTCACTATCTGAAAAAGCTTCTAAGTGAAAAGGTGACTCTTTAGGATACCACAACCCCAACTTAGGTTGTTGTTTCAAATAACAGAAAATTCTTTTCACTGCATTCAGGTGAGAGATCTTAGGTGAGACTTGATATCTTGCACATAAACAAACTGCAAACATGATATCAGGCCTTGATGCAGTAAGATACATAAGAGAGCCAATCATTGACCTGTACAGCTTGACTTCAACAGGCTGTCCATCTTCATCTTTATCCAATGAATTGATAGATTTAATAGGTGTAGTAACAGCCTTCATATCATCAAAATTAAACTTCTTAAGTATATCTGTAACATACTTGTCTTGGCTAATGAAAATTCCTTCCTTGGACTGCTTAACCTGAAGTCCTAAAAAGAATGTTAACTCTCCCATTGAACTCATTTGAAACTCCTTCTGCATCAGCTGCTCAAACTCCTTAACCATGGACTGTTTGGTAGCCCCAAAGATGATATCATCAACATACACTTGAACTAACATGATATCCTTCTTGTCTCTCTTGATAAACAAAGTCTTGTCGATAGCGCCTCTCCTGTATCCATGTTGTAATAAAAATGTAGAGAGCCTCTCATACCAAGCTCTAGGTGCCTGATGAAGGCCATAAAGAGCCTTAACTACCTTATAGACTTTGTTTGGATGTTTAGGATCTTCAAAACCTGGAGGTTGTTTCACATACACCTCTTCTGTAATAGTGCCATATAGAAAGGCACTCTTGACATCCATCTGATAGACTTGAAAACCCATGTATGAAGCAAAAGCAAGAAAGATTCTAATTGCTTCAATCCTTGCCACAGGAGCAAATACCTCATCATAATCTATCCCTTCCTCCTGTCTATAACCCTGAGCAACTAACCTTGCCTTGTTTTTGATAACATTGCATCGTTCATCTCTTTTAACTCTAAAAACCCATCTGGTTCCAATAACTCTCTTCCCATCTGGAAGATCACATAAAACCCAAACTTCTTGAAGTTTAAATTGAAGAAGTTCTTCCTGCATAGCTTCAACCCAGCTTTCTTTAGTCAAAGCTTGAGCAATATTCTTGGGTTCCTCTTGAGAGATGTAACAAGTAAATAAGCAGGTTTGATGGTCCTTATGATTCAGCCTGTTTTGTTTGTATACAAAGCTAAGTAAAGCATTGTGAGGTTTAGAGAGACCCTTAGCTTTGTGTCTTGTAATAACTCCAGAAGTAGAAGGACCAATGATTTGATCAGCTGGATGATTCTTATGAATTCGTAAGATTGGTGACTGTGGAACTTCATATGTATCATCTAAGTTAGTATAA
Source organism: Chrysanthemum seticuspe (assembly GCA_019973895.1). NCBI lineage: Eukaryota > Viridiplantae > Streptophyta > Magnoliopsida > Asterales > Asteraceae > Chrysanthemum > Chrysanthemum seticuspe. The sequence goes on from BPTQ01000004.1 coordinate 128,634,093, forward strand.
TTAGCACCTTCATTGGAATCTGTGAAAATACCTTCATCTTCAAGCTCATCATCAGTTTCTTCTAACCCAGGCATGGTAGGATCATCCAAATCATCTAAAGTACTGTCAACAGGTGCAGCAGTACTTTGGTCAAAAGTACTGTCCAAAGAACTGTGAGAGTACTCTGCAGTCTTGTTCTTCTTCTTTGCCTCTTCATAAGCTCTCCTTTGTTCATCAGTGTAAGAATGTGCTAATACATCTTGAAGAAGCATCTGATTAAGTTCCTCTTGAATAGATTGATCCTCAGCAGATAATGAGGATTGTGGTGCAACAGTACTATGTTTTGGAGAATCAGTACTGTGCTTAGGAACAGCAGTACTTTGTTTTGGAACAGTATCAGGTCTAATATGAACATCATGAACAACATATTGGATATCTTCTTCATTGTGCAAAGGTTGATTTTCTTCTCTAACAGGAACATAATTCATCGAAGGAGATAAAATCTCAAGATCAAACATCCAATCAGGACCCTTTCCTTTCTCATTGTCTTGATCTTCTAAAAACTCAACATGAAGACAATCTTGAATCTTCTTAGCAACTCTGTTGTATACTCTAAAGCCTTTACTGTTAGTACAATAACCCAATAGGTAAGCCATCAAACTTCCCTAGATTATCAATGGTGTTCAAAATAGTAAGAGGGCATCCAAAAGGCTTCATAAAACGAATGTTGGGTTTATTGCCCATCAGCAACTCATAGGGTGTCTTCATTTGTGGTTTGGTGACAGAGACCCTGTTGAGTACATAGCATGCAGTACTTACAGCTTCTGCCCAAAATTGAATAGGGAGATAGGAATCTGCTAGCATTGTCCTAGCTGCTTCAATCAAAGTCCTATTCTTCCTTTCTGCAACACCATTTTGCTGTGGTGTTCTAGCAATACTAAACTCCCTCTTTATGCCTTTATTTGCACAAAAGTCATCCATAGGCTTGTTCTTGAATTCAGTTCCATTGTCACATCTAATACCTCTAATCTTGAGTCTTAATTGGTTTTCAAGTGCTATTATTAGAGTCTGAATAGCATCAAAGGTATCATCTTTAAAGCCCAAAAAGAAAACCCAACTGAATCTACTACAATCATCAGTAATAACCAAACAGTACTTCTTCTTATTTAAACTTGCCACAGAGACAGGTCCAAATAAATCCATATGTAACAGCTCCAATGGTTCTCTAATAGTTCTTTCCTCAAGCTTTTTGCAGGAAGCTTTGTGTTGTTTACCCTTCTTGCATGCCAAACATGATTGATCATTCTTGTAAGTCTTTGAAGGTAAACCTCTAACTAAATTGCCTTTGACCAGTTTGTTGATGTTCTTGAAATTAACATGGCCCAATCTTCTATGCCATTGATGTGCCTCTTCAGATGTTGCTTTAGCCACCAAACATGTGGCTCTTCCATAAGAATGTAGACTCTTCATGTCTAAACTATACACATCATTTGTCCTTGGTACTCTAAGTACTACCAAGTCATCATCAACAGGTTTGAAGTCAGAAGAAAGGATGAGACATTCTGTGTCAGTGAATAACACAGGATGCTTTTTATCACAAATTTAAGAAACTGACAACAAGTTGAACTTTAACTCCTTCACATATCTGACATTCTCAAAATCAATTCTCCCAGCTTTAATTGTTCCTTTCCCAGTAATCCTTCCTCCATTGGGATCATTCCCAAATGCAACTTTTCCTCCACTAATATTTCTAAAATCAGACAGGATCTCTTTATCGCCTGTCATACTTCCAGAGCAACCACTATCCACAATAAGATGATCTTTAAGCTCCTCTTCTGGGTTGCCCTGCACACAAAGAAAAGAGTTAGAAACTTTTAGGAACCCAAGCCATTACTGACTTGTGTTCCCCTTGAGGAGTTACAAACTCAAATTCTTTGAGTATGTAATTCCCACTATCTTTCAAATGATGATCCAAAATTATCTTATGATTTTTAGCATGTGGATTTTCAAAACGCTCTGGTTTTTCAACATAAATCTCTTTCACCAGATTTTTAGCATTTTCTTGTGTCACAAAAACATCTGATTCACTTTTTGTTGAACGTACTGTATGTCTCTCAGCAGTACTTTCCCTTTTTACCCATTCAGTTTTAACAGGTGGTTCCTGTGATCTAGATCCCCTATATGAATTATGATACCTTCTAGGTTGATAGTGAGATCTCCTAGAATTTCTATTCCAAGTAGTGTTATCAGTACCTTGTTTCTGAGCAGTACTTTGGAAAGTACTGTGAGATACTGAAGGTCTTCTCTGATGTGGGTATCTATGATCTGGTGTGAAGTTTCTGTGATTAACCATATTTGAATTAGTCCAAACTGGTTTGTGCTCTCTAGGTCTCTGATTGGTAGACTTATTCCTTGGAAACTTGCTTAGATATTCTGAGTGTTTGTCACAATCTTTGATTAAGTGAGTAGGACTATAACACACAAAACACAGTTTTTGACCCATATGACCAAAGTGATTTCTTCAATGTCTATGCCCAAAATTATTTTGCCTTCTTGATGACTGATAAAATCTGTTTTGACCAAAATTATCCCAAAAAGGTTTAGCAGTACTGTTTTGAAAAGGTTTTGCAGAAGGTACTGCTTGTTGAGCAGTACTTTGGTTTAAAGGTACTGCTGGATTTTGAACATTGTTTTCAACAGTTTCTTTGGGTTTCTCAGACCTAGATTGAGCAACAAGCTTCTTCCTAAACTCTAGACTGTCTACTCCAAAACGAGAAACATCAGGCCTAGAGGGGTGATGACTAATGGGATGAGGAACAGCATGATAACCATTGTCTTTCTTATATTCAGGAGGTGGTTCACTTACTGAGCCCTCATTACTAGATGAATCTACATAGTTAATGAGCTCATCATCACTAGTGGTTATGTCTTCAAAAACACCATCATCCTGATCACTAGGTTGGTTTTCATCTATGTTACTAAAGTCCATTCCAAATCCTAAGCCTGTTCTAATGTAAGCCCTTCTCTGTTTTTCAACATAAGCAACATGGGACAAGCCAGAATCTCCCCAAGCAGCAAACTTAGCTAAGAAATCATCTCTTTCCTTAGTTAATTTCTCAATTTCAGCAATTTTACAGTTTAGTTTCCATTCACTGAGTTTTAACTGGTAATCCTGTTGTTCATACTTTTCAGCCCAAGCCATTTCATTATTTTCATGTGTTATGATTTTAGCTTCTATAGACTCTAAAGTGATTTGATAACCTGCTACCTCAGACCTAGCCCTAATACAATTATCTCTTTCAATCACATAATTGTTAAGCAGTTTTAGATAACACTCATAAAAGTTTGAGCATACCTCAGAGATAGGAGACTGAGTTGGTGAAGTAGCCACCATAGCAAGAAGAACAGGATCATCTTCACTTTCTTTGCTCCAATCAAATCCTCCAAAGCCATCATCAGATTCCAAAGCAGCATGTTCAGATTCTTCATCAAAAGCAGTGCTCCAGTCCAATGCTTCCACTGTGTCTTCAACTGCATCTTCCACTGCTACCATACAGTAAGTCACTGGTTCATCATCAAACTCTTCACTCCAGTCAACTTCGGATAACTTCTCTTGAGCAACCAAAGCTTTTGTTTCTGTTATTGGAATTTCTTTGAGCTCAAGTTTAGGCTTCTCAGATGTTCTGTTTGCTTGATACTTAGCAAACCTGCACTCCCTTGCAAAGTGACCAGTCTTTTGACAATTGAAGCATTCAATTTTAGATTTGTCAAAAGTTATTCCTTGTTTTGGTTTAAAATCAATATTTTTGCCTGTCTTCTTCATGTACTTTTTGATCCTTGCAGTGATCATAGCAACTTGCCACCTGATATCAATTTCTTCAAGTGCATCTTCTTCAATCTGTGCTAGATCCTCTTCATAAGTGACAGGTAAGCTTGCTTGTTGTGCAAAGAAGGAGCACACAACTTCATCTGAGTGCAAAGATGGTGAGGCCTGCTGAGCATATGATGGGGGATTGTAAACAGCAGTACTTTGAGAAACAGTACTTTGAGGAGAAGCAGTACTTTTGGAAGTACTGCTCTTCTTTTCAGATGATAGAAAAGCAATACTGTGAGATTTGGAATTGGGTTGACCACTCATCTCATGTTCATACACCTTCAGTTGATGATAGAGATCATCAAAGTCCATAACATCCAATCCTTGTTGTCCTCTGATCATAGTAGCAATCACATGCCATGTAGATGGCAAACTCCTTAGAAACTTCAAATTAGCATCCTCAACTGATACTTGTGCCTTGTATAATTCCAACATGTTGAGGAGATTCTGAAACCTATCATATGCAGCATCAAGACTCTCTCTTTCTCCTACTGTGAAAGTTTCAAACTGTTGTTTCAGCAAGTTTCTGTGCATCTTCTTAGAGGCTTCATTCCCTCCAAATCTGGTCTTGAGAGCAGCCCAGAGCTGCTTAGCATCTTTAGCATCATGAAACTTGAAAAGATGACCATCTGGAATGGCAGACAAGAGAATGTTTAGAGCCTTCTCTTGATTCCTTAGGGTTGCTGCTGGTAAGACTGCCTTTGGTGCTGTAGGTTGTCCAAGAACAACAATTGGATCTGAAACTACTTCATTCCCATTCACAATTACATTCCATAAAGCATGGTCTGTAATGGCAATATACTGCCTCATCTTCATGCACCAGAGATCATATTCTCCCTTCTTGATTATTGGAATTCTGAGTGAGGTGATTGAGGGTGGTGGAACAGCTTCAGTCGACATCTTTGAATATTGTTGAAGTAGGGTTTCTTCCTAGTCAGAGTTTCCACACAAGCTCTGATACCACTTGTTGGATCGATATACTTTAATCAAACTAACTTAACTAGCTTGTTAAGGTTTAATAACCTCGGATAAATCCTAAGTTATTAACAAAGAAACACTAAGCAATCTTTATCAAGTACGCGGAATTTACTTAACAAAGCTAAGAAGAATAACTTTATTATAAACTCTAAATCTGCTTATTATGCAGATACTCTAATACAACTCTAAGATAATCGAACTTTTCTCTAAAACACTAATTCGTAAACTCTAAAACTCTTTTTCTGAAATCGTACTTCTAATACCAATCTAGGAGTCCTTTTATAGGCTCAAGGATATCCTAGTCGGTTTACAATTGATAACCTTGTACGACAAGTAATCTAAACATGGAATACAATACTTTCCATAAACGAATATAACAGTTCTTTTGTTCTAGCAGTACTTTGACTTCTTCATGCAGTACTTTGACTTTGTCTTTAGCAGTACTTTGACTCTTTGACTTCTTCCAGTACTTTGCAGCTTACAGTACTTTCATATCTTCAGTACTTTGATATCTTCAGCACTTTCATATCCCAACAAAACTTATGCGTAAGATTTAGTTATGCGTAAGACAAGCTTAGGCGTAAGAAAATACTTAAGCGTAAAGTGTTCTACGCGTAAGTCTAAGCTTATGCTTAAGATTAGGGTTTTGCCCAAAAATCCTTTACACTATCACAGTGTAAAAGATATCCAAAAGTCGAAGTGTTCCACAAACTTATCCAAGTGAGGGAAGCACTGAGTAATCGTTATAGCTCGAAGAATCTGCACCAAAAGCTTATGCGTAGAAAGTTATGCGTAGACAGAGGACGTTGACTTTTCTTACGCGTAGAACTAGGGTTTTAGCCTACGCGTAAAAAATTTCCCGTGATTCAAACGATTTCTCTTGCACAGATAGCCTTAAAAACACTCGAATAACACAAAAATGTTGACCTTTTTCACCCAAAGTGCTTAGAAAGCTTATGCGTAGAAATGACCAATGAACCAAATACGAGCTTAAAAATGAAGAAAAACACGTAAATCTTCGAACTTTTTGCAAAAAACTGAAACTTTAGCACCAAATAAACCTTAAACCACAAGAATCTTGAATTTTTAAGTGCAAAAATTAAAGCTTTAAGCGTGAAAACTTTGATAACGAAGCTACGCGTAACACTACAAAAAAAACTTCAACCAAAACACTCCTAAACCATTGTTAGGCGATTGATACCAATTGTAGGACCACACTTTTACACCAACCTTACGCGTAACACACCTTATCACAAGATGAACACGTTAAACCAAACACACTATGCGTAGAAGTAAGAAACAAAGAAAGGAAGATGGTGACTTGATGTTATATGGATCGTGTATGTATGAAGATAAAGATGAACACAATATGTTGTATATTCCAAAGGAAAAACACACACACACACACTCAAGCACACCCCTCAAATGACCATTTGAGGGGTATTTATAGTTGGAATACATGATGCTCTAAAAGGCTTTCTATGGGCTTTCGTGGGCTTGGACATGGGTTGGATTGGATATAAGGCAAGCTTAACTAAACTAATACCCATTTAGCTTAGTCCAATCCACGAGCCCGTTGACTATTCTAGCACGATATCTAACACACGTTACAAAGTTCCTAAACGTGAATGACCATAACTTCTAATAAAAACTATTAAGGCTAACATGCTCCGATTCTTTCCAGGATTGAAAAGTGACCAATGTATCGGGGGTTGAGTTTTCCACGCTTTCCGAAGTGTATCACCCCTTTTTAAGGGGAAACCTTCAACATGACTCGGTCTCCCACCTGAAACTCTAAGGGTTTACGTCTCCTATCGGCGTAACTCTTTTGTCTATCACGGGCGGCTTGCAAATGATTTCGAATTTAAACTATCTTCTCAGTGGTTTCTAGAATGAGTCCGGGACCGGTAAGTTGGCTCTCGCCAACTTCCTCCCAACAGATCAGAGAACGACATTTTTGGCCAAACAATGCCTCAAATGGTGCGGCCTTAATGCTGGTAGATAACTATTGTTGTAGGAGAAATCGGCCAAAGGTAGGTATTTCTCCCAGCCTTTGCCGAAATCGATGACACAGGCACGAAGCATATCTTCTAAGGTCTGGCTGGTCCTTTCACTCTGACCATCGGTTTAGGATGATAAGCAGTACTCATATCCAATTTTGTTCCTAAAGCCATTTGTAAGGATTGCCAGATGTTGGACGTGAAACGGCTATCTCAGCTGGAAATGATAGATATAGGTACTCCTTGACGAGATTCTATCTCTTTGACATACAGTCGAGCGAGCTTGTTGTAACACCCCCCGTGATCATAATGACAGCGGAAGACTAATCGAGGTGTTACTTGAATGGGGATCATAGAAAACGACTCGAAAGAGACGTTTTTTAATAAAATAGTTATCATTCATCGAAAACTCATTATTGTTACAAAATATTCCAAATTGTTCAAATGTTTTCGCAAAATATAGAGCATGAGTTTGAAAGAAATGAAAACTTTATGTTTACACCACAAGTAAAGGTCTCAATATGCCCACTCCGTGCCTCAAACATAATCTTCATTGATTACATGAGATAACATGCTTAAAAAGGTCAACAAAAATGTTGAGTGAAATCCATAGGTTTAAATAATAGTTGAACAAAAGAATATGAGCATGATAATTGTAAACTAACAATATCATAAAGAAAATCACAGATTATTACGCGCTAAGCTCATGCAACCAAGACTCAACTGCATACACCAAATTACTGATGTACGTAAGTTTTGGCCCAAAGCAGGTAATAGCCAAATACCTGATGCAATTCAAATATGGTGTGCCCCGATTATTTCCTATAACCAAGACGGGGTCGTTACACCCCATAGTACTATTCACGATATCTGCGTTCACTCATGGTGACTAATGGTTCATGATACAGGGGACTTATGGCTAAATACGTAGGCAATTCCAATAATCAAGAAGTGAACATTTATGAAAAACCTTGTGTTCTAGTTTAGAGCATGTATCTCCCTCGCGGGGTTTGCAAATAAAAGTAAAAGCGAGGCTATGGACTCACCTTGATGATAATGAACAAGCACAAATAGGTCAAGCACAATGTAGTGGAGGTTCCAGACAGAAACCTAAAAATGATGAGATGGCGAGTCTCAGAATATGATAAACCTTTGGTTCGTGACCAAAATAATAGAGCATTGAATATACTTATTCAATAGATCATTGAATTATCCAATTCAATAGGGTGTGTGCGTGCTTAACGTTTTAAGTTAATTTACGTGCTACATTGTCTTAGCATGATGATTATCAAAGATCATCACTGAGGCATAAGTGAAATATTCCCCATTGTGATCTTGTGGAAAAGATGATGTTATTAGGTGTTTTAATTCGCTTATACCAAATGTGCGTTATTTACCAATTTACGGTTGGGAAAATGATGCAAATAGACCGCGCGCCCTGATGCTAGTCACTTTCCGGACCATTTTTATTTTTAATTTGAAAATAGACCGAGGGAAACCGCTGTCATTGGACAACTCATCGAAATTGTGACAAGTGTCCCGTATGTGTAAGGTATTGTTTTTTGGGCAACTAAAAAGCGTTGGGCAACCGTATTTTTTAAAAAGGGGTTTTTGGTCATTTTACATAATTGTCAAGTACACATATTCTATCTAAATCATCATTCCTTCCCCATTATCCGCCAATTTATCCCCAAATATTTTCCAAACCCTAATTTTGTCATTCCTTCCCCATTATCCTAAAACTGAAGTTGGCGATTACAATCGATTCAAATGTGATCTTTTATCTGGAACTTTTTGAGTTAGTAATACTTAACTGCCTAAATTTATGAACTAACCAAAGTCTGGTAGATCTGTTTTTTTTCCTGAGTTAACGTAAATAGATATAAAAGTTTCCTTAAAATATGTGCTAAATCATACAATGCAGTTTAATACGACAAAAGGGAGTTTATTTTGTAACTATTTGACAACTTTCATTCACGTCTTTTATTCCCATGATAGCTAATCACCTACTCATGAGTTTATTTGCTAACTGCATTCTTTCTAAAATGGACCAGGTTGGGGCACAGACCTCCATCAAAGTAGTAGATCTCGAGCCTACAACATCTACAAAAACTTCTGCTCTCGAGCTCTTAATGGTTCAGAAGGAGCCTATTGGCGTTTGGGGCGATAATTTCACTATTCAAGGCATTTGGGAGCATCTAAATGTGACAAAAGTGTAACACACGTTTAGAAATCAACAAGAAATGAAAACGTGATCAACAATGGCAACAACACATTAGGAATCTAATGAACAAGAAATAGATTCGAAATGGGATTGTTATTAGTAAGATGTGGTTTACACAAATGATTAGAAGAATTGAGAGAGAAACTTTGTAACTGAAATCAAGAATGAATGTGATACAAGTGAAGGGTTGGTTTAAGTAGAAAAGAAGAGTAACAGCTTTTGGCACCAAAGCTGAAACTATTATGAAAGTTGTCTTCTGTAGTCCTCTGACTTTTAGTAGTTGTCATAACTGGTCCTTATTAACTTTGACTTGTAACAATCCCTGCTCCTTCAAACAATGCTTGTCCTCAAGCTTGGTTTTCAAACTCCGAATACCTCTGTAACAAATCATTTAGATTCTCCCATGTAGCATCCTCATCTGTGTGATTTGACCACTTGACCAAGGCATAGACCACAACTCTATTATTGACTTTAGCTAGCTTCCTGTCCAAGATGGCAATAGGCTCAGCTGCAAGTAAACCATTTGGACCACAATGAGGTAGCACTCCCATTTTATTGTCACTTCCTTTACACAATTTTAACTGTGATACATGGAAAACTGGATGAACTTGACTTGTAGAAGGCAAATCCAACTTGTAAGCCACTGCACCAATCTTTTCAATGATCATGAAAGGTCCATAGTATTTTGATGATAGTTTGTGTTGATGTTCTTTTCTTATAGTAACTTGTCTGTGAGGTTGGAGTTTCAAATACACCCACATGCCAACTTCTAATACTCTATCACTTCTGTGTTTGTTAGCTTGATTGACCATTCTATCTTGTGCCCTCTGCAAATGAAACTTCAACATCTGTAAAGAACTTTCTCTAGCCTGCATTGTCCTGTCAACTGCCTCCACTGTGCTATCTCCAGGTACATAGGGAATATGGTTTGGTGGTTTTTGACCATAGACTGCCTCATATGGAGTTGTGTTGATGGCTGAGTGGAAGTTAGTGTTGTACCAAAACTCATCCATAGGTAACCAAGCATCCCACTCTTTTGACTTTTCACCAGTCATACATCTAAGATAACATTCCAAACACTTATTCACAATTTCAGTCTGTCCATCTGTTTGAGGATGATAGGCTGTAGATAGTTTCAGTTGCACTTTCAAGGTTTTAAACATTGACTGCCATAAATGACTTAAGAAAATTTTATCTCTGTCACTAACAATTGACTCAGGTAGCCCATGTAATCTGTACACATGATCAAGGAATAACTGAGCTACTGTACTAGCAGTAAAAGGGTGTTGCATAGCAATGAAGTGAGCCTGTTTTGACAATCTGTCTACCACCACCAATATGACTGTTTTTCCCTGTGAACTAGGCAATTTCTCAATAAAATCCATGGAGATTGAAGACCAAATCTTTTCTGGTATGGGTAGGGGTTGTAGAAGGCCAGGATAAGCTGCCAAATCAGGTTTCTCCCTTTGACACACATCACATTCCCTTACAAACTGTTTGACCATCTTCTGCATACCCTTCCAATAGAACATACTTTTGATTCTGTCCAGAGTTACTGCAGTACCTGAATGTCCTCCCATAGCATCTGAATGATAGTACTGAATGATGGTTTTCCTTAAATGTATATCATCTCCTACAACTAACTTCTCCTTCCTTCTCAACAGTCCATCTACCATGGTGAATTTGTTCTTGTTATAAGTACTGTTTTGTATCTGCTGAATAACATTCTTTAACCCCACATCCTGCTCCCAACTATTCTTGACTTGTTGCAATAGATCAGAAGCAATAGAAGTGAGAACAACAGCATTGAGCTCAACTCCACTTGATACCCTTGATAAGGCATCTGCCACTACATTTTCAGACCCACTCTTATAAGAAATTTCATAATCAAATCCCAACAATTTAGGTAGCCATTTAACTTGGAAAGGAGTTGTCAACCTTTGTCCCAACATGTATTTTAAGCTGAAATGGTCTGTTTTAATTTTGAAATGTCTATCAAGTAGATACCCCCTCCACTTTTCTAATGCCATCAAAACTGCTAAAAATCCTTTTCATAAGTTGAGAGAGCCTGGTGTTTGGGTGACAAGGTTTTGCTCAGAAATGCAATTAGATGCCCTTCTTGTTGTAAAACTGCCCCAATTCCTACCCCTGAAGCATCAGTTTCCACAGTAAAGACCTTTTTGAAATTTGGCATGGCTAACACATGTGCTTGTACCATTGTTTCTTTAAGTGCCTCAAAAGCTTTTTGTGCAGATTCATCCCACTGAAAAGCATTCTTTTTGAGCAATACAGTCAATGGTTTGCTTACACTTGCATAGTTTTTGATAAACTTCCTATAATAACCAGTTAGCCCAAGAAAACCTCTGAGTTGCTTGACATTTGTTGGAACTGGCCACTCTTGCATAGCTTTTATCTTACTAGGATCAGTTACAACCCCCTTATCAGATATAATGTGTCCCAAATACTCAACACTTGAAGTAGCAAAAACACACTTAGATTCTTTAGCAAACAAAGAATTATCCTTCATGACTTGCAGAACTTGTTTCAAATGGTTGAAATGAGATTCCAAGCTATCACTGTATACTAGTATGTCATCAAAGAAAACCAACACAAACTTCCTGAGAAACTTCTTGAACACTGAATTCATCAAAGATTGGAAAGTTGATGGAGCATTAGTGAGTCCAAAAGGCATCACCAAGAATTCATAGTGGCCCTCATGTGTTCTAAAGGCTGTCTTGTAAACATCATTTTCATGCATTCTAATTTGATGGTACCCTGACCTTAAATCCAGCTTTGAGAAAAACTTTGACCCTTGCAGTTCATCAATTAATTCCTCCACCACTGGTATTGGAAACTTATCTTTAACTGTGGACTTGTTGAGCTGCCTGTAGTCCACACACATCCTCCAAGAACCATCTTTCTTTTTAACCATAATTATGGGAGATGAAAAAGGGCTTTGACTGTTTCTAATCATTCCTGAATCCAATAACTCTTTTACCATTGCTTCAATTGCATCTTTTTGTTGTGGAGGGTGTTTATAAGGTCTTATATTGACAGGTGGAGTATTTGGCATAAGAGGAATGGTATGGTCATGGGTTCTCTTTGGTGGTAATTCTTTGGGTACATAAAAAACTAGCTTGAATTCCTCAAGAACACTCTTCAACTCTTTGTTACAACTCAACTCAGAATCCATTTTCAACAAAGTAGCAGAGTACTCACACACAGCCATAGCAGTCAATTCAACTGTTACCCCTTACTATCATAGTTTTGCTTACCCTGCATCCACTTGAGAGTGGTTTGTTGAGTTCCTCTTAACACAATGTTCCTTCCCTTGTAAGTGTATTCCATAATCAAGTTCTTAAAGTGACATCTAACCCCCCCCCCAAGGTAGACAACCATTGAATTCAAAGTACCATCTCACAACCACCCAGTGGTAAGATTAACACATCAAAAGTATAAGAAACACCTTGAAACTCCCAAGTAAAATTCTTACACTCATATAAACTACTCATCACATTACCATTTGCCACTGAGACTTCTAAAGGACATATTTTAGTCAACCTACACCCTAACTTTTTAGCAATACTTAAATCTAAAAAGTTATGAATGCTACCAGAATCAACCAAAACATGCAACATGTTCTTTCTTACAGCACCTCTGACCCTCATTGTTCTATAGGTATTGACACCAGTTAATGCATTCAAAGAAATGAGTGGAGGTTCACCAATTAGACTAGTATAAGAACTCACAACTCCTTCCTCAGTTAACAACAAATCCTCATCATCACTTCCCATCTCATCACCTATCACCTCTAAAGAGTACAACTGACCACTGCACTTATGGCCAGGTGTATATTTTTTATCACAATAGAAACAGAGGTGTTTGGCTCTCTTTTCCTCCAATTCTTGTCGTGTCAATCTCTTAAACTGCCTATTTGGCAAAGGCTTATTGGTACTCACAACTTGATTACTACTAAAATTGTTATTCACATTTCTGTTATTGCTACCATTCATCACATTAGGCCTAGAAGTACTCAACAAAGGTGCACTTCTACTTTTGGTCACAGAAATATTAGCCTCTTGCAATTTTGCCAAATTGAACACATCAGTTAAAGTAGTAGGTGAAAACATCCTAACTACATATGCAATCTCATCTTTTAATCCCCCAATAGACAAACTAACTGTATATTTTTCAGGCAATTCAACTTTTTTCAATAATACTTCAAAAGAATCTTGGTATACCTGCACACTAGAAGTTTGTTTGAGATTCTTAAGTTCCATCACTAGATCGTCAAAAACTGGCTCAAACCTCTTCCTCACATGAGTCTCATACAAAGTCCAATTCATCACCTCTCCAAACTTTTTCATAAAATGAGTATGCCAAACAAGAGCTTTTCCAAACACATGCATTGAAACCAACCTAATCTTTTGCTCATCACTCACAATTTGATCCATCTCAAAGAACATCTGCACCCTATACAACCATCCTTGAACATCATCACCATCAAACTTAGGGAACTCAATCTTAGACAATCTTCCATATTTTCCTCCATTTTGACCATTGTACTGCACAGTTTGACTTCCAAGAACCTCCCTCCTTTGACTTGTGCCTTCATCCCCATTCAATCTTTGTTGCATGAGTCTCATATCAGTAGTGAGTGTAGCCACAGCCCCCACTAATGTTGCCAACTGACTAGCAATACTCTCTAATGATTGTGTTCCAGTATTGGTATTGGTATTGGTGCCTTCTTGACGAACAACACCTTGAATGACAGATCTTGTCTCCACCATATTCTCTCTCTGTTCTTAACCACCACTGATTCAATCACACCAGGACAACAAACAACCACACAATTCCTAACTAACGTATTTTGGAAATGGAAATGGACAATTAATCAAGACGTATTTGTGATTGGACAGATGGTCTAGTTTGACCGGAGTTTATGTATGTGTGATGGGTGATCAAAAGATCAAGATCTTCAATCGGTGTAACGGAATGCTAACGAAATAACTGAATCCTAACAGATTTCAGCCGTTAATGGTGGCCAAGGATCGCTCTGATACCAATTGTAACACACGTTTAGAAATCAAAAAGAAATGAAAACATGATCAACAATGGCAACAACACATTAGGAATCTAATGAACAAGAAATAGATTCGAAATGGGATTGTTATTAGCAAGATGTGGTTTACACAAATGATTACAAGAATTGAGAGAGAAAGTTTGTAACTGAAATCAAGAATGAATGTGATACAAGTGAAGGGTTGGTTTAAGTAGAAAAGAAGAGTAACAGCTTTTGGCGCCAAAGCTGAAACTATTATGAAAGTTGTCTTCTGTAGTCCTCTGACTTTTAGTAGTTGTCATAACTGGTCCTTATTAACTTTGACTTGTAACAAAAAGACCGATCAGATTATTTATGGTATATCACCGGGTACAGCATGGCCATAATAACAGTTTTTTTTTTTTTTTTTTTTTTTTTTTTTTTTTTTTTTTTTTTTTTTAATTAGGTTTTGAATGTACGATTAGAAAAGATGTGTCTATAAGTTATATATGTACGCTTTATATGAAACTAGCATTGGTCAGTTGAAATTCTACTATGTGCCGACATACATGCTAGTTAAGTTACCTCCTTGATGTATGTTTTATATTCTAGAAGTCATAAATTTAAAGGAGTCTTATTGGTATCATCATTTGGTGTTTGTTTACCTTGTTTCACTCTTGAAGCAGCTCTAAATTTTTAAATTTTAAAATAAATATTGCTTCAATAAAATGCAGAGTAAATGTTTCTGATGAGGACATTGCACACTGGAAGGAAAATGCCGTTAGTCCATCACTTAGAATTGATTTCATGCGTGATGTGGTTTGTATTTTCATCAACGGACAACTGATAGGTAACCGCCAATGCTTCTTCTTTGTGGACTTGAATTTATTTGAGTTGTGTTGTATCTCAAACGGGTCAAATAAGCAAATCAGATAAAGGATTCGGGTCAAATGGGTTGAAAGATGCTCACCTCTATATTTAAGCATATGTCTTCCTAAATTTTATTATTTAAAGATCTTGATCGATAATCTAATAACCCTTATTGTCTAATCATACAATTCACAAATTGTTCATTACTAAAAAAGGACGATTAGTGTTCGGGTCAAAAAAATCTGCTTCTACCCATACTAAAGACCCATTTTAAGTCAAACTTGTTTTGACCTATTACCCATCTTCCCACTCTACCTTACACAACCAAGACACCTTTTCTTGCTATTGGATAAAGGTGTCCTGGTTTCCCGAGAATATAACTTGCAACTTGTTTCCCTGCCCTCAAATTGTACATTGAGTCATTCTTCTATCTTTTTTAAAGATATAGAATATCACCTAACAGAAACCTAACCCTGGTGTGTTATATGTGTATTTAAAAAAAAGGAAGTGCAAAAGGTGACTGGGTCGAGGTTGTTCAGCAAGTTCAACTTAAGCAAGGATACAATGACTTGATGTTATTGCACAGACAATGGGCCTGCAGGTACTTAATAAATCTCACAATGGGCCAAGCCGGGTTTGGGTTTTAAAAAAATTAATACTATCAAAATAGACCAAATCGGGTTGGGTTGGTCAGCATCCAAGTTCCTGTTAAAGCTAAAGTTTTGGGTTTTGCTTTCCTCTTTTAGTGTAAGTTTTTTCAGATGGAAGCAACCCAATTCGACCCATTATAAGTAAATGAGTCTTACACTCTAGTCCTATGACTCTACATAATATTTTAAAACCAGGTCAACCAATTTCTATCAAAAAATGATTCAGATTTCATGTTAATTGTCCTAATTTATCATTCTTGCAGAACTATGGTGCCTATCTTGAAAAAGATGGAGCAGGATTTAAGGGTCAGATCACTCTAACAAATTTCAAAAACGGGGATGTTAATCTAACACCTTCACAATGGACCTATCAGGTACTTTTGTATGCAATAATTTGTCGAGCTGAAAAGTTTCTGAGAGAGTTTTGGTCGTATAATCGGGTTTTGACCAATATAGTAAGGATGGAACATCTCAAATAAGCTTAACTCATCAAATTTGCCAGTACAAGGTTTAATAGTGAATTCTGTTCTGGTCTGATTTAGAAAATTCTCTGTCCGCTAAACTATGATGTTAGTATTAACAACATTTAGTGAGGATGCTCACAAATGTCTCTAACGAGACTTGAACCCACAACCTATTGGTTGGTGAGGATGCTCACATACCACTAGGCCAAAGATCTTGGGTATCTAGATGATTTTTTTTAAATATTGATTTCGTTATCATGGCTAATGTTGGAATCACTCCTAAACAGTATTTCAAGTATTTATATTTCATATGTAATAGGTAGCTTTATTCTGGCCTTTATGTTTGTTTAAGGTCCAGCTTATGTAGAAGGCCCATAAGCTGAGGCCCAAGCCCAATAAGGAATAGGGAAGGAGAGGGAGTGTTGCCCTAGCTCCTTGCCTATATAAACTATTGTAAACCCTCATTTGAGGGTTGGTTGTTCAAGTTTTATTTTCACATACTCTCTTTGCCTTAACCGTGTTTAGTATTACGTGTGTGTGTGTGTGATAACTTGTTCATCCGCCTTTATCTCTTCTCTATAAGCTTGTGTTGTAAAACTAGTGACCTAACAGTGGTATCAATCGCCAAATAGTTGGGTGTACTCGTTTGTTTTTGAAGTTTTGATTTGGGTCTTACGCGTAAAGATAACACAATCTTTGGTTCGCTTAAAAACTGATTTTTTACACTTTTGAATCCAAGATTCTTGTACTTTCAACGTTATTAGGTGTTAAACTATTGGTTTTTGGCAAAAAGTTTGGAACTTTACGTGTTTTTCCTTGTTTTTAAGCTTGTTTTTGTACGCGTGTGTTATCCTACGCATAACCGTTTTAAGTGCTTTGGATCATCAAGTTTCACACTTTTGTGTTATTGAAGCTATTTCAACACACAAAAACTGGTTTAGAAACACATTTGGTTAGAATCACAGTTACGAGTAATCTTACGCGTAACAAAACCCTAAAATTACGCGTAAGACTTTCCTTGGTTTGATCTTCAATTTTCTGGTTTATTCCGTGTTTTCTTACTTGGATAAGTCTGAAAATACGTCGACTTTGGATATCTTTTGCACTGTGAAGTGTAAAAGATCACTTGGGATAAAACCCTAATCTTACGCTTAAGCATAAAGCTTACGCGTAGAAAATCTTACGCTTAAGATTCATCTTACGCGTAGACTTAGTCCTACGCATAAGGTAATCCTACGCCTAACTTTCTACGCCTAACTTACTGTTTACGCGTAACTTTAGTTTTTTTTCCTACTTACGCGTAAGCTAAATCCTACGCGTAACTATTCTTGTTACGCGTAACTTTTGGTGTTTTTACGCATAAGTGCTACTTGGTTCTTGTCATTTCTACGCCTAAGGATACTTCATCAACAAAGGTTCATTCGACTACAAAGATCCATTCTTACTACACAAGTTTATCATCATGTCTCAACCACCATACTCTAACTACTTCCCTCACACTTATAATCATCAACAACAACAACAATTAACTCCACAACATCAACAATGGAATCAACAACAAGCCATTTATCAACAACAATTTAATCAGCAACATACTCCACAACTTGGTGCAATTCCACAACCACAAATGGTTCAACCACCACCAAGTCTTCAAACTCTACCCTACACAAACGATTTCAATCAACATCCATCACGAAGCACTATGAAGGAACCCACTTGGTTTGCAAAGATGTGTGAAGCTTTAAGCAGCCAACAATCAATTCATGAAGCTGGATCACTTGATAGACCTCCAATGCTCACTCCAGGAAACTACGATCAATGGGTGATAAGGTTCTTTAGGTTCTGTGATCTGAAGAAGCCACACGGAAAGTTCTTAAAGAAGGTTATCTTAGAAGGTCCATTTGAGATGCCTACTGTCACTATACCCGGAGATCCAACTGCTGTTCCACCAAGAGATGAACAAATCAACATTGTTACTGTTGCAGATCTAAATGCTACAGAACTTCTACACTATGAAGCTGATGAACTTGCAATGGAATACATCCTCTTAGGATTACCAAACCCAATTCTTCGTAGTGTTGATGCTCAAAAGACTGCACAAAAAATGTGGGATCATATTCGTCTTCTTATGGAAGGATCTGTACTCAATCAGGAGGATTTGGAATCCAAAATTTACTTGGCGTATGAACACTTCATGATTGAACCTGGAGAGACACTTGAGTCATATCATCACCGATTTTCAGACATCATCAATGATTTGGATAAATACAACATCATCATGCCAAGAATAGCAGTGAATACTAAGTTCCTGAGTAGTCTTGGTCCAGAATGGGAGAAGTATGTCATTTTTCTCCGTCAAGCGAAGAATATGCATCATTCTACTTATGGATTGTTGTACGATTACTTGAAGCCTCATGAGAAGGAAGTTGATCGGGAACGGATTCTTCGTGCTCAAATTGCTAAACAATCACAACCGGACAATCAACAACTTGCCTTGTATGCTCAACAGAATTATCCCTCTCAACCAGCAACTCAACCAACTGCTTCCAACACACCTTCACAGCAACAACCTCAACCTCAACAAAATCAATTGGTCCCATACAGCAACAATGCTCAAGCATATGTCAGTGAAGCTACTGAGGAAATCGATCCATTCGAAGCATTACAACAAGGATTTGTGATGATTGCTAATGCTTTTGGCCGTTACACCAACAAATCCAACAATCGTCTTCGTTCCTCATCTAACACACGGACTCAAGCTGTTGTGAACAATGGACGTGTTGAAGTTCAGAATCATGATTATGGTCGTCAGATGAGCGGTGGTCAAGGGTTTAATGCTGTGGGTAGGAATAACAACAGAGCTCAAGTGGTGGAACAGGGAAATGCTCAGAATCGGTTAAATGGTCTTCGATGCTACAACTGCAATGAGAAGGGACACCTGGCTAATGCATGCCCAAAGCCAAGGACTAGGGGCAGTGCTTATTTCAAAGAGGCCTTACTTTTGGCTCTTAAGGATGAAGCCGATGGATCTCTCACAAACAAAGAACAGAGCTTTATGGCAGATGCAGACTCAGATGATGATATGGAGGACTTGCAGGCTAATGCAGCTGTTATGTTGATGGCTAATATGCATGAGCTACACATGAGTGATTCAGGCCCAGTGTATGACACTGATGGCTTGTCTCAGGTACCCGAACAAACCATCATCATATCTGAACTAATATCTCCGCCAATATCTGAATCCGGCACGGATCAGACTGTTCAAAATGAGTCTTCTACATCTTCTTCTGATGATTTTCAAGTTAACCCTGTAGTTACATTTGACGATCAAGATGACCTTATGGTCTCCCTTGATAATCAAATTGACTCCGTGGTCGTACTTGAGGATCTAAAGAATGATCATGTTGAGACTCACGTTGAACAAGATGATCTGTTGCCTCACCCGGATTTTGCTCGGTTAATTCAAGACCATAAAATCAAAATGGAGGAATGTTATGCATTAAATCAATCCTTAAAAAGCAAAAATGCACTGTTAACCAAGGATTTTGAATGTTTACAAATGCAACTCAACTTTTTCAAAACTCAAGAAAACCGTGAAAAAGGTTTTGAAGCCGCTTTTGCAAAATCTCATCAAAACGAAAAATATTTAGAGAGACAGATGCGTGATCTAGCCGCATCTGTTATATATTTATTTTTTAATATCAACAAAACTTGTTTGTGGCCTTGTGGGTCAACATGTTGCACAACCCATTTTGAAATCTACTTAAAAGCTAGTTTAAGATAAATCTGTTTTCACCCATTACCCAATCCGCCCAACCCACCCATCTTGCTACCTGTACTTGTTGCCCTTTAAATATCTAATACCATATGTCTCAATCTTATAGTTTAAGCTAAAGGACATATGTACTTGGATTGAATGAACAATGACTAATTTAGAAGTCATTATGAATGGCAGAAGATTTGATAGTTTTATCTTATGTGCAGACGTATCCGTGATGAGCTTGCCAATCAGAAAGCAGAAATTACCAACCTTACAAACAAGCTTGACCGAGTAAATGACGGATAATATAGCTGGTGGTGATAGCACCAGAGCCTATGGCATGAATAGAGGTTTTGAATAAATCTCCATAGAGATGGCGTTTCTTTGTGTATTTGCACATGATTGGTACAATTAAGGTTGGTTTATTACTGTTGTGATATTAACAAGTCATGCTAGAGGTTTTTAGATGGACATGCATTCAAGCATATGATAATAACATACTACTGTTGGTTGAAGAAACTTAGTACTGCTATGTTCTTGTTTCTGCTACTGCTTGTGATCGGTAACAACTGCTAGGCTACTCGTTTCCTCTGCTAAGTTAATGTTTACCACTGCTAGCTTGTCGTTTCCACTGCTAGGCTTATCGGTTACCACTGCTAGCCTATTGATTCGCTCCCAGACGGTCAAGTTTATCACGCAAGCTGACCACTTGTGAATGGCTAACCGTAACAAACTTCAAACAGTCTGGAACCAAATGCAATGAAGTCCAGGAGAGTATAATGTTTCCCCAGGTCGTTATGTCCCAACGAGCTGTGCGAGAATAGTCAAAAGTGTAGTGATCGAGAAGATTTGAACGGATAAGGAGATATGATTGATTATAACTAAGGAAAAAGTTTATAAACTACAGGGGCTTAAATGCAAATTAAAGGAAATTAAAAAGATAAACTATATTAAATAAACGCTATCAATATATTTAAACTGATGTTTTTGATTTTTCTTTTATAAAACTTAAATTCAAAAACTACGTGACGTAGAAAAGAAAATGTGAAACTGAAGCAATATTAATCCTAAAAATATGAAAATGACATTTTTACAAACCTAATGATAAAAGAAAATTTTTAGAAAAAAAAAATTATTTTTAAAACTATTTATCTAATTATTATTAATTAAAAACTAATTTTAACTATTTAATAATATCCTAAAATACAAGAAAATATGAAATAAAGCTAGAAAAATGAAATTATGACTTGGAAAAATCTAAAATAACTAAATGGAATTTTCAAAACTAATTTTGTATTTTTCTGATTATTTTTCTATTTTCTATGAATTAAAAACTACTTAAAACTAATTAAATTGCTTAAAAATACAAATTTAACTAAGAAAAATCTGGAAAAATATTTTTTTGACTTTTTATATTTATCTTAACCTAGGAAAATTGAAAAATTATTTTTTTGAACTTTTTCTGATTTAATTGTATTAAAAGCTAATTAAAAATGCCTAAAAACTGTTTTAAATGAAGAAAAATAGCAAACTGACCTATAAAAATATTGAAAATTCAGGAAAAGTCTAATTTAATATACTGAATCTAAGAAAAATAGAAAAACAGGGGCTTGTGTGTAAGAAAATGAGACTGCAATGCAAGTGCTTATGTAATAAGCACTTGGAATAAGCACAAGGTACCAAATGAGTACCAAACTGTCACAGAAGCTCTAATAAGCTAAAAGTACTCTAAAACAACAAATTTCAACTAGCTTTAACCTCTAAATTACAGGCTTAAACAGATTTGATGTTTTGAGCTAAGAACCAAAAACAGGTTTTGGGTGCCACTTTGTGGCTTGAAAATAAGCCACTCAATAAGCTGAGACTCAAATCCAAAAGTTGGGATCTAAAATATACCTGGCTAGGAACCTTTAAACCAAAGATCAGACCAAGAGAAGCTCTGAGGAGCTTTTGACAAGCCCTGCACAATGCTGAGAAAACTCAGTATTCAGTGAGTTGTGAACAGGGCAAATAAGCCCTGTTTGACAAGCTCTTTTGAAGCTTTTACAAAATTACTAAAAATATATAAAAATCATTTTAAGAAACTAGACCAGCTGAACTTTTAAAGTCCTAAGTTTCACTTGAATTGACCCAAAACTGAGTCAATGAAAAATCATTCTAGTTGGGTGAAAAACAGATATCACCACTTTTGACTTTTTGAAACAGATTTGATATTTTGACTTTATTGAACTTTGAAACCAATTTGTGGACAGATGTTGATGTATTATGATGAAATAAACCTAATGCAATCTATCTCTATGTATTACAAACCTAAATCAAGCTTTTGATATTCTTAAATTCCAACAGTTAAGCAATTAAGACAGATCTCAAGTGATTTTGACTTTGAGAGACTTGATGCACAATTGAGTGACTCAAATGATGCAAATGGACTTAAATGAGACTAAGTAGACAGATATTGAACACAAACAACAGCTTAAGCTTAAACAAACCTACTGATCTAAACACTGTTTTGGAAACTGTTTTACTAATTTAAATTAAGCTCCTTACTGATTTAGCTCATACTCTTACTTAAACTGAGATTACTAATCCTAGTTACCACTAATTAAACAGGTTTAAACTATTTGATGACCACAAATTCAAACACAAACATAATATGAAAACTGAATTAAAAATGAAGATAAGACAAACACTCACAAGTGTCCAGCCTGTTTTGCAGCTTAAACCAAACCCAATACCACTATTCTATTCCAAACCCAATCCAAAATAAGCACTGCATCAACCCCATTCCATTTCCAAACCTGTTTGAACCAATTTTTGCTTCTTCAGTTGACTTTTGTTGACTTTTTACCAAAGTTGCTTAAAACTTAGAATTAAGCTCACTAAAAGCTATATTAAGCTTAAATAAGCTTATTTGAGCTAAAATAAAGCTACTTGAAAGCTTTAATACATGAGTTTGAAACTAAAATCTTAAACAGTGAACATAAAATTTGAATTCATATTAAAACTTTGACTTGATACTAGAAACTGGATTGTATTGATAAAACAACTTAATTTGATTACATAAGAGCAGAATATTACAATTTTAAACTGAAATTAAAACTTTAATACTAAAAACGACATACATAAATATTGAAAAACTAAGTACTGCTTGTATCTTGCTTCTTCTTCCTCTTTTATACACCAAAATACTTTCTCTCACCTCTCTGAGCAAATCCCAGCTTTAATTAGGACCATTGGATTACTAGAGCCCTTTTTGGCCGTTTGATCAATTTGGCGGGAAAAGCTGGTTTTGACCTGTGGGCTCTGAACTAGCAACTAGGGGGGGGGGTGGCATTAATTGTGGTGTGTTGTGATGATGAGGGGGGAGGTTTGAGGAGATAAGGTGAGGATGAGGTGATGGGAGAGGGCTTGTTGCAGTCAAGTGGTGGGAGAGACAGGTGGGAGGGAAAGGGGAAAGGTTTGACTGGGATTTGACCAAGGGTCCAAAAACAGGTAATGACAGGGGGTCAAAGGTTTATAGGCAGGGGTCCAATTCTATTTTGACAGGGCTTGGTTTATTAATGATAAGGACCTTTCTTGTAATTCTGCCAAACTAGAGGGACCAAACCTATAATTTCTCCAAAGTTGTCACAAGGACCAAAACTGACAAGTTCCAATAGTACAAGGACTAGTTTTGACATTTTCAAATTTCCAGGGACCAAACTTGACATTTTTGAAAGTTTAGGGACCTAAGTTGTAAATTTGCAATTTTAAATCTCAAGGAGCAATTTTGACAACTTAAGAATCCCTAGGGACTTAAAATGATATTTTTCTTTATTTTGTTTTACCAGGGACTGTTTTTGACAACTTTTGAAACTTGGGGGACTAAAACTGCCAATTATGCAAACTTGATACGTTTTTCCCCAGATTTTGATATTTTTGCATTTAAAACACATAAAACACTTATTTGTGATATTTTTATCATTTTGATGCATTTCTGAGTGTTTTCAGATGTTTTTGCAGTTTAATTGGTACAAAAATGATGAGTATTTAGACACTCATCACCTATATTAATACCACTACTCGTGATAGGTTCTACTGATAGCCACACGCCTCGCTCAGTTTATCCGCTTTAATGGCGTAATACATCGTTATGAGTGGACAAACCTTGTAATTGAGGGGGTGTTTGGTTGTGAATTCTGAAAGTGATTATGTGATATTAATCAGAAAATTGTGTTTGGATGCACTTATGCTGTTTGTAGGTGTGAGATAATCAGATGTTTAAGTGTTTGGCAAACAAAAGCTATTTAAGAACATAATTGATAAATTATTAGTATGATACTTACTTTTGTGGAAAAGGTAGACAAAGTTTGTGAAGATATTTGAGATTATGAATTTGACAAATGAGCTTCTTCCTCCATTGCCCCAAGGAACCATATCTCTTCCTTCCAGCAGTAACTTATTTGTCAAAGGGCCTCCTTCAAGGAAGTCACCTGTCGGCAGTTTTATCAAGCAAGAAGAGAGACATGTCAGGTCGAGAGAAATTGTTGACTAATCAGCCTGAGCTTTTGCAGCAATTTGGTATGGATCTTCTTCCCGTTCTCATTCAGGTTGGTTTTAAAAGAACTATGGTGGCTCGTTGTGGGTGCAACTGTTTCCTTAATGTACTTTTTTTTTTTGTCTTTTCAGATATATGGCTCAAGTGTGAATGCACCCGTGCGTCATAAATGTCTATCTGCTATTGGGAAATTGTTTTATTTCAGCAGCGCGGATATGATCCAGTCTTTTCTTGGTGCTACAAATATATCAAGGTATATCACTTTTGAATACTTTAATAAACATATTGTTTTTCTGAAGTACCATTTCTTAACACATGCTTTTGTTATTATTCATTATTTATTACTATAATATGAAGATCATAAGTCTTAATTAGAACTTTGGTAACATGAAAACCAACATATCTTAAATATTTCAACAAGTTACGTATTTATGTTTCTTGCAAAAATGTCTTGCTTTATTGGATACAAGCAACACAAATCACGATAATGACCAACCAGCTCACCTTCGCTTGAGGGACCCACAAATTCCCGAACTAGTAAATTTGCTTAAATATGGTGGTCCAGAATCACGATTTTGCCCTGCACGTGTATACGAGTAATACTTTTATCACTGGTATTATTATTTTTCTTCAATGTTCATTGACTTCCTTCTGTTTCAGTTTAAAACTTATTTCATACATTCAGGTACATCCCAGCGATCACTCTTTTATGCAATTTTTTGTTTACGCATTTCTCATTTGTATTGGCATCTGTATATATTTTCATAATTTTTCCATAATCTCAAAATGTTGCCAATAATACTTTTTCTTTTGGCGTTTCTAGAGTTTGAAGGAAATTGCTTTCTTTGGGGAGTATTTCGTTGCCCAAAAGACAGCAAGAATGTGGCTGATGCACCGCTCTTGTTGCAGGTAAAATGTGAACCCTGTGATGACGTTCCTCAAGGTTTCAAGAAAATCTGTAAGCCTCGAGGTTGATCCCTTACATCCAAACGTTGCATAGATAGAAAACTAATTGAAGCTTAAGTGGTTGAAGAACATATGTGCATAATAGTGATATGTTACCTTGATGCAAGTTATATATATGACTTTGATTTAGAAGTAGGAGAGAAGCAAATTGCTGGTATTAAGCATCCATTATTAGTCTGTTTGTAAAGCTCCTGTGAACTTTTGTGCTGCTCTCTGAAATGAATGTGTCGATTTACTCCCAAGTTCTAGGCCATATTTTGGCCGCACAATTCTAAATATGATATTCCAGCTTTGTTAAGTTGGTGTTGCAATTCAAATGAGGTGTTGAAAGTTTATAACAGCAAGTAATGTCAAAGACAAACGGGTCGGCACATTCTTTTGTAATGAAAAATGAAGACCGGAAATATTTCCATAAAATGGTGATGTGTGGAGCCATGGTCGTTTAATATCTCCACTCCATGGATGATGAATTAGTTGGACCATTTCGTTGTCTTCATTTCATTCGTTTTGTCATACATCAATATCATTACGGCCAATCATAGTCGTACTTTGAGCAAGCAGAAGTTCTATCTAACCAAGATAAATGTTATCGGCAAGTTATATGTACAGGCATTAGCCATTTAGCAAACCTTAAAATATTTGAAAACCTCGAAACTCCCGTATGCGACAAAAAAGCCCCAGATCCAATCTAATTTATCAGTCATCAATTGCGTTAGCAAAAATATCAATAAATAGATATGAAGACCGATGTGTTCCCAGGACCAGGGCCCTTAGAGATGAATGGTTATTTGTGTAATGAGATATGAAAAACTTTCTTCATATCACCTTTTTTATATATAAATGGTTAACTGATTAATTTACAGGACCGAACCTGAAGCAATCCACATAATGCATATTACTAGTTTTGTCAAACGAAAAAACACGTATGGTTAACCTCTTTAGGAACATACCTTTTAACTCTGGCCAGATGGGAAAACATAAGCGGTCAACGCAGAACAAACTTTCATTTTTAAATGCTAAATGACGACACTAAAATTCCCTTGTATTGCTTTCTAAGCTAGGGCTGCTAAAAAAAGAATGCACTTAGTTTGGCTCAACGAGTTTCAAGTATGTTACAATTCTCTATATATCTAACTATGTTGCAAGGGGGCCTTGTTTTTCTCGATTGACACAGTAGTGACTTCTTTGACTTTATCATCTTTGAAATGGTCTCTCAAGAATTCGACAGCCATGAATGTGAGAGCAAATGCTGGAACATACCATATCACTCTTGGGATGCTTCCTCTAAACAGTCCCTTGGGCCCTTCAATCAGCCATATTCTACGAAATGCATCCATCCAACCATTGTACCTTCAATAATAATACAACATCATCTATTTTGCACCACTCAAACAATATCAATCCATCACTTAAACAGAGAAAAACTGCACATAAGTGCAAAACACCAAACCAACCTAAACACCTCCATTCATATATGCTTGTGACTTGTATATTAGAAAATACATATATTAATGAAGATTGGAGTTCGCAAATAGGTGGGTTGAATAATGGGCCAAGAAAGTTCATGTTGAAATTGGCCAATGTTAGTACAGTTCAAACGGGCTGGGTCGGGTTGGGTCAAACTGTTTAATTTTTATTGGAACTTATAGCGTTAATTTTGAATACGAAAAAATTATTATTACAATAATAATGTAAAGGTTGTAATAAACTGATTTCCATGGTTGTATGCATTAATAGTAGACTATAACGAGTTCAACAGATTTTGACCCGTTCCCCTTTAAGCTAAAGGGGATTAGTAAACCATTCTACATGTTTGAGATAAAACACGACTCAAATCAACTCATAAGTAAATGGATCAAAATGCAACCTTCAATTAAGATGAAGTGTAAGGCTTTGTTAGATACCTTATAATTGTTCCTTGTACTTGTAGTCTTGTCTTGATTACGTCCAAAGGAGTAGTAAGATATGCACTAGCACCTGCACGTTTTGCATATCAAATAAGTAAGTCCTAAAAAGTGCATAACAAGCAAGTGAGCTTCATAACTCCGCAAGCAGAAGGACACATACCTCCGGCCATTCCTCCCAACACAAGCCCCTCAAAATTACTATTGACTTGGAAACTTGAATTGGGGAACCATTTTTGCTATCCATATTCTGTTACGTCTTTCAACGCCTCGTAAAATGTAACCTGCACGTGTAGACAAATAGTAATTCAACAAGTCCATGTTGATGTATATAAGATTACTTCATTCTGGTCTAAAATAAAGCTAGGGGTTGTAAATTTTATTGTGTATGTTCTTATCGTCGGCTATTATGCAATTATAGTATGATGAACAAAAAGAACTAAAATGGGATAAAAGAAACGAATAACTACCATTAGACCAGCAAACGGAACATCCCTTACAAGTGTAGACCAATACCTGCCAATAAGACAACAGAAACAGAGATTAATACTGCAACAATTCCCAAAGAGGACAACTGTATCCTTCTCAAGTCAGTTGAAGAGATAAAATAGAAGGCGTACTCAAAAGTTCTTATCAAAAACCTCATAGACAAAGGTGGCAAAATGACAAGCTTACGTAGGTTAAGTTCCAAGTTTTAATAATGGGTTCAGGTCAGGTAATTTCTAGTGATGGTCATTACAGCCTGGGTTCCGCCGGCCTGACAACACTTCTTTTAACCTTTTTTTTCAAGTTCAAAGATAACCTAACCTTTTCTAATAAGCAATATAGGAGGTTTAATATATTTACATACACTCCAGATTACTTCCGTTCTTCCTTTTTACTTAAAGTTTTAAGTTAATATTCCGCTGGATCATTAAAGATAAATCACAACCTAAATCGACCCATTATTAGATATACATATTAAATTTGCCACCTCTGTTCATAGTCCTATTGGGAAAAAAGGATAACGAAGACCATAGCCTGTGGAGTGTGGATATGATGCTAAATTTGGCTAAACGGAAATAAGCTATCATTTATCATTATCACAGGCAATAGCGAAACCACAAAACCTTAGCTGGTAAACTGAGGGTTGATAAAAAAAAGTATACCCTGCATATAGTCCCTTTGGTCCTTGATCTTTCCATATTGTACAGCCAGCCTGAAACATTCCTGAATACATACTCACACCAGCTTTCAAGCGAGAAGCGTCTTTTGCGACAACTGAAGTCCAGTACCCCCTTGTTCCTTGAACGTGCATTCGTTGCTTAATCATCTCACACGGGACATATATAAATGAGCCATGTGTATCTCCTGTTATGGAGATAAAAAGAATAATTACAGTTTACTTTATGTAGCATCAAAGAAGTTAATAGAAATTTATCACAATATAATATAGCAAGAGGTCTGCGATACTGGAAGAGAACAAATGCAATCGTAACTAAACAGCTGGCAAAGTTTTAGAAGAAAATAGATGTCATCGTAAACAAACAAGGGGTCTGTGATGCCAAAAAAGACCATCATGGAGGAGGGGTTCCTTGTAGCATCAAGTTAGTAACTAATCATCTTGTAATGCGGGGTATCTACAGGCAGCAAAGGCCAATTGGTATAATCACCTACATTCTATCGGATGATGCAAATGATGGCCTATTTATTTTTAAACCGCAAATACGAGAATGACAAAGTATAGTGACGCCAAGTCTAGCCATAGATTCATACACAGTTTGTTCCAACTTTCAGAGTAGAATCCAAGGGAAGTGGTAAAGATAGTCACATATTAATCTATAGTTCTATCGATATACAGAGCAATGATATTTCATTTCTTCTCCTCTTATACAATTTTAGTTCAGATTAGTTATTTATGGGTGCTAGACATGATGAAGATGATGATCTTGTATGTTAATCTTTTTGGGATAGGATAATTCAATCTGCAAACTGCAAATACTAGAACTAGAGCAGAGCATGTGTCAAGCTTTTCACTATTAATTCAATCTCGAATTCGATTCAAGCTTGTTTAAGAAGAACTTTATCGAGTTCGTGTTTAAATAAGAATATGAGCTCAGAACATACAATGACAAATCGAACTCAGGTTTATAAAAAAGAGTAGTCAAACTTTATTTTAAGCCCTACATATGTGTGTTGATACTCCTTCTGTTTGAGTAACAGTAATAATACGTTCAACCTCAAACCTTCTCTCATCTCTCGACTCATGCATTATCGAGCAGCTACAAAGCTTAAGTCGCATAGCAGTAGGTAAAAAGTACTAGCAGTTGTTACCAAGTACTAGAAGTGGTAATCACTACCACTAGCAGTGGTTTAGTAACGCTAGCAGCGGAAACGTAAAGCTAGCAGTGGTAGACCGTAAACGTAGCAGTGGTAATCAACTAATGAGCAGTGGTAACCGTTGAGCGAGCAGTGGAAACTATCAAGAACGATTAGCTGAAAATTTTCGACTATATTATTACTAATGATCAATGTTTTGATCCTATTTTACCTGGTGAATAAGATATACCAACTGATGATTTTGTTAATGGTCACATTACTTACATTAGGACTTAGACTATCTCTAAAATATATGTTGTTATAGGAGGTAACATTTTCGACACATTAACATACAAACGCATACACGGGATACATGTCTTTGCCTAAAACTACAAAAATTAGAGCTAAAATGGACTATGATCAACGGTAAAAAGTCACCCGTTTTATTAATATATTAGTATGAGATAATAAAGCTTTATGATGAAATTTAACACACTAATTATAACAAAAAAATTCGAAGTTTGAGCAAAATAAATCAGTTCAGCTTGATTTGACCCGTCTCAACCCCCACCAAAATATTACCCACCATTAGTTTTTTGGATCTTAAAGCTCCGTCCGATAACTGACTTGTCCAATTCTATCTGATTGTCCATTTTTAGACAAAAGATTATGTTTCCTATCATTGTACAACTACAACAGACATTATCAAAAACCCTAGTAATCGCTAATCTATTTTCTAGCTGAAGCTCTTCCTTGGTTTGTTGATGACATTAATGGCGGAATAAAGCTTGAAACAATAAAACCATTTACTTCTAGCTAATATGTATATATGATATTGATTATGTTATAAGAACGACGTTATATACAATTGCCATATCCTATGATAGCTAGACCATTTGCCATTTCAAAAACAAAACAAACCAACCTAGAAGCATTACAGCAGGCTATTCTTGATTTCTCCACAAATCTTATGCTACACACCTGTCACACCAGCCTTCACTTGAAACTAATGAGCCACTGTTTTAATATATAGTTATATATATATATATATTAAGTATTTAAGTTATTATATCAGCTAATTCAATTTCAATCTGAGTATCCTCTGGAACTTAGCTTCAAATCATTTTCATTGGATCAGAAATTCAGAATCTTGTCAGGGACACACGTTGATTATATAAAGATACTATGCATTTAATCTATTGTGTATGATACAATGTCAGTTATGATTATGGTACTGCAAATTGATGTCCGGCTGTAGTGTATGAGAGACGGAAGTGGCGAAGGCAGATGGTGGTGATATTTTACAAGGCTCCTAGGACAAAAGAGTGTGCATCCGTTATAGGTACAAATAAGGTGATAAGGCAGGTGGGTAGCTTATCAAAATGGTAGATACTAGGACGGGCTAAAACAGGTTGCGTGGCCACAGAGCATCATTTTCTGGTCCACGTTTGGTTGAATTCCATAAACATAAATATATTGGAAATTATGACAGAAAATTTACTAATATGATCCAAGTCAACCAACTTTTTTTCGCAAAATAATTTAGGAGGTTATAGACACTTAAGCATGCTTGAGGCAACATTACAAAAGCTTACACAATCATGTTTAGTATAAATAGTAAAACATTACAAAGAAACAGCAAGTTGCAAACACCAACCTGATTTAAGCAGCTTCCTGAAGCAGCTCTCTATTAGTACGCTCCTTGATCCTCCTCTCGAGCTCTGGCCTAAAATGTCTGATAAGACCTTGCACAGGCCAAGCAGCAACATCACCCAATGCACAAATTGTGTGTCCTTTGATCTGCTTTGATACCTCTTGGAGCAATTACATGGAACCTTTACTAAGAACATCTATAAGCATAACTTTTAGCTACAATCATGGCAACCCCTAACCGATTATCCCTTCGAAATTCTACTTCATGTGTGCTCCCAAATTTTTAAGTCGGTCAAAATCCATTCAGATCAACAACAAATTTCATGTCACCCTTTAACAGATATCGTAAAACTTTGGGTTTTACTTAAATAACTATAAAAGTCAGGACCGAAAAACCAAAATTTATTGGATTAACTTGAATATATGAAATAATATATATTATAAGGAGTTAAACATTTACAAATATCCCTTTTCAACATAACTGAGTATTTTATAAATATGAGACCATGAAACTGATGCAAAAATCCATATCACTCCATCCCTCCTCTCCTATATCCGGTTTTCCACAACCTAAAACAATTGACATACTAATACTCTTTCAACTTTTACTTATTAGCTCTTTAAAAGCAGAGACAATCACTACAACTTTGTGCGAGCCTACTGAAGCACAGGAGCCATACATGAAAGTTGCACTTGTCATGGATCCCTGGCCAAATAGTTACACGTATAGTCATGTACATTAATATTGTGCATGTCAAGTTTCACAAAGGAAGCCCTATAGCATATGCATGTGTGGCGAAGATAAATACACCTCTTGATTAACACGATAACTACCATATTGCTGAGTGATTTCACAGCTGGATATCTTAGCTGATCAAGCATGGGATGGCCTCCACGAAGCCATGTTATGTTAAATTCATCTGTCATGCGAGTGTCATACATAATAACATCAATAACCACACACACACAAAAAGATACAACAAAGAATTTATAAGTATACCTGAAGAAGTTTGATCTGCGGGTGGTTCAGAAGAAGCACTAAGATCAGTTGTATATAATAGAGTCACTGATTCCATGAATTTCAGTGCCAGCAACTTTCTCCCATCGCTTTCCGGCTTAAAAAACATAATAGAGAATTAACCTTTATACATTATGCATATAGGTTGTGCCAAATCATTGAATTTGTTGTTTACCTGGTATGCCATCGAATATATTTCATCCTTAAGCTTCAACACCCATGCCCATGATGACTCGATAGAATCATCCACCTCGCTTGAATACAGACCCTGAAAATTAGAGCTATGAGTATCTACAATGCTATATATGCATGGTTACCGGGGAAAATCAAAGTTTACATGTTTAAGCTCCTACGGGCCACATATTCGAGAAAAAGAAACTGCATTGACATTATTATCGACTATTGCATCTTTGCTAGCTTAATACGGGTCTAAGAGCCTAAAAGCTTTGATAAATCTAATTAACAGATAGGATGCGAATATACCTGAATCGCAATTTTCGTAAGAGCCCGTCTGAATAAACTGATTCCAGAGGTGATAGCCTGCCTAGCAACTGCAGGTGTAGCATTTCTTAGGAGAGTTATCAATAAAGGTAAAATATCGGGCAATAACTCTGTATTATTCAACCCAATGTCACCAGCAATCCTACATATGAGAATCAATCAATGAATCAATTAGCAAGCCCGGTAAATTTTCTAATTTGTAAAGACAAAAACTACATAGATTGTACATCATAAAAGCAACTCCACCACCTATGTATTATTAGATAGCATGTTCCAAGAAAATATAAAGAGAGACGAGGCCTCGTGAGCCAGTGTTTTTGCTTGCACGAGTAAACGTTACAGGAAAATTGGGAGAGCTAAAGTATAAATAACACAATCCAATGCATTTGTAGTGTTACAAAAAAACATAGTCCAATCAATTTTTAGTAGTTGTGTTACCATAAATTTGGGATGCTAAGTATTAATTTGGTTCATGTCAAAAATAAGGTGTAAGGGCTTAAGCTTCCTCAATGTGACATCACTGACTTTGACGACATTGCTCTTGTGAACATGATGACCTTGCAACGTTTCACTAAAACATGTTCAACTGTTATACTACTTTGCTTTAGCTATCTTCAAAACCATTCTAAGTCTTATACATTAAAACAATAAACCTACAATTATTAAGCATGTTCGGTTTACATCTGTTAAAACTTGGCTACGATCAAATTGGCGGAATGGGTCAAACTAGTTGAAACATTACAATCCCTTAACTAAAACCATTATTTTTATATATTTTTTGGCACATCAACATAACAATATGGCCAATACAAACTTAATTCAAATTCACCAATTGGTTACAAACTTTATACTTATACCCTTGTTGCTACACAAGGTTTTCTCAATACATAAACAAAACAACATAACACATAAGTGAAATTCAACATGTATGTTTGGCAAGAAGCTTTTAAGAGCATTTAATGTTTAGCGTTATATTTTTTCAAAAACCGCTGCTTGAAGAAGCATCTAGCGACCAACTAAGGTTTATGATGGTTATTAACAGTTAGCTTTTATAAAACAAACAGCTAGATACTGCTAATCGGCGAACACAGGATTATCATAGCTATAATCAATATAATTAGAGTTATATATTATCATTTGCTAATAACTATACGAGCAACGTAAACTTATAACCTAAAAGGCATTCATTCGCATTTAAGTTATAACAATCACCACAACAGGTTTTATAAATGAAATAAAATATAAATTAACGGTTATTACTATGCGACGAATCGGCGAGCAGGACTCGACCGATCAGTATGCAAATCGATAAGCTTAGGCAACACATTCACAACCAAAGGATAGTTATTATTATCCACTGATGATAACTCATCTTTCAATTTTTGCAAGTTTTCGAGTTTCGAAGGGATGTCAGTTGAGAATTTAGCCGACTGGATCAGTCCAGTGAACTTATCTATTGAAATTGAAGCTGACATTATTCCAGCCATTTGATTTTGATTTTGAATTTTGGGTTTTAGTTGATGACGATCTTAATTGCTGTTGCTGCTGCTGCTTTTTCAAATAATTGTATCCAGAAGATGAAAGACTTGGATTGGATTTTGTTTGGTTCCCGTGATTTTTTTTTAATTTAAAATGTAAAAGGACCAAACTATCCTCGTGTATAAATACAAGTTGCCCAAAAAATATAAAGATGCCCAAAAAACAATACAAGTTGCCCAAAAAACAATACCTTACAATACATGACATATACTTTCAAAATACGTACTTGTGTCATAAGTTGTCGGACACATGGCAGCCCCTGGTTGGGTCCAAGAAAATCGGTGGGCAACCGGTCTATTTTCAAATTCTAAAAGGGCATGGTCCATAAAGTGATAAGCCTCAGGGCGCGCGGTCTATTTGACTAATTTTCCCTTTACGGTTTTATATAATTATAATTTTATAATTATATATATTTATATAAGTTATGCGATATTCGAAGTAAAAATACTTTTCAAACACTTAAAATAATCATAATACTCATTTTTATGAAGTAGTGATAAGTTTATAAGTTTTCTAAACTTTTTCCCGAATTTACACTTTTTACCCTTATTTTTCAAAATATACAAGTTTAGTCCCTCAACTTTGAGAAATTGACAGTTTATACCCCAAAACTCATTTTATACCGAACTTTACAGAATTGATGTTTTTTACCCTCTAAAGAAACTCTTTTTACAAAAATGCCCCAAAGTCACATGTTACACTTTAAACCTTAAAGTTTCCAAGTTTACCTTTTTAACCCAAAAGTTTTTATTTTCACTATTATAACTAGTTTGGTTAATTTACAAAACAAGCCCTTGTTGTTTTCATGCATACGATACGTATAATTGCACCTTTAACTTTTGAATATATACATATTTAGTCCCTAGACTTTCCCATGCATATATTTTATGTAAATACTAAACCTTTTACTTTCAAAAATGATTCATTTTCTACCTAAAATTCTTGCGTCTTGCAATCTAGGTCCGCAACTTCATTTTGATTTGCAAAAACTTTTCAAAGTCCTCATAAGATTATTTCTAGCATATATTTAGAATTTTTAGCTTATTTTTATTCTAATTGGGCCGGGTAAGTGGTGTTTGGGCTTTTATCTTTGCGTATTGGGCTTTAAGGCCCGTTTGTTTCTCGTTGGTTTATCAAAGTAAACGAGGGGATAGGAGGGTTCAAAAGAGTTTTATAACTCATGTTCACTAAGTTTTCAAGTCATTATATGTTCGTGTGTTTTATGAAGTGAGGGTGGGTGTGTCGAGTGATGATGCTACTAGACATATAAAGAGATTATAGAACTTAGGGTGCGTTTATGACTTTGAACGTGTGATATTCATATATTAAAGTGACATAAGTAAAAGAAATCAACAAGCAGATTAAGAGGACTTACAACACTCGATTCGAGTGGAAATGAGAGCACAACGAACGAATGAAAAAAATAATAAGACCCTTGTTCTCCTTATAATCACACGATTCAATATTACTTCAAAGTCTTCCTAATTCCTTGCTTGATCGTGTTTATCCTTTCTTTCCCCTTTCGTTCCTTCTGCCAACAAGTTCGAGAGGGTATTTGAGTGAGTTGAGTGTTAGAGTGAGCTAGTGAGCTTGTGATAGTTTGATAAGTATGAGGTTGTATATAAAGGGAGAATATGTATGGGATTTCTTATATTTTAAACATGGCTCCTCCTAGATCTCAAAGAAAACAAGATGGAGTTGGTGTTTGTATTGGGCGTGCATGGTGAAACCGGCGCCATAAGGGGAGCATGCTTGCTCAAGTCTTGTCAAAGTTGTGCATGGGGGACACTAAATCCTTTGGTTAACAAAGTCAAAGAGGGTCAAATGGGGGATTAGGTGATTATAATATTTAGTAGGGTGGCTAATGTGTTTTGTTTGTCCCTTGCTTACTTTCACACGTTACCCAAGTGTGTTGGAGGGGGGGGGGATGTATCTTGGTCTTTTCTTCTTATCCCATGATATATATTTTTTTGGTTTAGTTTGGTTTCCTAGTTTGGTTCTCTACCGGTTACAAAGAAGATATCACAAACATATTTGCTTGACATGTATTTGGGTAGTGTTGGGCTTGTAGCTGCGAGGCCCAAGGGAGGAAAAAGGGTGGTGTTAATACAAATATACCGTAAAAACGTTTATTTATATTTTACGATCTTCTAATGTTTTGTCGATAACAAACGTAAAATCATATTAACGAAACAAATAAAATATGTAAATGGTTTGAACTAACAGTTTCTAACATATTCACATAAAACAAGTATAAGTGATTTTATGATTTAAGTAATACATATGTACAACCACTAGTGTTTACATATTTGGATAAAATATACACATAACTAGTATGTAGTATATTGGGTAATATAAATGGGTTGAAACTTAAGTATCACAACCCATTGGGAAAATACATTGAATGTAGGTGGGTACAACCCAAAGCCCATAACCCATGGATCTTGACCCATAACCCATTGCATGACATCATGCTTATATCATACATGGATAATATCCATAACCCATGGATCAACCCATACCCAAGTGACCAAGTGCATTGCACTCAAAGATACATTGTATCTAGCCAAAGATCCATGGTTCAACCCATGACCCATGACCCATAATCAAAATACCCATGGGTAAAAGGGAGCGTTCCACGGATCCCTGGCTTTGTGCTAGCCGGATCCCAAGTGGAAGGGATCCGTGGGATCCGGGCAACAGTAGAGAATTTTCTCTATAAATAGTGAGCCATTTCTTCATTATTTCTTACCCCTTTCTAACACACTTTCTCCCTTGAGTTAAATCTCACTAACCTTAGATCCAAGAGATCTATGTTTGTAGTTTTGCTTTTGTGTGATCTTTTAGGTTCCTCTTAAAGGCAAGATCACCACCTTTGAAGTCGAGCAAGCTCAAGTCCATGAGTTGCCAAGCTTCCTCATCATCAAGGCTACTGAAGTCCTCTTGTTGATGATTCCTTTATTTCTTCAAAGAAGTGTAGTGTTGAAGACATTAGTGAAAGGTGTCTCAAGTGTCAGGACGAAGATATTAGTGAAGAATATCTATCGTCTATAGCATTAGCACTTGTGGTAGGTGCTTAGAAGTCAAGAAAAGAAGCATTAGTGAAAGGTGCTTAGAAGTCAAGACTTGAAGCATTAGTGACAGGTGCTTTGAAGTGAAGACACAAGACATTAGTGAAAGGTGTCTTATAGATCTAGTCAAAGGCATTAACGAAAGGTGCCTTAGATGTACATTCGATATGGTGTGTT
The DNA here is from genome assembly GCA_019973895.1 of Chrysanthemum seticuspe. Classification (NCBI taxonomy): domain Eukaryota; kingdom Viridiplantae; phylum Streptophyta; class Magnoliopsida; order Asterales; family Asteraceae; genus Chrysanthemum; species Chrysanthemum seticuspe. The sequence continues at coordinate 128,671,597 of BPTQ01000004.1, forward strand.
TCGATGTACTAGATAGACTAGCATTAGATCCAAGGATATTGATGTCCTTGATGATGTTGTAAAGGAGTAGATCTCCTTTGGGATTAGTTGTTGGTGTAGTGTGGTAGTAGTTCCTCCATTGCAATGGAACTAGGTGCTTAGCCTAGTACCTAATAAAGGGTAGGCGACGTTGTAAAGGTGTAGTTCACCTTGGAGTGAAAGAACTAGGTACTTAGCCTAGTACCTTATAAATGGTAGGCGACGTTGTGTTGTTAATCTACATTGGGATCATATACCCAATCCTTTGTATCATTCTTAGCATTGAAATGCAATATTACTAATAATCTTGTTATCTTTGTTATTATTTATTTTCTTGTGATTTATGTGTTTCGTGATACATTAGAAGTCATGAATGCATGCTAAAAGAAAATGTAGGATAAAACACTTCTCTTGGTATAAAAACTATAAAACCTATGTTTTTATCAAAATTGTTTCTGTTACTACAGATCCACGGATCCTGAAAGTTATACTAGCCGGATCCCTTTTGAAAAGGAACCGTGGGATCCGTCCTACTGGAAAACTGTAACATATTGGATTTCACATACACATCAAACCAAACACAAAGTAGGCGTACAAAGAGTTCTAGAGAGAGAAAGTTAGAGGTTTAGAGAACTTTAGTGAGAGAAAGAAAGGTCTTATTATGAGCTCCAACTCTCTACCTTGGGAGGTAGAGAGTATTTATAGTCATTACATAAATCGCCACCTATCGGGCTGTGGATCAGGCATACAGTGGGTAAAGACCCGTCCGTCCTCCACGGTGTTACTTAAACTAAATACTACTTATCTTATAATAATATACGACTACGAGCTTTCTAACGATTACATATACTTGAGGTGACCGACTCTTTAATACATGGATTTACTAAATCCTAACAATCTTCCCCTAAGGGAGGTCACCTCAAGATCACCTCAAACATACATTGAATACAAACAGATTTTAAATAAAGATTGTTCTTGCATTCTTGTTACTGTTCTTTGCTCTGAAGCCCGTAGTCATTGATTCTTCATTGATGCATGTTTCGATAATCCAAGTGGAGGTCTTTTTACTGATCCACGTGATAATAATTGTTGAGCCAGCTTTTGAGATCATCAGCAAACATCAATCTCTGACTCATCCATTGTGGTGTTGGTATTATGTGATATTGTGACATACGGACCGACATGCTCACATTCTGGATCATGAAATATTCTCATCAGAGTAGCGGAAGCTTTTGTTGATTCATGATATTGGCAGCAACGTACCTGCATACAACAGTTAGCAATAAATCGCACGAAAGTGTCTTTGATCACTTTCGTTGAATTGAGGTACACGGCCCATGGTTCCCCGTTGATCAGTACAAGTACTGCCTGTGATCAGGTATAATTCTGAAGAATTTCCTTGACAGGGTTTCGCAGCTGCTCTAGCTGTTCTCAAACCGGAACGTCTCAAAGAAGACAACACGGAGTGAGTGAACCAGCGAATAGAGATTCACTGATTGATGAAAAGATATTTGAAAAACAATCGTGTATTGCTCAATAGAAATTGTTTTTGCAATACAACGAAGGTTTTAATGAAAATCAATTATCAATCATAAAACACCTTTTGATTTGAAATATTCGTACACGGTCGATGTGCTAAAGAAAAGAGTTTTTAAGCACAATGACCGGTTTTTCAAAGGTATCTGTCAATCCATAACCTGACCAGGATTGATTCAAAAGATTGAATCGCTCCATTGTTTCTGTTCAGTTGTCACATGGTTGATCTATTGAATAGATCTCACATGCCACCTACCAGGAGCTTGTTAGATGTTGGCTCCATAAGGCTTTCCATCTTCATTGTGAATATTTTTACATATCACTCGAATGTTCTGGCAATACCACAAGGATGATGCGTAGGACTCAAGATATAATCTCTCTTTCCACATTGTGTGAAACAGAGAGTCTTCATTGAATGTGTCCTAATGAGATTTATGGATGATCTCGTGGCTCTAGACTCAATTTGTGCATATTTGGATCCTGTATCGGAGACTAGGGAGAGGGTCTCCTTCTTCAATATCAACAATCTCTAAGAGAAAGTCGATAGATAATGTCGGTTCCCCGTGAGAATGAAACAAGTCCTTTTATGAGGAACTTGAGTGGTTTGGAAAGTTGAAGTGCAGTGCGTCACTGGGTCCATAACGTCTTGTCTTCAATACCGATGTTACCTTGGTAACCACTAGTAGCAAATGAATTGAACCCGATTTCTCCCTAAGGTTGAATAATTGGAGGGCTATTTGTTTTCACCCTTTTCTCATTCAATTCCTTTTCATTCTTCAACCCCTTCAGTGCTTACCGAGACTTCATAGCTAGAACCTTGTTAGGTTTATTCCAGTACTAGCTCAGACTCAGTCCGCACTCTTCCCATATCTCATTTTTCACCTTTTTTCAATATACCTAAGGACTTCTACACTATCTAGTGGATTGTCCCTGGGTAGATCCCTCCGGTTCTGGCGGATCATGGGAACAAATACCTAACTTTATCATCCTTATATCACCATACATAAAGTAAAGTTGGTCGGTCTATTTGGTATTGTTCATCTGCCATTGGAACCAATTGAAAACCATTTGAAAATCATTCCAGATACTTGTGATATATTATCAAAGCATTTTGTACCTGAATTGTTTTGATATTTTTAGAACAAGAGCTCCCCCTCAACATGTGCATCAAGTGTTTGATATCGTTTTGCACACGGAGGCAAGAGAAAGAATTAACTTCTTTAATTGCCATTTTCTAAAAGATATCAACATCACTTCCCTGATCAAAACAGGTAGATAAAGCATATAAGGGAAGAATGAGGTTTTCATAAACTTGCTCCCCCTCAATATGTGCCTTTAGGTTTGAAAGAGTTTTGCACATACAAGAGGGAACCTGCACATTGATAAAAATTGATCACGTTTCAGATCTTTGTGGTTTAAGATAGATGCTCCCCCTCAACATGTGCATGGAAAATTTGAAATTGTTTGGCACATGTGGGAAGGAGAGCTTGTACATCCTTATAAAACCATTTACCGAATTATCAGATTAAATCCAATTTAAATCACAAATTCTCCCCCGATCACAATTATCAAATCATTTGAGATTTGTGATCTCTGTAGATTTAAATTTATTTTGAAAGCTTTTAAGGAGAATTGTGACTTGATTATGAAAGCGTTTTATCTGATAAGGATCGGATTTTAAGACTTTAAACTCCATTGAATAAACATGCATGATTATCTTTTGAAAACAATTGTATGACAAATAACTTTTTGATTTAATTGAAATCATTCTCCCCCTCAATCAATGACATAAGTTGTTGATTGAGAGATAGATATTTTGACAAACTTTTAAGTCCAAATGATTACCAAAATAGAGTTCGAGTTAATTTTTCAAAACAACTACTTTTCATTAGATAGTAAGGATTAGTTTAAAGAATCAGAGCAAGAAATTTGAAAACCAATATAAATTATGGCTCTTTTCTATCTTTGAAAAGCGGGTTACTGCCTGAAATGACAATAAACCATTGTTTCTCTTTCTCCCAAAAATATATATATATATATATATATAATTTTTTTTTTTTTTTTTTTTTTTTTTTAAATTCGAGCAACATCTAAAGTCCCGTGTCATTCTTTGAATGACAGCACAAAGACCGTAGATATTATCGAACCGAGAAAATCATGACAAAAAGAAAATAATAATTTATTTATTAATTTTTTTTTTGAAGATTTTTCGAATTTTTCAAATTTTTATGGATTTTGAAAGTTTTATATTTTTCTATTTGAATTTTGTTTTTCGAAAAAAAATATTTACAAGGGATAGATGAAGGAAACCTTTTACTCCTCTTCTTCCTTTTGAAGACGTTTGAGTGTTTCTGGTTGAAGGCTCTTAAGACCCAGTCGTGGAAGAATAAACTCAAAACGTTCTCTAGGAAGAGCTTTGGTGAAGATGTCTGCTAACTGGTATTCAGTCCTCACAAAGTAAAGTTCCACCACACCGTTTTCAACTTGCTCCCTGATGAAATGATGTCGAATGTCGATGTGCTTTGCTCTTGAGTGTTGTACGTTGTTGCATGAGAGAGCAATAGCACTTTTATTATCACAGTACAGAGGGATTTTATTGAATTCAAAGCCATAGTCAGATAGTTGGGATCTCATCCATAGGATTTGAGCACAACAAGATGAAATGGCTATGTATTCCGCCTCTGTAGAGGAAATAGAAGTACTCATTTGCTTCTTTGAAGACCAGCTCACAAGCTTATCACCCAAAAACTGAGCACCTCCAGACGTACTTCGACGAGTATCTTGACATCCTGCATGATCAGCATCTGCATAGGCTGTTAGTGACATACCGGTGTCCTTCGGGTACCAAAGTCCCATATTGATGGTTCCTTGGAGATACCGAAAGACCCGTTTAACCGCTTCAAGGTGCTTTTTAGTAGGCTTAGCCTGGTATCTAGCACACATGCAAACATCGAACAAGATGTCTGGTCTACTAGCTGTGAGGTACATCAGGGATCCAATCATACTACGATATTTCGTTTGGTCTACCATGATCCCTGAGTGGTCCTCATCTAGTTTAGTACGTTCAATCATGTGAGTGTCAACAGGGTCACTAGAATCGAATCCAAATTTCTTTAAAATCTCATTTGCATATTTAGATTGATTTATGAAAATGCCTCCGGGACTTTGTGAAATTTGTAATCCCAAGAAAAATGACATTTGTCCCATCATTGACATTTTAAATTTAGAACCCATTTCATTTGAAAAACTGTCACACTCATTGGGGTCAGTCGAGGCAAAGATGATATCATCAACATAAATTTGAACGTGAATTAAATGTTTGCCTGACTTCCTGGTGAACAATGTTGGATCAACTGCTCCTTTGCTGAATCCGGTAGATAGAAGAAACTTTGATAGTGTATCATACCATGCCCTTGGAGCTTGCTTTAAACCGTAAAGAGCATTCTTCAAACGATAAACGTGAGTAGGATGCTCTGGATTCACAAAGCGTTCAGGTTGGCTGACGTAGACGACTTCTTTAAGATCTCCGTTCAGAAATGCAGTCTTTACATCCATCTGATAGACTACCATGTTCTTACTAGCAGCATTAGCCAACAAGATTCTGATTGCCTCGATACGAGCAACAGGAGCAAATGATTCTTCAAAGTCAATACCCTCCTCTTGACGGTATCCTTTTGCAACTAATCTAGCCTTATTTTTCAGAACATCTCCATGCTCATCAAGCTTCACTTTGAAGATCCACTTAAGAGCAATGATCATAGCACTGTCTGGAGCAGGTACTAATTCCCATACATCTAATCGATCAAACTCATGAATTTCTTCTTGCATGGCATTGAACCAGCTATCTTCATTCATAGCAGTTTTCACGTCTTTAGGTTCGATCATGTGTCCAATGATGTTTTCCAGTGGATGATCATGTGTCCATTTTCTGAGGTGCTCATGTGGTTGTTGTTGTGGAACTGAAGTAGCAGAGTCGATGTCTCCTGATGAAGATGGTTCTGATGATGATTCAGGAGCAAATATGTTTTCAAATGGAGCATCTTTAGGAGTAGCAAAGGGATTAACTTCATCATTGATGCCAGAAATAGTTCCATGATGTACATTCAAAGATTGATGATTTGTTGATGAGACTGAGTGATCAGCAGCAGGCGCTTCTTGACTTAATGATATTGAGACTGTAGGATTGACTTCATTCTCAGGGATATGAGCAGCCTCTGTTGTGGGAATTGACAGTTCAATAGCACTTGCCTCATAGAGTTCATCAAACATAGGATCAAACAATTTCTTTAAATCATCTTCAGATGGAGGTACATATGGAGTTGCTGGAGAAGAATTTGGTACAAGGGATGAACCAATGGGACTGTTTTGAAGTGCGGGTCCTGAACTGGATTGTCCAGGAGCCATTTGACCGGTCAGCTCATCGAACGTAACATGAATTGTTTCCATGATATTTCGGGTTCTCTTGTTGTAGATTCGGTAACCCTTCTTGTTTGGTGCATAGCCTACAAATACTCCAATGTCTGCTTTGGCTCTCAGTTTTCCTAAATCTTGACCATCATTAGCTGGATAACATAAAGCACCGAACACACGAAGGTATGATAGATCATGTTTTCGATTGTGGACAAGTTCGTATGGAGTCTTTCCATGAGATGTGTGAATTAGAGATCTATTTTGAGTGTAACAAGCAGTGGCAATAGCTTCAGCCCATAGAAACATTGGAACCTTTGAGTAGATCAGCATTGTCCTTGCAGCTTCTACAAGAGTTCGGTTTCGTCTTTCAACTACACCGTTCTGTTGAGGAGTTTGAGGAACACTTCTTTGAGGACTGATTCCAACATTTTCATAAAATTCATTGAGTACTTTATTAACAAACTCAGTTCAATTGTCAGTTCGGACGATTCGAACTATTTTGTTGAGTCTGATCTGAAGTTGTTTAATGAGTTTAATGATGACATCTGGAGTTTCGTCCTTTGTCCTCAAAAACTTAACCCAAGTGAATCGGGAGTAGTCATCAACCACTACTAACACATATCTCTTCCCATTAATAGTTTGCACTCTCGTTGAACCGCACAGATCCATATGAAGGGTATGAAGAACTTCCATTACAGAGTTTGTGGGTTTTGGTTTGTGGGCATATTTCGTGCTTTTTCCCAATTGACAAGCTGAGCAAAGATGATCTTTTTCATATTTTAATCTGGGTAAGCCTCTGACTAGATCCTTTCTGGAAAGGTTGTTTATGGTACCAAAGTTCAAGTGATTGAGACGATGATGCCATAACAAAGACTTTGTTTTAGAAGCCTTTGACAGCAAGCAGATTGGAGAGGACTTCATCATGTCATCGATAGAGATGGTGTATAGGTTTGAACCTCGGGTACCTCTTAACAATTCTACACCATCAAGTTCTCTAACGAAACAAGTATGTTTTCTAAAAGCTACTTCTAGATCGGAATCACAGAATTGACCAACAGAGAACAAATTATGACCAAGACCTTCCACATAAAATACCCTGGAAATTACACTTTTACCAACCACATAATCTCCATAACCCATAATAGCTCCAAAATGGTCGTTCCCGAATCTTACTGTCCCGATGAATTTACTCACGAAGTTCATGAGCCGCGACCGGTCTCCAGTCATATGCTTGGAACAGCCTGAGTCCAGGTACCACAGAACGATTTGAACGATCTGCAGTTGAACACAGACAAGAATGGATAACTGGATAATTGGGATCCCCATGCAAGAATGGGTTCCATTTGGTTAGTAACAATGATTGGAACACCCACATCAGAAATCGAAACATTCATATCAGAAATTGAGGCAATGGAATCATTATGAATAGATGCAGTACTAGTGTCCGTATTTGCCCTATTCAAAGTATGTTCACTTCTTAAGGGAATAGTTCTACCAGTAGACATCCATTTTCTAGTGGGCATTGACTCATTAAACTTATAGCTAAAAGGTATCCATTGATAACCTATCTTACTAAATGTTCTTCCTGTGGGTTTCCACTGTTTTCTAACTCTCTTTCGCCTCTGCCTTTTAGCTTTTTTAACATGATTTTTTGCATTAGCAATATTAACTGGGGGTATGACAGCATTATACAAAACATTCACACCACATTCATGATTAGAAACAGAATTCAAGTAGACATCATTACAAGGTTTGCAAATAGTATCAGAATTCGAATTAATTACAGTACGCCTATGGCTAATACTAGAATCAAAACGATTCGTTTTATTCGACTCAAGCTTAAAGTTCCTAGGTTGGTCTTCTACTCTCTTCCAATGCACATTCTTAGCTTGCGAGGTCCTATCATTCCTTGTATTGTCTTGAGACTTTGACATGCTCGCTTTAATGTCATTGATTACTCCTGTAGAGGGAATGGGAACATTAGTTGGTTTTGCTACTCTTTGCATCTCCTGTTTAGATGTGCTGGGATCTGAACTACATGCAGGCAAACTAAGGTTCACTTTCTTAACACAAGAAGTGCTGGGATTTGTATTCCTAGAAGGTACACTAGAGTTCGCTTTCTTAGCACTAACGGATCTGGAATCTGAACTACTTGAAGGCACACTAAGGTTCACATTCATAACATTGGGCATTGAATGGATTTCATGCTTGGCACTAGGCATAGAACAAGGAATCAAATGATTAACTCTCTCACCTAAGGACTTAGGGCATATTGTGATTAAGCATTCTAGAAGTTCTTGAGATCGTTCAGCATATAAGCATGCATGCCCAATTGCATTATCAAGTGGTTTCTCTAACTTATCCTCTTCAACAATCTCACGGAGACATTCGAGACTATCCTTAAGGTATGAGAAATATGTTTGAATTGCAAGTTTGTTATTCCTAAGATGAGGGTGAACATATTTCACAGACAAAGCATATTTATTACAAGAGTGAACCTTTGATACACCATTCTCCCCATTGGTCATTGGCATTTTCCCGTTTACCTGGCTCTTCAGATTCTCAATTTCCTTCTGCAATGAAGCTATTTGTTCGTTGTTTTTGTTACGAGTGACCTTTATTGATTCAAATAACTCATTGAAATGACTTTTAACCTTTTCATTTTCTTCAAAAAAACTTTCGTTTTCCTTTTGTAATGCATTAACTAAGTTTTGAAGATGAAACGTTTGTGAATTCTGAGAATCTAAAGGAGGAGGCATTTGGGAGCCAGTCACATTGTTCTTTTGACCCTTTAATTGAGAGATTTGGGCTTTCAACTTTCTGATCGTGTTACAATGAGCTTGAATCTGTTCATCACGTTTGTTAATTTGAAAAACTGCATCAAACTCTGGAGCATCTGAGGATGTCTTGATATTTGAAGTTTTGACATTTTCTTTAAGATGTTGATATTTTAGTTGTAAATTAAAATTCTCAACCTCTAGTTTAGAAAAATGTTTAACCAACTTGTCGTGATCATCCAGTTCAATTTTCTCATTTAGTTTAGAATTAGTCTTTTCAAGCTCAATGACACGATCATGGGAGACTTTCAGGGCAACAGATAATTCATGAAATTGAGAAGCATTAATGGAACAGTTTGTAGCAGTGAAAAACACATCTTGAGTAACACATTCAGTAATAAGAGTCTCATTCGATGTATGCAAGTTCTTCCTCTCAATCTCATTATATTTTAGTGCTCGCTCATAGTTACTAACCTCAACTATCATTGCATCAAATTCCTTTTCCATTTCTTTAATGTCTAAATTCATTCCCTTTTTAAGACTTTCAAAATGATCTTTTAGTTGTTTAAAGAAAGGCATGACTTCAGTTAAATAACTTTCTTTTGTTTGCTCAAAACCCCTTTCCCCTTCAGTTATACCAGTGGGTGTGATCCTTTTCTTACAAGTTTACTCAAAATCAACAAATAGTTGAAAAATAACATATTGACTGATTAAGGTCTTGCTTTTAGTGGCAATAGTCCTAGGTACTAAATGCATTGGTGTATTTGGAGGATACACAGTCGCTAAAGGCATTTTCCTAAAGGGAGGGTTCGTTACAACAAGATTCTTTGTTTTTTGCTTATCTAAATCCTTTTTCCAGAACACTTGTTCGGGTGTTAACAACGTCTGAGGCTTAAACATGTTCAAGGAAATCCAATTCTCCTTCTTGTAATCATGGGGTGTGATATTTATTTTCTTCTCTTTACATTTAGGATCATCTAATTTCTTGTTCATCTTTTCCCTAGTGACTTCATCTGATTTCTTATCTTCCTCAGTGCACTCAATGCAATTAGGTTTTTGTCTAGGTTTAAGGATTTCATTGCCATCATAAAGAACCTTATGAGCATTTCTAGCCTTTTTAATGACCTCTGGATTTGGTTCCTCAACAAGGGGAATGCTATGCTTATAGCTTAAGACTCTATGCTTAGTGATTAAGTGAGCAGTCTGAATAGTATTTCCTTGTACGTACAACCTATTTTCAAGCTTGTTTTTCAAGGTTTTTAGATTAGAAAAATCGTTCAAAAGTTTTGATTCCTTAGCACTGAATTCTTGATTAAGCATTTTAACATTTTCTTGAAGTTCTTGTTTTTGCTTAGGAGTTTTAGAAAGCTTTTCTTGTAAGGAGTTTAACTCTTGTTTTAATACTTCTTCTCTAAACCTACTTTTTCTAATAGTTGTACGCATTTGGTCATCCATTTCCTGCTCACGGGTGGTCAACTCAAATTTTGCACGTTGTTCATAAATAACAACACGTTCTTTATAGGCATTTAGTTCAGAGATGACAGAATCATCAGGGGCACATGCAGTGATTTCATCAAAAACATAATCATTGTTGACTGCATAAGATGCATCACTTGGTACCATCTGACTTTCACTTTGTTTCACATATTGATCATATGGGACAACATTGATATTACCCATATTTTCAATATCTGACTCAATAATTACAGTTGATTGTACTTCGTTATGTATCTTTTGCTCATCAACTTCATCGTATAATTTTAATACCTCAGAAATGATTTTGTCTTTGGATGGACTAGCTTGTGGTGATGAAGAGACTTTAGGAGAGACCATTGGAGAAATGCTAGCCATGAAAATGGTTTGTGCAATGGGTTCTTCATCAACATCAGAGTCGCATGCATCACAATCAACTACTTGAAAGGCATTATGATGATTATGGCCTATCTCCTGAATTGGTTGCTCATCCACAACTGCATCATATGTCTTAGCATTTCCCTCAGCCAAGAACAACAACTCCTCTTCATCCAAAGCTGCACCATTATCCTGAGCTTGCACAAGCAACATCTTATCCCTGAAGTACTCGGTATTCTGAGGGCGTTTTGGCGATGTGCAGTTCCTTGCAATGTGTCCCTCACCTCCACAATTGTAACATTTGATTGGCTTTGCTTGACCCTGGTTTCCATTCCTTCCCCTATTCTGATTTGCAGCATAACCTCTACCAGCTCCACCTCTTGCTTGTTCGTACTGCCTTTCTTGAACTGGCTGCACCATAACCTTCCCATCTCTGACAGTGGCTTGATTGTGTGGATTGGATGCAGTACTGAGATTGTTGTTGGTGTGTGGAAGAGAGTTTATGTTTTGACTAATTAGGAGAGCCAGTTGATTAATGAAGTTTCCCACGTGTGCATCAGCATCAGCTTGTTTGAACATAGGATCAGGAATGAGTTTGTGATTACCATTACCCATGGGTATGACTTGTGAGGCTTTGGTTGTGATTCCGATGTTTGAGTAGAAGGCAGTTGTATCATTTGATGAGCTTGTCTCTCCCTGGTTGGTTTTGAACTGATTAAGAATCCTTTTTTCAAACATAGAATGTCTCTCATTCTGAAGGAGGAAGGCATAGAGTTGCTCATAGTTTGTATTCTTCAATCCTTTGGTTAACTTTACAGAGGTGACAAACTTGTGCCATTCGGGATTCATGTTGTTCACAAACTTTGAGTTCAGCTGAATGTTTGGCATAGTCATTCTGATGTTCCTCATATCATTAACAAGCTTGTGGAATCTCACATAGTACTCATAGACACTCTCATATGGTTTCATCTTGAAGTATTCAAACTCATCATAGAGTTGTGATTCTCTGTCTTCCATAGTTAATTCAGAACCTGAGAGAAGCATCTTGACATTATCCCACACTGCCTTAGCTTCGGTGTTGTGATTGATCAGCTTGTAGATATCTTTTGGAAGACCTTGAAGTACGATGTTAGAAGCCCTGATATCAGCATCGAATCTCTTTTTCTTCTTATCATCGAGCTCATCATATGTCTTTGGTCTGTCAATTCCATAGATCATTGTTCCATCTTCAGCTGTATCAATTAAGTCTCTAGTAGTCTCAACCCGATACGGTCCTTCATTAATGGATTTGAGAATGTTGACTCCATTTTCCTTTCCAAGACAGTACAATCTGATTCGTTGAGCCCAAGAGTCGTAGTCAGTTCTGTCAAGCATGGGTGGATGAGTATCTGAACCAGCTGCTTGAACATCCTTGGCAACAGTGGAGATGATTGTAGGAACGTTGGTAGACATGATGACAGATTAAACGGGATTTTATAACTCTATGATTAAACCGAGAAATAGATTCTTTCACGGGATTTTACTAAATCAAGAGAAAACCGTATTACAGACAGAGTCAGCCAAGTCGCTAAGAAAACCTGAACCAAGTCGCTAAGCACCAAGTCGCTAGTAAAATTTTGATAGCAAGTCGCTAAGCACCAAGTCGCTAAGTTGTCAAGTCGCTAAAGAACAACTCGCTAATCATCAAATCGCTAGCAAAATTTTGACAGCAAGTCGCTAAGCACCAAGTCGCTAAGTTGTCAAGTCGCTAAAGAGAAACTCGCTAAGCACCAACTCGCTAACACCAACTCGCTAACAAACTTAAGTACAAGTCGCTAACTTTCACCAAGTCGCTACCCGTAGTAGAGACTCCACTAAGTGTACTGTTTGTCGGCTTGTCTCAATAGACAAGTCGCTAGCTCAACTCGCTAACTGCCTTCAACTACAACTCGCTATCAAATTACAAAGCAAGTCGCTACCAAGAAAACTTGTCCGTGGCTTAAATCGCTAGCAAGAAAAACACATAAACATCACTTTTCAATCCAAAAACAACCCAACCACGATGATTCAAGCTTAACAAATCAACACCCAAGCACATACAATGATTCTAAACACAAAACTACACTCAAGTTTCAAACTTTAACACTAGAAATGATCCAAATTATGCAAAAACCACTAAACTTTTTCAAACTCTAAAACCACCTAAAAGTCACTAGAAATCCAAAGATATGTAAGAGATGATCAAACCTGGCTCTGATACCATTTGTAATATTGGATTTCACATAAACATCAAACCAAATACAAAGTAGGCATAAAAAGAGTTCTAGAGAGAGAAAGTTAGAGGTTTAGAGAACTTTAGTGAGAGAAAGAAAAGTCTTATTATGAGCTCCAACTCTCTACCTTGGGAGGTAGAGAGTATTTATAGTCATTACATAAATCGCCACCTATCGGGCTGTGGATCAGGCATACAGTGGGTAAAGACCCGTCCGTCCTCCACGGTGTTACTTAAACTAAATACTACTTAACTTATAATAATCTACGACTACGAGCTTTCTAACGATTACATATACTTGAGGTGACCGACTCTTTAATACATGGATTTACTAAATCCTAACAAAAACAGTCTTCATGCAAGATTAAAAACCAATGTCTTTCTAAATATAATAATCCACTAGAAAGTCAAAACCTTGAGTAAGTTAAAGTGTTAAATACCATTGTTAATAAAAATCTAGTAAAAACATTAGATTATCATAGGTTGACCACAAACATCTCTTTTTATTAATTTATCATTTCTATAGGTTCAACGATGACGCATGAATATGAGTTTGATTTTTCACTCACTAGCGTCTACACTCCGAACATCTCTCTCGAACCCAACACACCTGGCAATCATGTCCGTGGGTTCAATAATCTCGAAAACCGTCACTTCCACGAAGGACGTATTGTAGACACCTCTCTACAATTCGAAAAAGGTATCAATACCTCCTTCCGAGCCATAGGACTAGAATGTCTTCTTGAAATCAACGAGAAGATATGTCCAAGGTTCATAATGGAATTCTTCTGTCAAGTCAAACTCGTTCGTAACGAGGATCGCTCTCTATCTCTTTGGTTTTATATCAAAAACCAAAAGTTCACTCTAACCCTTGGGCATTTTGTTCACATCCTCCGGATATCTAATCATGGACAATGTGCCTTCACCGAAGATTGGTCTCTTGATTCTCTCTTTAACTTTCGTGAAGAAAATAGTCCATATTGTTCACACATACCCTCTCCGGAAGATTTAAATCGCATAATATGCAAACCTCGACCATATTACTCCGATCCAAAAATTATCTTTACAAGGGATATCCGAGAATAGTACAAGCCTCTTGCACTCATCCTACGTGAAAATTTTTGGAGCCTTAGGGGAAATCGAGAAATTCTTCCCGCTTGTTGTGCTCACATGTTGTACTGTTTGCTAACACAACAACCATACAATCTCGCCTACTTCTTTGCAAGCCGAATTGCAAATCTTCAAGGCTCCAAGAATAAACTCATCCCTTATGGAATGTTCTTGACACGCCTCTATCATAATGTTATGCACTTCCATCCTCAATTTCAAAGTCCGTTGTACGTACTTGTGAACAAGATGATGGAACCGCTAAACATATCTCTCATGAAGACTTTCTTCATTCTTGATTCCACCAACACTCATCAATCACATAATGATTCTCCTAGCGAAAACACTCAAGGAACCTAGTAGTATTCAAAAATAGGATCAATTCTCTTGTACTCGTGCTTTATCAATGTAATCCAATTTCTTTCATGAAATAAAACATCTTACATTTGATATCTTTCTTTTTAGACTATCCTTGAGATATAATGCATTGTCAAGATCATTGCATACCTTTAGTAAAGGTCTTGCTGAGCAGATGGGCGGATCCCAAAGATTGTGCTTGACGGATCCCTACACTTAGGGAACCGTGGGATCCGGCAAACAAAAAATGCAATTGCAAGCATTATATTTCAAACATAACCTTAGAACACCTCACACTAAGCTAAACATAGTTTCTTAAGGCAAATTAAGTCCTTATCAAGATAGGTTGATCCTTCCTACTCACACATAACTCACCTAGATCACACTCTAAGACGCTTGTAGATCAACCGTTTCATTTTTAATCCATTACTCTTCCGCTCTCAAACTCACACTTCATTTTTTACTTGATCCCTCACGTTTAGCCTTAGAAATCTTTCAATTATGGAAAAATTGATCATAAATCATCCTTTCCTCAAAATTGATCAAAGTTGATCAAACTCTACTTTTTCCCATTTCAAAGCTTCTAGGATATTTTCCAAAACACTATCCTAAGTCACAAACTGATCTCTAGGATCATTTAGCTTCATTTGACACCCTAAATATTTAGTATCATCCTTGCTCATCCATTGGTACTCTTGAAAGTTCCAAATCCTTCCATAAATAACAATCATTAGCTACATCATTCATTACCTTCAAGTACTCAAGCACCGCTTCATTTAAAACACTTAGGAAGACTGAAACACTCAAGATGATACATGTCCTAGATCTTAGAAACATCATTTCCACTTTTTCATAACTGCTGAAAGCCGGTTCCCTAGGATTAGCCTAACCGGATCCCTCTGAGGAAGGAACCATGGGATCCGGATGACAGTTTATGTCAAATCTTGCTTAATCAATCATTTCAATTCATCTTCCTAACTCAAACACTCCATCTCATCTTAAATGAATTCCTAGATCAGTACAACCTCTGAAGTTGACTCTTGTGCATGTTAATCATCACATTCCAATGAATCCTAATGGCTTAAGGCTTAAATGCACTTGCCAAATCTCTTGGTTTATAAACCACTTTGCTAGAACCTCCATAGTCATCATTCTCATCCTAACTTTCAGCTCTTGGAACCTCTTGAAATCATCTCATCATGAGGAAAACCCCAAGTAATAACTTATCCACCAAAGAACCACCCATGAAAAAGGCTCGTGTTATACACGAAATCTCTTCAACCGAATCATCTCCGGTCAAGCCAAGAAATGATAGGATTCTTCCTCATCCAATTAAACCAATTCCTAAAAGGATAGTACCCACAAAACTACCAATGCCAAACACCACCATACCTCCTAGGCCAAACAATATTATCTCCACTAAACCATCACCATTGGTTCCTAGAGCTATTTCATTTACATCCCCACAATCATCACCACACCTCTACAATTTAGAGGACTTGCCCCCTAGTCCGTCTCATCTGCTTCCGCCGACAACATTCTCCTCATTAGGAGGAATAATGGTTCAAAATCAAGGTGTTGAGTCAACACTTGCTCCGGCTTCCTTTTCGCCGTTTCCATCATATAATCCCATTTGGATTATGATGTCACACCCCCAAATTACCTGTTTTGTAGCGGAATGAAATTCCTGGGGATTGACTGTCATAGCATCACAATCATAGTTATATTGAACGACCTAAAGTGTCGTTTGGAAAATACATCGCTTGATTTAATAAAACATTCAGAGTTACAAAAATAGGTCCCAAATGAAAGTTACTATGTGCGAAAAAATAAGTTTGGTACAAGTCAAACAATGTTTTTAAAATGTATAAATCCAATGTGAGACGCGTCGTCACCGCGTCTCTATGATATATCCACATGCATGCCATGAAGTGAATACCTTAGTTACCTGAAAATACATTGCTAAAAGTGTCAACACAAAGGTTGAGTGAGTTCATAGAGTTGTTGAAAATGTTAAATACGACTACCACAAGTATATATTATGTATGACAATATCGTCACAAAAATGATACAATTGCTTAAGCTCATGACACCGAAGCTTGACTGATGTTCGCCCCAACAGAGTGTTTGCCAAACAACTCAAATAATGATAATGACATGAAATGCATCCGTCCGGTTGGAATCCGCCAACCCGGATGGAGGTGTCACCCTCGATAGATCTATCCACTCACTCACGCTTCTATGAAATTAACGGTTCATGTTCATGAAATGGGGACATTTAACTGGCAATGAGGTAACTTAAGCAATGTAATGAATTTGATATACTTGGCATCGTAATAAAATGATGTACAATGTATTCTCCCCCGTAGGTTTGAAATAAGTAAAAACTTGAATAAATCGGGGCTATGAAAACTCACCTGTTGCAATGATAATGATGATATAATGGCAATACTGAATTGAGGAGCAACCTCTGACCGTGTCCTATCATGAATGATATGTTCTAATGTAAATCATGAAACAATGTCGTGCATGCAAATCCACATGTAATCTATACCACTTGTATGCTTTTAAAAATAGAATTTATCGTCGAAATATATGTTTATGACATCTCGTCATGTTATAAAATACTTTACAAGTATTTACGTTGAAATGATATCTTACGATTATCATTTAATGAGTTATTATGAAATTATAACTTTTCGTCGTAAAATAATGTCGTTGAAATTTCATGAAAGTGACAAAAACGGCCTTGAAAAGCTAGTCGTAAAATGGTGCACGTCGAGTGTTAGGAAACGAACGCAACGGTTTTGGGAAGCTTGTATCATTATCTCAAAGTTTTAGCATTTAAGTTTTCATTCTAGAGGTCTCGATCACGGAGAAAAGTATAGGTGAAGTATGGTACTTGTGCCCAAAATATGGTTTAAGTGTTGTTTTCGGCAAAGTTTAAGCGACCGTATATTATTCATTACAACTCCGCTTGACGAATGGTTGGACATTTTGGAAAATAGGCTAGGTGAACTTACTTTTACTAGAAGACATCACTTTATAAAAAGTTCTAAATCAACGTTAAAAACAACCTTCAACTTGGTCTCTTTGTTTTGCCGTAAAACTTGCCTATTAGAAATTTAATAGTTTTTCTTATATAATAAAGTTACGGCAACTTTGTTAAATCACTTGTAATTTAATCGTTACAAGTCCGTTTTCTACGTTTTATATGTCCTCGAAATCGTGATAATATATACTAATATATTTTTGATAAGTCGACACATTTTATAACGCTTAAGACTCATTTTTGACTCGTAAAAAGGCGAGATTACAAGCTGAATTTTCTGTACAAAATATCTTTCGTCGTCAAACTTGAAAAATTCATAACTTCTTCGTTATAGCTCCGTTTTAACCCGTTCAAGCGGCCACGTTTTCGTTTTAAAGTATATTTTCTAAATATCTAGGCCAAAAATTTTTATCAACTGTCGGATTTTCCAGATTTTCAAAATACCAACAGACCCTTAATTATAGTTGTCGAAATGAGTTTTTCTCGCGCAAAACCTATTCTAACCAATTCAAACCAACGCCGAAGCTATTCTAAACCTACCATACACCTTCTTAGGGTGTCATGGGTTACTAGACATCACCAAAAGTGATATGTTTCAAGGAATAATTATAGGATGATATTTATTCATAATAAGTAATAAAAATAATAAAAGTGGTATAGATTCACATGTAACTTGCATGTTTTTCCTCAAGCATGATAAAATGACCAAAGTATGAATATGAAAAATAAAAATGATCATGAAATGCTTACTAGTTTGATGATGAGGTTTATGGAACAAGGTTTTCCTAAATACTCTAGGTTTTTATTGCAAAACCTTAAAATAGAGTACACTAGTGTTTATATAAGCACTTGATCTTGAAAAGAAAATTATGTTTCTTGCTTGGTCTTGCCTTGGCTGAATTTTTGAGATGAGATGGAGAGGGTTTCTTTCCCTTTTTTTTTCACCTTCAAATATGTAGTCTATGTGTTTTTGATAATAAATATCTAGTATAAAATGGATGAGTATGCATAATAAAGTCAAGATATTATTAAAAGATGGTGACTAGGGGAGAAATGTCGGCAAGATCAAAATGGAGAAAAAGGTGATGTAATTTAATTGGCTAAATGTATTATAAGTTAAATATTATGTATATTTGGTACATATAATTAGGTATTAGTGTAGCGTAGGCTAGAAATCGATTTTTACGGAACAAAATAAAATATATCGAAGTCATAAAAATTATAAAAATACATTTCTCACAAGTATTGAGTGAAATAAATATTTATCGAGTTGATTTTACAAAAACCGTCATAAACATTTATACATAACAATTTATATACAAAATAAATTGAAAACATCGGGTAAACTAATAATATAATTTTTATAGTCTTAAAAGGAGTATAAAAATATATTAGGAATATTTTTGGAAGTGTCGGATAAATATTCAAAATAAATGTTTACACGATAGCGTTTATTTAATAGGAAAATAAACGTTTAATGAAATATGCAAACCCATGCATAATATAGATATGAAATGATGTTATTGATGACATGTAGACTAAATCTAGTCTATGTGAAATGTCCTTGCTGATATGTTCATGAATACGCAGCTTAACCCTCCAGGTTACGCGTATTTGATACTCGTAAACGTAATTTACGATAAATGATGAAATAGTGAAACCTTTAGAGTTTCTAAAATGACCTGAAAATACGATTTGTCACATTCGCCCAACCAAAAAGGAATTCAGTCCCTGAATTCAGTCCATGTTAGGTTCTACAATGTTACTTGTGAAAAGATGAGGGTATTTGAGTCGCATTGGGTCGTCCAATGTTTTTCTAAATCGTACCACGCCTTTCCAAGACGGGACTTTGAACATAAATTTGTTGCCAACTTAAAATTCTAATGGTTTGCGACTTATGGAACATACTTCCAAAATTTTGTGTCGTATATCGACGTAGCTTATCTAGCTATATGTTGTTATTTGTAACTGATTTTTGATTTGTATGATCTCTGTGTTGTTTCATGAATAAGTCATGTACTAATGAGTTGGACTTTCCTGATTTTGACCAGTGAATGAGTGATTAACACCTCAACCTTAGAGTGTCTCAATTGGTGTAGTCAATATGTTCATGTGTTGACTATTGTTGTAAAGCAAATTGGTTCGATGAAGAATGATTTACCTAATCATTTCTAGAATATCACACATGCTTTGAGCATATCTTCAAATGTTTGAATTGTTCTCTCGCTCTAACCATTGAGCTGAGGATAATAGGCGGTACTCAAGTCCTAATAGGTTCCATGGGAAGATTGAAATGATTATCAGGAGCCTAAGGTGGATCGAATAGCTTATAATAGGTACAACTGGAATTGATACCACATGTCTCATGCCAAATTTCAAAATGTTAAATCCGTCGAAAAGGGCCTTATAGAAAGGAATAGATTATGGATAACAGTTGTGATTCCTCGCGTTTCTCGTTCTAGCGAATGTCATTACTTGAGTCTCCCTTGCCTAAGGTGCTTAGTCTCCATGACTAAAATGTTTATTGTTTGATTATCGAAGTGTTTCCATGCTATATGTTATCAAGTCACAAAGCCTTAAATGTGTAAGTGATGTGGTGTGGTGATTGATTTTCAAATATGTCCAGATATTGAGTGCTTCTAAAATTATTTCATCACTTAGATTGTTATCATGCTAGCAAGAAAATAGATATCAGCTCATACTATGTCGAAGAATGTTTGTTCTAATTTCACTTGTAGATTGATAGTCCTTGATTGTTCAATATGTTCAAACCTGTTGCATCTCTTGATGTGAAAGTGAAGTTATCCGTAATTTCGAGAGTACATAATGCCTTAGAGAGAGTTTATATCGATAACCTTAATTTAACCAAATTTTCCTTTAAGGGAAACTCGTTGTAGGGAAGTTCACATATTCTTGAAGCCATGTTTAATGAAATGTTCTGTAGTCTCAGTTAGAAGACTTGGTTTCTCCCTATAGTGTTGCTTAGTGTGTATTCGCTTCGTACTACATCTTGTAACTTGGTCTAGCTAGTACTTTTGAAATGATATAATTTGGCTTTTAATCCAAAAATAGTGGTTCGGAATGTCTCGTCATGTCTTAAGATTTTTGTTGAGCTCTGAAACGTCTTACTATATACTTCTAGTCCTGTTGGTAGTCCTAGAATGCTTTCATTGTTTTCTTGTATTGAGGAATCCTCCTCGTAGATGGTATAGGAAGCCTTTCCTAAGATAAAGTAACTCGTCAAATTCTAACTTATCGGTTGAATGAGGGATGAATGGCGTAAGTATTTATAGAGTGTTATTAAAAAGATATGTTTATGAACAATTTATATGATTACAAAGCTTTGCTTTTGAATGAAGATTGTTTTAAGAGATTTGAAATGATGCTTGTTACTTTCATGACATAATTCTTCCTGAATTATACATAGGTGATCAAGCTATGTATAATCGAGGACAAATGATGTGATGCTTGGTTTTGTTGAAATGGTATTATGTTTCTCTGAAGTTTTAGATGGTATTCAACGTTTTGTTTTGTAAGACAATGGCTCAAACAATTTTTCAGAGTAACATGAAAATCGTTTCGCTTGATGATATTAAATCGTTGATAAAATGACTGAAACCAATTGATAAGTTGGTAATAAAAAAAATTGCTTTAAAAAATTATGAAACAACGTTTCTAAGATGGTGATAAAATAGTTAGAAATAAAATCAAGTGAAATAATGTTATGAAGTAGTAGCAAAGTAACTTGAAATAAAATTTGTTAAATGGTTTGTAGGATGCGCGGGGAAACCTCTTAGAATGGTAATAGTTTCCTAATTAGTCAAGAATAAAGTTGGCCTAACCCCTAGTAAGATAGTGAGGTATTGTCGCGAAATGATTGAAAATTGGGCAATTGGAATAAGGAATGAAATAAACAAAGATTGTGATTATCGTGGAGATAATAAATGATAAAGATTACATTAGCTAGAAAGGTACTTATTATCGGTTCCTGTCGGTGATCTAATCATGCCTCAAGTGTAGGAGTAGTAGGCTGCCTAGCAACAACAACTTTGAAACTCTCACAGTCCTCAAATCTATAAGATAGTGTAGTTTCTGTAGTCTTAGTGGTAGATGGTAGTGGTGTGTCAAATTATGCACGCTTCCCAAGCGGCAAATCAAATGTATGACTAATAGGTCCACTAGGACTAAGCTTGTAAGTCCTACCAAATGGTATGATCTGTCTCAACAGAATGATAAAAATTGTCCTGATCCTACAGTGAATCAATGGTGATCGTGATTGTGTAGGTGCAACTTCGTCCTCCTAAAAGGTTTCAGTGTCATCATCTGATGTTATCGGTGTTGAGTCAACTGATGTTAAAATTGTGATAGGGAATGACAGGGCATTCTCCATGTCAAAGTGATGTGAGTATGATGGGATGAGTATTTGAAGGCATCTATGTGACAATCGATTTTGAAATGAAAGTAAATAACTCGCAAAATGTGCGCATGAAACCGCATGTATAGTGACTATGCACTTATGATGAAATGATGAGATGCTATGATGATGTAGTTATAGTCTAGGGTCAATGATGCAACCTAGTTCTCTATAACCGAAGCTCTGATGCCAATCTGTCACACCCCCAAATTACCTGTTTTGCAGCGGAATGGAATTCCTGGGGATTGACTGTCATAGCATCACAATCACAGTTATATTGAACGACCTAAAGTGTCGTTTGGAAAATACATCGCTTGATTTAATAAAACATTCAGAGTTACAAAAATAGGTCCCAAATGAAAGTTACTATGTGCGGAAAAATAAGTTTGGTACAAGTCAAACGATGTTTTTAAAATGTATAAATCCCATGTGAGACGCGTCGTCACCGCGTCTCTATGATATATCCACATGCATGCCATGAAGTGAATGCCTTAGTTACCTGAAAATACATTGCTAAAAGTGTCAACACAAAGGTTGAGTGAGTTCATAGAGTTGTTGAAAATGTTAAATACGACTACCACAAGTTTGTATTATGTATGACAATGTCGTCACAAAAATGATACAATTGCCTAAGCACATGACACCGAAGCTTGACTGATGTTCGCCCCAACAGAGTGTTTGCCAAACAACTCAAATAATGATAATGACATGAAATGCATCCGTCCGGTTGGAATCCGCCAACCCGGATGGAGGTGTCACCCTCGATAGATCTATCCACTCACTCACGCTTCTATGAAATTAACAGTTCATGTTCATGAAATGGGGACATTTAACTGGCAATGAGGTAACTTAAGCAATGTAATGAATTTGATATACTTGGCATCGTAATAAAATGATGTACAATGTATTCTCCCCCGTAGGTTTGAAATAAGTAAAAACTTGAATAAATCGGGGCTATGAAAACTCACCTGTTGCAACGATAATGATGATATAATGGCAATACTGAAATGAGGAGCAACCTCTGACCGTTTCCTATCATGAATGATATGTTCTAATGTAAATCATGAAACAATGTCGTGCATGCAAATCCACATGTAATCTATACCACTTGTACGCTTTTAAAAATAGAATTTATCGTCGAAATATATGTTTATGACATCTCGTCATGTTATAAAATACTTTACAAGTATTTACGTTGAAATGATATCTTACGATAATCATTTAATGAGTTATTATGAAATTATAACTTTTCGTCGTAAAATAATGTCGTTGAAATTTCATGAAAGTGACAAAAACGGCCTTGAAAAGCTAGTCGTAAAATGGTGCACGTCGAGTGTTAGGAAACGAACGCAACGGTTTTGGGAAGCTTGTATCATTATCTCAAAGTTTTAGCATTTAAGTTTTCATTCTAGAGGTTTCGATCACGGAGAAAAGTATAGGTGAAGTATGGTACTTGTGCCCAAAATATGGTTTAAGTGTGGTTTTCGGCAAAGTTTAAGCGACCGTATATTATTCGTTACAACTCCGCTTGACGAATGGTTGGACATTTTGGAAAATAGGCTAGGTGAACTTACTTTTACTAGAAGACATCACTTTATAAAAAGTTCTAAATCAACGTTAAAAACAACCTTCAACTTGGTCTCTTTGTTTTGCCGTAAAACTTGCCTATTAGAAATTTAATAGTTTTTCTTATATAATAAAGTTACGGCAACTTTGTTAAATCACTTGTAATTTAATCGTTACAAGTCCGTTTTCTACGTTTTATATGTCCTCGGAATCGTGATAATATATACTAATATATTTTTGATAAGTCGACATATTTTATAACGCTTAAGACTCATTTTTGACTCGTAAAAAGGCGAGATTACAAGCTGAATTTTCTGTACCAAATATCTTTCGTCGTCAAACTTGAAAAATTCATAACTTCTTCGTTATAGCTCCGTTTTAACCCGTTCAAGCGGCCACGTTTTCGTTTTAAAGTATATTTTCTAAATATCTAGGCCAAAAATTTTTATCAACTGTCGGATTTTCCAGATTTTCAAAATACCAACAGACCCTTAATTATAGTTGTCGAAATGAGTTTTTCTCGCGCAAAACCTATTCTAACCAATTCAAACCAACGCCGAAGCTATTCTAAACCTACCATACACCTTCTTAGGGTGTCATGGGTTCCTAGACATCACCAAAAGTGATATGTTTCAAGGAATAATTATAGGATGATATTTATTCATAATAAGTAATAAAAATAATAAAAGTGGTATAGATTCACATGTAACTTGCATGTTTTTCCTCAAGCATGATAAAATGACCAAAGTATGAATATGAAAAATAAAAATGATCATGAAATGCTTACTAGTTTGATGATGAGGTTTATGGAACAAGGTTTTCCTAAATACTCTAGGTTTTTATTGCAAAACCTTAAAATAGAGTACACTAGTGTTTATATAAGCACTTGATCTTGAAAAGAAAATTTTGTTTCTTGCTTGGTCTTGCCTTGGCTGAATTTTTGAGATGAGATGGAGAGGGTTTCTTTCCCTTTTTTTTTCACCTTCAAATATGTAGTCTATGTATTTTTGATAATAAATATCTAGTATAAAATGGATGAGTATGCATAATAAAGTCAAGATATTATTAAAAGATGGTGACTAGGGGAGAAATGTCGGCAAGATCAAAATGGAGAAAAAGGTGATGTAATTTAATTGGCTAAATGTATTATAAGTTAAATATTATGTATATTTGGTACATATAATTAGGTATTAGTGTAGCGTAGGCTAGAAATCGATTTTTACGGAACAAAATAAAATATATCGAAGTCATAAAAATTATAAAAATACATTTCTCACAAGTATTGAGTGAAATAAATATTTATCGAGTTGATTTTACAAAAACTGTCGTAAACATTTATACATAACAATTTATATACAAAATAAATTGAAGACATCGGGTAAACTAATAATATAATTTTTATAGTCTTAAAAGGAGTATAAAAATATATTAGGAATATTTTTGGAAGTGTCGGATAAATATTCAAAATAAATGTTTACACGATAGCGTTTATTTAATAGGAAAATAAACGTTTAATGAAATATGCAAACCCATGCATAATATAGATATGAAATGATGTTATTGATGACATGTAGACTAAATCTAGTCTATGTGAAATGTCCTTGCTGATATGTTCATGAATACGCAGCTTAACCCTCCAGGTTACGCGTATTTGATACTTGTAAACGTAATTTACGATAAATGATGAAATAGTGAAACCTTTAGAGTTTGTAAAATGACCTGAAATTACGAGTTGTCACATATGAGAAATCATCAAAGTCAACCACCCGATCATATGGAAGTTGACACTTCTCTACCACCACCATCATTCTTGGTTGAGTCATTCTCAAATGTACCTCCACCAATCCCTCCATCGTTTGAAGCTCCACAAGCCGCTTTACTTGATCCTTCACATCAAGCTATTTTATTTCATCCACCACCACTACCTAGCCATGACAAAGATTGCTATCATTGTCAACATGTTGAAAGTTTGATACATGAAGTACGAGAAGACCAACGTTTCATGTTCTATCATCTCCTCGAACGTTTCAACGAGATTAAACCTAAACAAAACTTGAGCTAGAAGACTTTAGTGGTGTCCTAGCATCAAGCGTTAGTTGGTCTAGAAATTCCTAGTCATGTATTGTCTATTTCTTAGTCTTTAGAGTCATGTATATCATAACTCTAGTTTTATTAAATGGAATTACATGCTACTTGTTAGTTTTCTGAGCATATGATTACCTTGTATTCATATCTCATTCTTGTGATAACATTACTTGTTATATCACCATTGCTGAAATTAATCAGCTACTACGGATCCCTCAGTATTGCCTAGACGGATCCCTACTAGGAGGGAACCGTGGGATCCGTGAGACAGAAAGTTTTCTTTCTACTAACTTGAATCACATTTGCAGGAAATTGTGAATTATACTTGCTTTCTAATCCTTGTTTTGTAGTTATTCAATTTACACATGAAGACTTTGACATCCTAAAGCTAGGGGAGCTTTATGTCAAAGCAATACATTGAAAATTACTAGCAATACTAGGTTTACATTTCGTGACATCCCCGTGTATAATTGCAATCATCAAGGGGGAGCACATTCGCCACTTAGACGAAATCTTTTGCAAACTTACTTGCAAACAAACTAGATTAGTATCACTTTCTTGACGCCCTTACATAGGGACGGACTCGTCAAGGGGGAGTAAAGACGAGATCCATTCCCGTTATTTGCTCTCCATTTTTTTCTTTTCTCTTTCACATGTGTTGCTTTCCTTCAAACATTTTTTGTTTCGACAAAAAGGGGGAGAAGAAAGTAAAAACTACAAATTCAAACTTTTACGAATTTTAGCTTTTCCTTAAAATAATTTTATGTTTTGTCATCAATAAAAAGGGGGAGATTGTTAATACAAATAAGCCGTAAAAACGTTTATTTATATTTTACGATCTTCTAATGTTTTGTCGATAACAAACGTAAAATCATATTAACGAAACAAATAAAATACGTAAATGGTTTGAACTAACAGTTTCTAACATATTCACATAAAACACTAAAACAAGTATAAGTGATTTTATGATTTAAGTAATACATATGTACAACAACTAGTGTTTACATATTTGGATAAAATATACACATAACTAGTATGTAGTATATTGGGTAATATAAATGGGTAGAAACTTAAGTATCACAACCCATTGGGCAAATACATTGAATGTAGGTGGGTACAACCCAAAGCCCATAACCCATGGATCTTGACCCATAACCCATTGCATGACATCATGCTTATATCATACATGGATAATATCCATAACCCATGGATCAACCTATACCCAAGTGACCAAGTGCATTGCACTCAAAGATACATTGTATCTAGCCAAAGATCCATGGTTCAACCCATGACCCATAATCAAAATACCCATGGGTAAAAGGGAGCGTTCCACGGATCCCTGGCTTTGTGCTAGCCGGATCCCAAGTGGAAGGGATCCGTGGGATCCGGGCAACAGTAGAGAATTTTCTCTATAAATAGTGAGCCATTTCTTCATTATTTCTCACCCCTTTCTAACACACTTTCTCCCCTGAGTTAAATCTCACTAACCTTAGATCCAAGAGATCTATGTTTGTAGTTTTGTTTTTGTGTGATCTTTTAGGTTCCTCATAAAGGCAAGATCACCACCTTTGAAGTCGAGAAAGCTTAAGTCCATGAGTTGCCAAGCTTCCTCATCATCAAGGCTACTGAAGTCCTCTTGTTGATGGTTCCTTTATTTCTTCAAAGAAGTGTAGTGTTGAAGACATTAGTGAAAGGTGTCTCAAGTGTCAAGACGAAGATATTAGTGAAGAGTATCTATCGTCTATAGCATAAGCCCTTGTGGTAGGTGCTTAGAAGTCAAGACAAGAAGCATTAGTGAAAGGTGCCTAGAAGTCAAGACTTGAAGCATTAGTGAAAGGTGCTTTGAAGTGAAGTGTGACAACTCGTAATTTCAGGTCATTTTACAAACTCTAAAGGTTTCACTATTTCATCATTTATCGTAAATTACGTTTACGAGTATCAAATACGCGTAACCTGGAGGGTTAAGCTGCGTATTCATGAACATTTCATCAAGGACATTTCATATAGACTAGATTTAGTCTACATATCATCAATAACATCATTTCATATCGATTCATGCATGGATTTGCATTTTTCATTAAACGTTTATTTTCCTATTAAATAAACGCTATCGCGTAAATATTTATTTTGAATATTGATCCAACACTTCCAAAAATATTCTTAATATATTTTTATACTCCTTTTAAGACTATAAAAAATATATTATGAGTTTACCCAGTGTTTTAAATTTATTTCGTATATAAATTGTTAAATTTATATAATTACGACGATTTTCTTAAATACGAAACGATTATTATTATTTCATTCAAATTTTGCAAGAAATGCATTTTTATAATTTTTATGACCTCAATATATTTTATATTGACCCGTGGAAATTTATTTTTATCTAATGCTACCCTAAATACTCAAATGGGTATACAATTTAACACATGTCTACAATTAATTTACATCTAATTACACTTATACATGAAAATGCTACTCAAAACAAAACTCATTTTTATTCTTTTATCAAGAATGTCGACACACCATGGTGTGTCATTTGTGTGATTCATCACTTTTGAAAATATCTATCCAAGTATATGATATTATACTAATTATCCAAACTCTTTCACTTCATTATTTCACTAAGTAAAAAAAAAAGATCTCCTTGCTCTCTCTTCTCTCTCAAAACCGGCCAAGCCACAAGACCAAGAAGGAAGCTTCAAAAATTTTCAAGACCAAGATTTATAAACTCTAGTATCACTTGTTGTATAGGTTTTGCAATAAAAACCTCAAGTGATTAGGAAAAACCCTTTTGTCCTTAAACCTCATCATATCACTAGTAAGCATTCATATTCATATTTTTATTTCACATTCATATTTTTATGTTACATATGAATTTATACCACTTTTGTTGTTTTTATTACTTATTATGTAATATAATTATCCTATAATGAATCCTTTGAAACATATCACTTTTGGTGATGTTTAGGAACCCATGACACCCTAAGAAGGTGTATGGTAGGATTTGAATAGCTTCGGAGTTGTTTTGAATTGGTTAGAATAGGTTTTGCGCGAGAAAAACTCATATCGACAACTTTATATAGTGGTCTGATCTTATTTGTGAAATCTGGAAAATCCGACAGTTCGTAAAGTATTTTGGGCCAGATATTTGGAAAATATACTTTAAAAAGAAAACGTGGCCGCTTGAACGGGTTAAAACGGAGTTATAACGAAGAAGTTATGCTATTTTCAAGTTAACGACGAAACTATTTTTCCGGAAAAACTGACCTGCTGTTACTAATCGTTGAACTGATAAAATTTTATAACCAACTGACCCTTGAAAGTATTTTTACATGAAACTAGACTCAATTATCTTCGAAATGACGGGTGGCTCGACCCGTGATGATTTACGGTTAAAAAGATATGATTTTTCCAAGTTTGTTCTCCAAATTTGTTCTCCAAAAATTAGTTCTCCAAATTTCTTTTCAAGTTTGTTCTCCAAACAGGTCATGAAATGATCATGTTGAGGGTCGTTTTTAACATAGATGGGATACTTTTTATAAAGAGATGTCTTCTAGTAAAAGTAAGTTCACCGAGCCTATTTTCCAAAATGTCAAACCGTTCATCAAACGAAGTTGTAACGAGTAAAATACGGTCACTCAAACTTTGCCGAAAGTTACCTTCAGCAACATTTTGGGTACAAGTACCCTACTTCACCTATGTTTTTCTCCATGATCGAGACCTCTATGATAAAAACTTAAACACTAAAACTTTGAGATAATGATACAAGCTTCCCAAAACCGTTGAGTTCGTTTCCTAACGCTCGACGTGCACCATTTTACGACTAGCTTTTCGAGGCCGTTTTAGTCACTTTCATGAAAATTTCAACGACATTATTTTACGACGAAAAGTTATAATTTCATCATAAATCATTAAATGACTATCGTAAGATATCATTTCAACGTAAATACTTGTAAAGTATTTTATAACATGACGAGAAGTCATAAACATATATTTCGATGATAAACATTATTTTCAAAGCGTACAAGTGGTATAGATTATATGTGGATTTGCATGCATGACATTGTTTCATGATTTACATTAGGACATATCATTCATAATAGGTCATGGTCAGAGGTTGCTCCTCATTTCAGTATTGCCATTACATCATCATTATCATTGCAACAGGTGAGTTTTCATAGCCCCGATTTATTCAAGTTTTTACTTAATTCAAACCCACGGGGGAGAATACATTGCACATCATTTTTATTACGATACCAAGTATATTCAAATTCATTAAATTGCTTAAGTTACCTCATTGCCAGTTAAATGTCCCCATTTCATGAACATGAACCGTTAATTTCATAGAAGCGAGGGTGAGTGGATAGATCTATCGAGGGTGACACCTCCATCCGGGTTGGCGGATTCCAACCGGACGGATGCATTTCATTTCTTAATCATTATTTGAGTTGCTTGGCAAACACTCTGTTGGGGCGAACATCAGTCAGAGCTTCGGTGTCATGGACTTATAGCAATTGTATCATTTTTGTGACGACATTGTCATACATAATTTATACTTGTGGTAGTCGTATTTAACATTTTCAATAACTCTATGAACTCACTCAACCTTTGTGTTGACACTTTTAGCAATGTATTTTCAGGTAACTAGGGCATTCACTTCATGGCATGCATGTGGATATATCATAGAGTCGCGGTGACGACGCGTCTCACATGGGATTTATATACTTTAAAAACATCGTTTGACTTGTACCAAACTTATTTTCCGTACATAGTAACTTTCATTTGGGACCTATCTTTGTAACTTTGAATGTTTTTATTTAATCAAGCGATGTATTTTTCAAACGACACTTTAGGTCGTTCAATATAACTGTGATTGTGATGCTATGACAGTCTATCCCCAGGAATTCAATTCCGCTGCAAAACAGGTAATTTGGGGGTGTGACAGATTGGCATCAGAGCTTCGGTTATAGAGAACTAGGTTACATCATTGACCCTAGACTATAACTACATCATCATAGCATCTCATCATTGCATCATAAGTGCATAGTCACTATACATGCGGTTTTATACGCACATTTTACGAGTTAGTTACTTTCATTTCAAAAGCGATTGTCACATTAATGCCTTCAGATACCCATCCCATCATACTCACATCACTTTGACATGGAGAAATGCCCTGTCATTCACTATCACAATTTGTACATCAGTTGACTTTACACCAGCCTTACCACACATATTATCCGATGTGGACACTGAACCCTTTGAGAAGGGAGAAGTTGCACCTACACCATCACGATCACCATTGATTCACTGTAGAATCAGGACAATTTTTATCATTCAGTTGGGACAAATCATACCATTTGGTAGAACTTATAGGCTTAGTCCTAATGGACCTATTTTCTTAACTCATCACAAGGATTTTCATTATCATCATTGTTATCATTTTCATCATTTTCATTTTGAGCACCATCCGTACCATCACATCTCATACACGATACTCATACATCTGACTTGCAGCTTGGGAAGCGTGCATGATTTAACACACCATTACCATCTACCACTAAGACAACAGAAACTACACTATCTTATAGGTTTGAGGACTATGAAAGTTCTAGGGCTGTTGCTGATAGACAAACTAATACCCCTACACTTGAAACATGATTATACCATCAACAGGAACATATAATAAGTACATTTCTATTTAGTGTAATCTTTATCCTTTATTATCTCTATGATAATCACAACCTTTGTTTATTTCATTCCCTATTCCAATTGCCCAATTTTCCATCATTTCACGACGATACATCACTATCTTACTAGGGGTTAGGCCAACTTTATTCTTGACCAATTAGGAGACTATTACTACTCGATGAGGTTCTTCCATGTATCCTACAAACCATTCAACAAATTTTATTTCAAGTTATTTTGCTGCCATTTCACGAAATTATTTCACTTAATTTTATTTCAAGCTATTCTACACTATCTTAGAAACATTGTTTCATAAAGTTTTAAAACAAAGTTGTTTCGTTACCACCCTATCAATTGGCTTTCAGTCATTTTATCAACTATTTAATACCATCATGCGAAACGATTTTTATGTTACTCTGAAAAATCATTGAGCCGTTATCTTACAAAACAAAACGTTGAATACCATTTAAAACTTCGGAGAAACATAATACTATTTCAACAAAACCAAGCATCACATCATTTGTCCTTGATTATACATGGCCTGATCACCTATGTATAATTCAGGAAGAATTATGTCATGAAAGTAACAAGCATCATTTCGATTCTCTTAAAACAATCTTCACTAAAAAGCAAAACTTTGTAATCAGATAAATTGTTCATAAACATTTCTTTTTGTTAACACTCTATAGAAGCCTACGCCATTCATCCCTCACTCAACCGATAAGTTAGAATTTGACGAGTTACTTTTCTTAGGAAAGGCTTCCTATACCATCTATGAGGAGGATTCCTCGATACAAGAAAACAATGAAAGGATTTTGGAATTACCAACAAGGACTAGAAATAGGTAGCGAGATCTTTCAAAACCTAACAAAAATCTCAAGACATCACGAGACATTCTGAACCACTATTTTTGACTAGAAGCCAAAATAATATCATTTCAAAAGTACTAGCTAGACCGAGTTACAAGATTTAGTACGAAGCGAATACACACTAAGCAACACTATAGGGATAAATCAAGTCTTCTAAATGAGACTACAGAACATTTCACTAAACATGGCCTCAACAATATGTGAACTTCCCTACAATGAGTTTCCCTTAAGGAAAATTTGGTTAAATTAAGGTTATCGTTATAAACTTTCCCTAAGGCATTGTGTTCTTTAGAAATTACGGATAACCTCACTTCCATATCAAGAGATGTAACAGGTTTGAACATATTGAACAATCAAGGACTATCCATCTACAAGTGAGATTAGAACAAACATTCTTTGACATAGTATGAGCTGATATCTATTTTCTTGCTAGCATGATAACAACATAAGTGATGAAATATTTTAGAAGCACTCAATATCGGGACAGATTTGAAAATCAATCACCACACCACATCACTTACACATTTAAGGTTTTGTGACTTGATAACATATAGCATGGAAACATTTCAATAATCAAACCATAAACATTTAGTCATGGAGACTAAACACCTTATGCAAGTAAGATTTAAGTCATGACATTCGCTAGGACGAGAAACGCGAGGAATCATAATTGTTACCCATAATCTATTCTTTTCAATAAAGTCATTTTTTTGACAGACTTAACATTTTGAAATTTGGCATAAGACATGTGGTATCAATTCCAGTTGTATCTATTATAAGCTACTCGATTCACCTTAGACTTCTGACAAACATTTTAAGATTCCATTGGAATTTACTTGGTCATTAACACCGCCTATTATCCTCAGCTCAATGGTTAGAGCGAGAGAACAATTCCAACATTTTAAGATATGCTCAAGGCATGTGTGATTTTCTAGAAATGATTAGGCAAATCATTCTTCATCGGACCAGTTGCCATACAACAATGGTTATTACATGAACATATTGACAACACCAATTGAGACATACTATGGTTGGGGTGTCAATCACTTATTCATGGAACAAAATCAGGAAAGTCCAACTCATTAGTCAATGACTCATTCATGAAACAACTCGGAAATCGTACAAATCAAAAATCAGTTACAAATAACAACATATAGCTAGATAAGCTACGTCGATATACGACGCAAAATATTGGAAGTATGTTCCATAAGTCGCAAACCATTAGAATTTCAAGTTGGCAACAAATTTATGTTCAAAGTCCCGTCTTGGAAAGGCGCGGAACGATTCAGAAAACATTGGACGACCCAATGCGACTCAAATACCCTCATCTTTTCACAAGTAACATTGTAGAACCTAACATGGACTGAATTCAGGGACTGAATTCCTTTTTGGTTGGGCGAATGTGACAACTCGTAATTTCAGGTCATTTTACAAACTCTAAAGGTTTCACTATTTCATCATTTATCGTAAATTACGTTTACGAGTATCAAATACGCGTAACCTGGAGGGTTAAGCTGCGTATTCATGAACATTTCATATAGACTAGATTTAGTCTACATATCATCAATAACATCATTTCATATCGATTCATGCATGGATTTGCATTTTTCATTAAACGTTTATTTTCCTATTAAATAAACGCTATCGCGTAAATATTTATTTTGAATATTGATCCAACACTTCCAAAAATATTCTTAATATATTTTTATACTCCTTTTAAGACTATAAAAAATATATTATGAGTTTACCCAGTGTTTTAAATTTATTTCGTATATAAATTGTTAAATTTATATAATTACGACGATTTTCTTAAATACGACACGATTATTATTATTTCATTCAAATTTTGCAAGAAATGCATTTTTATAATTTTTATAATTTTTATGACCTTAATATATTTTATATTGACCCGTGGAAATTTATTTTTATCTAATGCTACCCTAAATACTCAAATGGGTATACAATTTAACACATGTCTACAATTAATTTACATCTAATTACACTTATACATGAAAATGCTACTCAAAACAAAACTCATTTTTATTCTTTTATCAAGAATGTCGACACACCATGGTGTGTCATTTGTGTGATTCATCACTTTTGAAAATATCTATCCAAGTATATGATATTATACTAATTATCCAAACTCTTTCACTTCATTATTTCACTAAGTAAAAAAAAAATATATCTCCTTGCTCTCTCTTCTCTCTCAAAACCGGCCAAGCCACAAGACCAAGAAGGAAGCTTCAAAAATTTTCAAGACCAAGATTTATAAACTCTAGTATCACTTGTTGTATAGGTTTTGCAATAAAAACCTCAAGTGATTAGGAAAAACCCTTTTGTCCTTAAACCTCATCATATCACTAGTAAGCATTCATATTCATATTTTTATTTCACATTCATTTTTATGGTCATATCATTTTATTTGAGAAACATGCATGTTACATATGAATTTATACCACTTTTGTTGTTTTTATTACTTATTATGTAATATAATTATCCTATAATGAATCCTTTGAAACATATCACTTTTGGTGATGTTTAGGAACCCATGACACCCTAAGAAGGTGTATGGTAGGATTTGAATAGCTTCGGAGTTGTTTTGATTTGGTTAGAATAGGTTTTGCGCGAGAAAAACTCATATCGACAACTTTATATAGTGGTCTGATCTTATTTGTGAAATCTGGAAAATCCGACAGTTTGTAAAGTATTTTGGGCCAGATATTTGGAAAATATACTTTAAAACGAAAACGTGGCCGCTTGAACGGGTTAAAACGGAGTTATAACGAAGAAGTTATGTTATTTTCAAGTTAACGACGAAACTATTTTTCCGGAAAAACTGACCTGCTGTTACTAATCGTTGAACTGATAAAATTTTATAACCAACTGACCCTTGAAAGTATTTTTACATGAAACTAGACTCAATTATCTTCGAAATGACGGGTGGCTCGACCCGTGATGATTTACGGTTAAAAAGATATGATTTTTCCAAGTTTGTTCTCCAAATTTGTTCTCCAAAAATTAGTTCTCCAAATTTCTTTTCAAGTTTGTTCTCCAAACAGGTCATGAAATGATCATGTTGAGGGTCATTTTTAACATAGATGGGATACTTTTTATAAAGAGATGTCTTCTAGTAAAAGTAAGTTCACCGAGCCTATTTTCCAAAATGTCAAACCGTTCGTCAAACGAAGTTGTAACGAGTAAAATACGGTCACTCAAACTTTGCCGAAAGTTACCTTCAGCAATATATTGGGTACAAGTACCCTACTTCACCTATGTTTTTCTCCATGATCGAGACCTCTATGATAAAAACTTAAACACTAAAACTTTGAGATAATGATACAAGCTTCCCAAAACCGTTGAGTTCGTTTCCTAACGCTCGACGTGCACCATTTTACGACTAGACTTTCGAGGCCGTTTTAGTCACTTTCATGAAAATTTCAACGACATTATTTTACGACGAAAAGTTATAATTTCATCATAAATCATTAAATGACTATCGTAAGATATCATTTCAATGTAAATACTTGTAAAGTATTTTATAACATGACGAGAAGTCATAAACATATATTTCGATGATAAACATTATTTTCAAAGCGTACAAGTGGTATAGATTATATGTGGATTTGCATGCACGACATTGTTTCATGATTTACATTAGGACATATCATTCATAATAGGTCATGGTCAGAGGTTGCTCCTCATTTCAGTATTGCCATTACATCATCATTATCATTGCAACAGGTGAGTTTTCATAGCCCCGATTTATTCAAGTTTTTACTTAATTCAAACCCACGGGGGAGAATACATTGCACATCATTTTTATTATGATACCAAGTATATTCAAATTCATTACATTGCTTAAGTTACCTCATTGCCAGTTAAATGTCCCCATTTCATGAACATGAACCGTTAATTTCATAGAAGCGAGGGTGAGTGGATAGATCTATCGAGGGTGACACCTCCATCCGGGTTGGCGGATTCCAACCGGACGGATGCATTTCATTTCTTAATCATTATTTGAGTTGTTTGGCAAACACTCTGTTGGGGCGAACATCAGTCAGAGCTTCGGTGTCATGGACTTATAGCAATTGTATCATTTTTGTGACGACATTGTCATACATAATTTATACTTGTGGTAGTCGTATTTAACATTTTCAATAACTCTATGAACTCACTCAACCTTTGTGTTGACACTTTTAGCAATGTATTTTCAGGTAACTAGGGCATTCACTTCATGGCATGCATGTGGACATATCATAGAGTCGCGGTGACGACGCGTCTCACATGGGATTTATATACTTTAAAAACATCGTTTGACTTGTACCAAACTTATTTTCCGCACATAGTAACTTTCATTTGGGACCTATCTTTGTAACTTTGAATGTTTTTATTTAATCAAGCGATGTATTTTTCAAACGACACTTTAGGTCGTTCAATATAACTGTGATTGTGATGCTATGACAGTCTATCCCCAGGAATTCCATTCCGCTGCAAAACAGGTAATTTGGGGGTGTGACATGAAGACACAAGACATTAGTGAAAGGTGTCTTGTAGATCTAGTCAAAGGCATTAACGAAAGGCGCCTTAGATGTACATTCGATATGGTGTGTTTCGATGTACTAGATAGACTAGCATTAGATCCAAGGATATTGATGTCCTTGATGATGTTGTAAAGGAGTAGATCTCCTTTGGGATTAGTCGTTGGTGTAGTGTGGTAGTAGTTCCTCCATTGCAATGGAACTAGGTGCTTAGCCTAGTACCTAATAAAGGGTAGGCGACGTTGTAAAGGTGTAGTTCACCTTGGAGTGAAAGAACTAGGTACTTAGCCTAGTACCTTATAAAGGGTAGGCGACGTTGTGTAGGTGTGGTTCACCTTGGAGTGAAAGAACCCGTTGGTTAGCCTAGCACCGGAAAAAGGGTAGGCGACGTTGTGAAGGCTTCTCCGCCATAAGGAGATTGGTGTAGTGTTTACGAACTCTCGAGTAGGTGACTCGAGGAGTGGAGTAGGGCAAGGAAGGTGTCCTTGTAGCCGAACCACTATAAATACTCACGTTGTGGTTTTGTGCTTCTTACTCTTATGTTTTCATTACATATCTTTATATGCTTGTTTATCAACATCCAACACACACACCCAAATAGATTGACATAAGTCGATCTAAATAGTTTAAAAGGAAGTTTTAATTGGTAAAACTATTCAACCCCCCCCCCTTCTAGTTTTCCACAATTGGCATCAGAGCTTCGTTACCAAGTTTCTTGAAGTATATTGTACTTTAAAAACTTAATACGATCCATGGTTAATTGAAAACTACAAAGAAGGTTTTTCATAAAAACAAACACCATGTCTTTTAAAATTATATGTTTGGATGTTGATTCGATAACAACATTTTTTTTATATATTTTTTGTTTGCACTAATCTTCCTTGTCATGTTGATTAGTCCAAGCTCATACCCACCAAGCTTTAGGAGTCGCTTGGTAACAAGAATATCTTCTTTAAGAAGGTATCTTAAATGCAAAGGAGCAGGAATAGTCTAAGTGACATTTGCTGTGTCATTTGTAAAGACATTCCTAAGTGCGCTAAAGGTATGATTCTCTTTTTACTTTGCTTGATAATTAAGTATACCTATTTAGGTATTTATATGATTATCTTTTGTGCAAATTACATGTTTTACATGAAGCTTCATTAGGAAGCCTTTTTCTTACATACGTGTCTTATCTCTTGTCTAAAGTCGTGGTATATAAAACTTATGTTTTTCTTTTAATCCAACAATAAAACAAAAACACGAATTTCAAAAATTCCTCCTTCCCTATAAAAACTCCCACCGTCGACCTATTTATTAAATCCTCACTTTTTCAAATCTTCCAATTTCAAAAATTTCCTCTCACTCAAAAAAAAAACTTCATCTTCCTCCTCATTCCATCTAACCGAAACCAAGAAGATCCGTCATCAACATGGTTTACATCGCACTCGTGCTCATCGCCCTAACACTCATCGCACTTGTGTTCCCTATGATGAAGTTCACATATGGAGACATTTACTTTGTGTTGTTAATCTACATTGGGATCATATACCTAATCCTTTGTATCATCCTTAGCATTGAAATGCAATATTACTAATAATCTTGTTATCTTTGTTATTATTTATTTTCTTGTGATTTATGTGTTTTGTGATACATTAGAAGTCATGAATGCATGCTAAAAGAAAATGTAGGATAAAACACTTCTCGTGGTATAAAAACTGTAAAACCTATGTTTTTATCAAAACTGTTTCTGTTACTACAGATCCACGGATCCCGAAAGTTATACTAGCCGGATCCCTTTTGAAAAGGAACCGTGGGATCCGTCCTACTGGAAAACAGTCTTCATGCAAGATTAAAAACCAATGTCTTTCTAAATATAATAATCCACTAGAAAGTCAAAACCTTGAGTAAGTTAAAGTGTTAAATACCATTGTTAATAAAAATCTAGTAAAAACATTAGATTATCATAGGTTGACCACAAACATCTCTTTTTATTAATTTATCATTTCTATAGGTTCAACGATGACGCATGAATATGAGTTTGATTTTTCACTCACTAGCGTCTACACTCCGAACATCTCTCTCGAACCCAACACACCTGGAAATCATGTCCGTGGGTTCAATAATCTCGAAAACCGTCACTTCCACGAAGGACGTATTGTAGACACCCACAGGATATGATGCTCAAGTACTTTCTACTTTTGTCTCCTTGGATAACTAAGGTTTCACCGTTGATTGGGATATAAATGGTTTTCTTGTCACAAACAATCCTAAAACGATGTTTAGACAACCAATCCATGGCAATTACGACATCAAAACTACCAAGCTTGATTGGCAAAAGATCTAAGGAATGAGTGGTCTTGTAAAAGAATAGGGAAATTAGGATTATTGTGTTGGTTCCTATTATCTTTCCATCAACTAGTTCTATCTCATATGTTGTATCTAAGGCAATTGGGGTTATTTCAAGTAATGGTGCAAAGGTAGTAGATACAAAACTCTTATCAGCTCCAGAATCAAATAAGATTTTTGCAGAATGATTGTTAAGAGAATACGTACCCGTCACAACATCAGAGTTCAACGACACGTTTCCATATCCTAGCACATACGCCTTTGCAAGCGCATTGTTGGGTTGTGCGGCATTCCTTTTCAGACATTGACTCTTAAAATGACCCTTCTCTCCACATCCATAACAACTCATGTTTTCCAAAGACATGTTGTTTCCATTTTCAAGGTTTCAGCAATGCTTACCCTGATGACCCACATTGTT
Source organism: Chrysanthemum seticuspe (assembly GCA_019973895.1). Taxonomy (NCBI): domain Eukaryota; kingdom Viridiplantae; phylum Streptophyta; class Magnoliopsida; order Asterales; family Asteraceae; genus Chrysanthemum; species Chrysanthemum seticuspe. The sequence continues at coordinate 128,710,868 of BPTQ01000004.1, forward strand.
GCACTTGTCAAACTTCACAGTGCAGGGTCCAGAATGGTGCAACAAACATCTATTGCACTGGGTATGTGGTCCAGCATATCCTCTTTTGGCAGTTGGTGCAGCATAAGCCCTTGCGGCTTCTTGCCACATGGTACACGCATGATCTTCTCATCACAAATGATGTGTGCACCGTTCTTTGACATCCAATCCATTCCGATGATGACGTCAAAACTTCCTAAGGTAACCGACAAAAGATCTATGCTAAACAGGTGGTCTGGGAAACTTAGTGTGCAACTTCGGACTACAGTGTCTATGCTTTCTCTATTCCCATTAGCTAACTCTACGTCATAGCTTAATCCTAAAGGTGTTGGGGAAATTCCTTGTAATGGTATAAAGGCAGTGGATACAAAACTCATTGGCACCAGTATCAAACAGTATGGAAGCATAACGGTTATTGAGAAGGAACGTACCCGTAACTACGTTCAGGTCCTCCCTGATTTCCTTCCCAATGACGTACACTCGTGCTGCTCCCACGTATCTCTTTTGATTTCCAGCACCCTGATTTCCCTGGTTCCCTTCAACCTCTCGCTTCACAAGGTTATGCCCATTACTTCCCACACCTCATTTCAGTAAACCTCCTCCATTATCGGGGTTTCCTGTGACCCACAGCTCTCGGCACTCATTCAAAACAGGTGACAGTGGCCTTCCAGTCTGCTCCTTATGCGGTTTGTGCCACAGCAAGGGGTCGGGACCTATAGTCTCTGGCCATGTGTCCTACCTTAGAGAAATTCCTACACACCACTGAGCACTGCCCATCATGGTGTCGACTGCAACGATTACACAAGGTTTTTCTACCTTCATAACCCTTCTTCTCTCCATTACCTATAGCATACATCCTGACAGTCTCTCGCCGTTTGTTGCTATCTCCCTTAACAGTCTCATTCCTCTTCCTCTTATCACTCTTACTCTTGTCTCCTCATTCTAACACAAGAGAGTCCATCAAACGCTGGGCTATGGTAACTTCCTCATGCAAGTTAGCCGGCTTCGCAACGATGACATCATTGCTAGTAGCTAGAGGCAATACATTAGTAATCCTTTCAATCTTAATGGCCTCAGTACGAATCATTTCTGTGCAAAGCAACGACAACTCTTCGAAGTGACGGTTATAAGCCGTCATGTCGCTACCCTTAACCTTATGGTTCCAGAATTCAACTTCTAACTTCTTAACCTCATTCCTAGGACAGTAAGTCTTGATCAGAAGAGCCTTAAACTAGGTCCAAGTCATGCGATAGGCTATCTCACTTCCTACTGATCTGTGATAGCTGTTCCACCAAGTAAACGATTCGTCCTTCAGAGTGAAGTCGCGTACTTAACCTTGGCATCCACATCATAGTTACTAACGGTAAAAACGGATTCAGTTTTCTCCATCCACCTCGTTAGGTAAACCACTCCCTCGGTTCCTCCGAACTCGATGGGACCACATAATCGGAACTCCTTGTAGGTACAACCTCGAGCTCGATTAAGTGGTGGGGTTCCATTAGAGGTGTTTGAGTGATTAGACTCAACTAGCAGCTCAGCTACACGCTGTGTCATGAGCTGGTCGATGTGGGCTTGATTCAAAGGCGAAGGGTTCGGTAGGACATGACCATTCTCAGCTTGGTCATTAACGTCCGGGTTCTCAACATCGGGGTTGTCAGTTTTCTAGTTCTCAACAGGTGGAGTGGTCGGGGTCGGACGACGACCTCGACGGACAGGAGTAACCATAGCAGCAAGAGCTACTCGGGTGGTCCTAAGCGGGTTTGGTCTTGGTGCCATTGATCTAAAGGTTAACACAAGAGTTTCATAAGTTCACAACTCACGTTCTATTAGGCGGGATTTGGTCTCAAGGGATATCGAATACTGCACAAATACCAATCAAACTAACAAGGAAAATACTACATCATAGAGAAATAACGAAAGACCGAAGCAAATCAAAGGATGCACTTTCTAATAACCATAACTCATAGTTTTCGTAGTACAATACGTGAAAGGATACAGAGAAATAAAAAATGATCCTAACAACGAAACTAACAAGATAAATAAAATAAGCCTACATCTCGAACTTGGGAATCCTCAGTTTCAAGATGGTATAATACTATGAATCTAAGACAATCTAGCCACGATCACGAGGAACTCTAGCTGATCTCCTAACATCGTCAATCTCCCTCCATAGAGATGAGAGCTCAATACGTTGAACATCGTGATCACTCTTCAGATCCGCGACCTCCCTCTCTAAATCTCCGACCTTGCGCCATAGCACTCGGTCTGCCTCTCGGGCTGTCGTGAACCATCTCTGTAGGTCCCTTACTTGCTTAGAGAGCTTTGACATGACCTCCCTCAAGGCGATAGTCCTCCTAACCACCGTACCCATATCTGCTCTCAAGTCCTCTACACTATCCCTCGACACTCCAACTAGACGATCTGATAACTGACTAAGCCTAACACCCTGGGATATAATCCGCTCCCAAATTAGACCCATCTATCCATAATCTGCAGGCTCTGAAGCAATCTCTAATGGCATATCTAAACCTAGTGGGCTACCTATCTCAGCTGAGTGAGGAGGTGAGTCAAAGTCAAAGGGCTGCCAAGGAGAATCAGGCTCAGGTAAGGGTAAGGAAGAGCCTCGTCCTAGATAATGTGCTGAATGCGTAGGACTCTGAAGTGGCGGAGTACCCCCATCTGGGATATCCTCCTCATCCTCCTCCTGAGGGTCCACATCCTCCTCTACATAATCCTCCTCATCCTCATACTCCTCCTCATCCTCAACAACAAATGGGGAATCCATGAGTCGGTGTCTATGCGAAGGTGAATCCTGTGGTGGTAGATTAGGTGATCTAGGTCTTCTATAAGATGGTGATGCAGGTGGTGTTGACGGGAGAGAGTGAGCTGACAGGTGCATAGGTGATGATGGTGGTCGTACAGACATACGAGCAGTACAACGAGTAAGTCTAGGAGTCTGGACTCATGCTAAGACCTGATGCAATGTAAGATGCCTATAAGAGCTAGGGCGATCAGATGATGATGAAGTGGAAGTAGGATATCGGACAATCATATAGGGATTACCCTGCGCAGGAGTGATCAGAGTCCGTGCTGGGGAAGAAGTAGCAGCAAGGATCTCCTCAGACACATCATAAGCTAATGAAGGCATGGTCTGTGACAAAGGCATAGGGTAGGTATAAGTGTTTAAAAATGACTAGTTTTAAAAGCTCATCATCAAAACAAAACATCTATCACGTAGTAAAAGCTCTTAAAAAACAAAGGTACCGCATTACACAAAATATGCATTTAAACAAAAACGAATAAGTTCTATTCTATCACATAATCCATGCATCATATTCTCCCAAGTCACACCAATCATAACAAGCTCATAATATCCCAAAGTCAATAAACATATCCCACAACATAACATCTCAACAATCAAATCACAGTTCATACCATAATCAAATCAAGAGGCTTCGGCTTGGCAGGCTGGCATGCGTCGGTCGAGGATCAATTTTTCTAAAATGTGGTTATAGTTTAGGTTTTATTGAATACCTAGTTCTCTATAACCTTGGCTCCGATAACAATCTGTAACACCCCCAAATCTCGGTACAACAAAAGACTTAAACAAGTTTCCGGGGAATTACTGGATTGGCACATCACATAAGTATAGAAAACAAGATAGTCATAATTATAGTTCAGAAACCAATCCCATAATTAATTATCCAAATACAATCATCCAAAAATAGTCAAATATAAGGCCCAACATAGATTATAAAATAGGTCCGCATAATATTATCAGAGTTTAAATATGATCCTTCAATCATGCCTCATTGCCAAGCCTCCATAGAATGAGCATTCCAAACATCAACTTAGTTACTTGAGAAAACATGCTAAAAGGTCAGCTAACGCTGGTGAGTTCATAGGTTTAAGTATAAATTCAACAGTGGACCTGTAAGAGTTTATTTGCTATGCGAGACCAAGATAGATACATAATAAACATACCAATCACATACCAACAACATAAACAATATCACAACAGGCCCCAAGCGACTCTAGCCAGCAGAGTCGTAGAAAGGCCTAGAACTAATGCTACCCTGGACTAGATCGGAGTAGATATATATTCTTAGCTAGGCAACAGTGTCATAGCAATTGGTTTCTACCCTAGACTAAGGAAACATCTACCACATATCTATCTAAACTAGTCAACACATAAGCAAATCAAAAGAGTTTAAGAAGGTCCAAATGAGTAGCATGATTTCTCACCCCAATCAGTTAAAAACAGAGATAAAAGTGGGGCTATGAAACTCACCTCAAACAAGCAAAGCACAAACAATCACTAGCAATGCAGATAATAGCTAACTCGGCTCAGCAACTACTGACTCGGCACAACCTATTAATATAAACCAATTCTTAATATATATTCCCAACTTCAATATTATCTACCCCAAATGTATTCCTTTTCTTATCTTAAAATTATCTCGTTTCACCATTTAGTTACTAGCGTTTGGTATCATCTTGTGTGTGGTATCGACCAGACAAGACACAATGAATGCACTAAATAGACCACAATGCGAATCTTATCGAATTCGGCAACTCAATAAACTCAACCATTTATTCATGTCCCTTATTATCCCAAAAACCAGTCACATCCTAACGAGCCATAAGGATAATTCACCCATTAATAATGTTATCCTACGTACATAACGTGCACTTATTAGATTCGTCAACCTAATAAGTCTACTATCCACGTGGATTGACGCTATTAATGTTAGGTCATCCGTAACCCACGCACAACACATAAATGGTATTAAATACTCATAAATGGCACATTTCGATAAACGTGCCCTCGAAACATTTAATAACTCATTAATTACAAAATATTTCTTTTTTTAGACGTTAGTTTCCTTTTAAAATATCGACTAACAAGGCGAGTCTTGTTATCGAATGTTTAGTATAAAAACCATGTATTATCTATATTTTCTAGTTTTATTTACTTGTTTATATATATATATATATATATATATATATATATATATATATATATATATATATATATATATATACATATATATATATATATATATATATATATACTAGTTTTTGAAGCCCGCCCAATGGGCGGGCATGACTTATAATTATTTGTTTGTTGTTTTTTGTTAGCTGAAATACATTTTTTAGAATTGTAAAACAATATTATAAAACAAATGTTTCTTTGGTTTTTAGTTTTTGTTTTTGTTTTGTTTTTTTTGTTTTTTTGTTTTTTTTTTGTTAAGAATTATAAATAATTGTATGGTTTGCGTGGATGGTTAATAACACAACATATATAATTTTTACAACATTATGGAATTTATGTATGTTTGTAAAGTTGT
>BPTQ01000004.1:128720427-128845761 GCA_019973895.1 Chrysanthemum seticuspe
TTCAGTCCGTTTGTAAATTAAGTACAAGTTTAAATACAACTACTATAATAAAAACGGAGCTGTCTGGGTTACCTTACACTAGCAAAAAGTTTACTTTACTCAAGTTTCTGGTCTACTAGCAGTGAGATACATCAGGGATCCAATCATACTACGATATTTCGTTTGGTCAATCATGATCCCTGAGAGGTCCTCATCTAGTTTGGTTCGGTCAATCATGGGGGTGTCAACAGGGTCACTTGAATCAAATCCAAATTTCTTTAAGATTTCAGTTGCATATTTAGATTGATTTATGAAAATGCCTCCGGGACTTTGAGAAATTTGTAATCCCAAGAAAAATGACATTTGTCCCATCATTGACATTTGAAACTTTGAACTCATTTCATTTGAAAAACGATCACATTCCATTGGGTCTGTCGAGGCAAAAATAATATCATCAACATAAATTTGAACATGAATTAAATGTTTGCCTGACTTCTTGGTGAACAATGTAGGATCAACTGCTCCTTTGATGAATCCGGTTGATAGAAGAAACTTTGACAGTGTATCATACCATGCCCTTGGAGCTTGCTTTAAACCGTAAAGAGCCTTCTTTAAACGATAAACGTGAGTAGGATGCTCTTGATTCACAAATCCTTCAGGTTGGCTGACGTAGAAGACTTCTTTAAGATCTCCGTTCAGAAATGCCGTCTTTACATCCATCTGATATACTACCATGTTCTTACTAGCCGCATTAGCCAGAAAGATTCTGATTGCCTCGATTCGAGCAACTGGAGCAAAAGATTCTTCAAAGTCTATACCCTCCTCTTGACGATATCCTTTAGCAACTAATCGAGCCTTGTTTTTCAACACATCACCATGCTCATCAAGTTTTACTTTGAAGATCCATTTGAGAGCTATAATCATAGCACAGTCTGGATCAGGTACTAACTCCCATACATCAAGACGATCAAACTCATGAATTTCATCTTGCATGGCATTGAACCAGCTATCTTCATTCATGGCAGATTTAACATCTTTTGGTTCGATCTTAGATAGTACGGAGTTAAAGAAGCACCAAAAGGCATCGGTTGCGAGTTGTTTCCGGGTTGATACAGGACGAGAGGGATTTCCAATGATGTTGTCTAATGGATGATCGTGAGTCCATTTTCTGAGGTGTTCATGTGGCAGTTGTTGAGGAACTGAGGTAGCTGAGTCGATGTCTCCTGAAGAAGATGGTTCTGATGATGATTCAGGAGTAGCAAATATGTTTTCAAATGGAGCATCTTCAGGAGTCGCAAAGGGATTAACTTCATCATTGAAGCCAGAAACATTTCCATGATGTACATTTGAAGAATGATGATTTGTTGATGAGACTGAAGGATCAGCAGCAGGTGCTTCTTGACTTAAAGATATTGAGACTGAGGGATTGATTTCATTCACTGGAATATGAGCATCCTCTGTTGTAGGAATCAGCACCTCATTAGTAATTGAATCATACAGTTCATCAAACATAGGATCAAACAGTTTCTTTACATCATCTTCAGATGGAGGTACATATGTAGTTTCTTGAGAGGAGATTGGAACATGGGATGAACCAATGGGACTGTTTTGAAGTGCGGGTCCTGAGCTGGAGTGTCCAGGAGCCATTTGACCGGTCAGCTCATCAAACGTAACGTGAATTGTTTCCATGATATTTCGGGTTCTTTTGTTGTAGATTCGGTATCCCTTTTTGTTTGGTGCATATCCTACAAATACTCCAATGTCAGCTTTAGCCCTAAGTTTGCCCAAGTCTTGACCCTCATTAGTTGGATAGCACAATGCACCAAACACACGAAGGAAGGATAGATTAGGTTTTCTGTTGTGGACAAGTTCATATGGAGTTTTTCCATGAATAGTGTGAATCAGGGAACGATTTTGTGTGTAGCATGCAGTTGCAATTGCTTCAGCCCAGAGAAACATTGGAACCTTTGAGTAGATCAGCATTGTTCTAGCGGCTTCAACAAGAGTACGATTTCTTCTTTCAACTACACCGTTCTGTTGAGGGGTTCGTGGAATACTTCTTTGATGGCTGATTCCAACGCTTTCATAGAATTCACTAAGTTGTTTGTTGACAAACTCAGTTCCATTGTCTGTTCTGATAATTCTGACAGTTTTGTTTAGTCGAACCTGCAGCTGTTTGATGAGTTTGATGATGATATCAGGAGTTTCATCCTTTGTCCTTATGAACTTGACCCAGGTGAATCTACTACAACTAACACATATTTCTTCCCAAAGATATTCTGCACCCTCATAGGTCCACATAAATCTATATGAATCATATGAAGAACTTCTATGACAGAGTTAGTAGGTTTGGGTTTATGGGCATACTTCTTGCTTTTTCCCAATTGACATGCTGAACAAAGATGATCCTTTTCATACTTTAGTCTAGGTAAACCTACAACTAAGTCCTTTCTGGAAAGATCGTTGATGGTGCCGAAGTTCAAGTGATTGAGACGACGATGCCATAACCATGACTTTGTTTTTGAAGCCTTTGATAGCAAGCATATTGGAGAAGCCCTCATCATATCATCGATAGAGATGGTGTAAAGATTTGACCCACGAGTTCCTTTTAACAGTTCCTTACCATTAAGATCTCTAACAAAGCAGGTATGTTTTCTGAAGGCAACTTCTAGATCAGAATCACAGAATTGACCAACAGAGAACAGATTATGACCCAAACCTTCTACATAGTAAACTCTAGAGATGACACTATCACCAACAACATAATCTCCATAACCCATAATAGCACCAAAATGATCATTACCAAATCTAACAGTCCCGATGAATTTGCTCATGAAGTTCATGAGCCGCGACCGGTCTCCAGTCATATGCTTGGAACAGCCTGAGTCCAGGTACCACAGAACGATTTGAACGATCTACAGTTGAACACAGACAAGAATGGATAACTGGATAATTGGGATCCCCATGCAAGAATGGGTTCCATTTGGTTAGTAACAATGTTTGGAACACCCACATCAGAAATAGAAGCATTCATATCAGACAGTGAGGCAATGGAATCGTTGTAAATAGATGCAGTACTAGTGTCAGTATTAGCCCTGTTCACAGTGTGATCACTTCTTAAGGGAATAGTTCTACCAGTAGGCATCCATTTTCTAGTGGGCATTATCTGATTAGTCTTAAGACCAACAGGTGTCCAATAAAATCCTATTTTACTGAATGTTCTTCCTGTGGATTTCCACTGTTTTCTAACTTTCTTTCGTTTTTGCCTTTTAGCCTTCTTAGCATGAATTTTTGCATTAACAATATTAACTGGACAATTAACATCATTAGGCAGAACAGTAACACCACATTCATGATTAGAAACAGAATTCAAGCAGACATCAGTACAAGGTTTGCAAATAGTATTAGAATTCGAATTAATTACAGTACGCCTATGGCTAATACTAGAATCAACACGATTCGTTTTATTCGATTCAAACTTAAAGTTCATAGATTGTTCTTCTACTCTTTTCCAGTGCACATTCTTAGCTTGCGAGGTCCTATCATTCCTTGTATTGTCTTGAGACTTTGACCTGCTCCCTTTAATGTCACTGATTACTCCTGTAGAGGGAATGGGAACATTAGTTTGTTTTACTACTCTTTGCACCACCTGTTTAGATGTGCTGGGATCTGAACTACATGCAGGTGCACTACGGTTCACATTCTTGAAACTAGAGGTACTGAGATTTGTACTCCTACAAGGCACACTTGAGTTCTCTTTCTTAGCATTGACAGATCTAGAATCTGAACCTCTTAAAGGCACACTACGGTTCATATTCAAAACATTGGGAATCGAGTGCATATCATGCTTGGCATTAGGCATCGAGCATGGAAACAAAGGATTAACTCTCTCACCTAATGACTTTGGGCATATTGTGATCAAGCATTCTAAGATTTCTTGAGATCGTTTGGCATATAAGCATGCATGTCCAATTGCATTATCATGAGGTTTCTCTGACTTATCCTTTTCAACAATCTCACGCAGACATTCTAGGCAATCCTTAAGGGATGAGAAGTATGTTTGCATAGCAAGTTTGTTGTTTCTTAGATGAGGAGGGACATATGTCACAGACAAAGCATATTTATTACAAGAGTGAACCTTTGATACACCATTCTCCCCATTGGTCATTGGCATTTTCCCTTTTACCTGACTCTTCAGATTCTCAATTTCCTTTTGCAATGAAGCTATTTGTTCGTTGTTATTGTTACGAGTGACTTTAATTGATTCAAATAACTCATTGAAATGACGTTTAACCTTTTCATTTTCTTCCAGAAAACTTTCGTTTTCCTTTTGTAAAGCATTTACTAGGTTTTGAAGATGAAACGTTTGAGAATTCTGAGAATCTAAAGGAGGAGGCATTTGGGAGCCTGTCATATTGTTTGTTTGACCCTTTAATTGAGAGATTTGGGCTTTCAACTTTCTGATCGTGTTGCACTGAGCTTGAATCTGTTCATCACGTTTGTTAATTTGAAAAACTGCATCAAACTCTGGAGCATCTGAAGATGTCTTGACATTTGAAGTTTTGACATTTTCTTTAAGATGTTGATATTTTAGTTGTAAATTAAAATGCTCAACTTCTAGTTTAGAAAAATGTTTAACGAAATTGTCGTGATCATCCAGTTCAATTTTCTCGTTTAGTTTAGAATTAGTTTTTTCCAGCTCAATGACACGATCATGGGAGACTTTCAGGGCCACAGATAGTTCATGAAATTTGGAAGCATTAATAGAGCAATTTGAAGCAGTGAAAAACACATCTTGAGCAACACATTCAGTAATAAGATTCTCATTTAATGTATGCAAGTTCTTTCTCTCAATCTCATTATATTTCAGTGCACGCTCATAGTCACTAACTTCAACAACCATTGCATCAAATTCCTTTTCCATTCCCTTAATATCAGTTTCTATCCCCTTTTTAAGACTCTCAAAGTGATCTTTTAGAAGTTTAAAGAAGGGCATGACCTCAGTTAAATAACATTCTTTCATTTGTTCAAAACCCCTTTCTCCTTCAGTTATACCAGTGGGTGTGATCCTTTTCTTGCAAGTTTTCTCAAAATCAACAAATAGTTGAAATATAACGTATTGGCTAATTAATGTCTTGCTTTTAGTGGCAATTGTTCTAGGTACAAGATGCATTGGTGTATTAGGAGGATACACAGTCGCTCTAGGCATTTTCCAAAGGGGAGGGTTTGTTTCAATAATATTTTCCGCTTTCTGCTTATCTAAATCCTTTTTCCAGAAGACTTGTTCGGGAGTCAACAAAGTCTGAGGCTTAAGCTTGTTCAAGGAAATCCAGTTTTCCTTCTTGTAATCATGAGGAGAGATAATTATGTTTTTCTCTTTGCATTTGGGATCATTTTGTTTCTTATTCATCTTTTCCCTAGTGATTTCATTTAATTTCTTATCTTCCTCAGTGCACTCAACGCAACTAGGTTTCTGCCTAGGCTTAAGGATTTCATTACCATCATAAAGCACCTTATGAGCATTTCTAGCCTTTTTAATTACCTCTGGATTTGGTTCCTCAACAAGGGGAATGCTATGCTTATCGCTTAAGACTCGATGTTTGGTGACCATGTGAGCAGTCTGAATGGTGTTTCCTTGTATGTACAACTTGTTTTCAAGTTTGTTTTTCAAAGTTTTCAGATTAGAAAAATCTCTCAAGAGTTTTGATTCCTTTGCATTAAATTCTTGCTTAAGTATTTTCACATTTTCTTGAAGTTCTTGTTTTTGCTTAGTTGTTTTAGAAAGTTTTTCTTGCAAGGAATGTAATTCTTGTTTCAATACTTCTTCTCTAAACTTACTTTTTCTAATTACTGTACTCACTTGGTCATCCATTTCCTGCTCACGAGTGGTCAACTCAAATTTTGCACGTTGTTCATAACTAGCAACACGTTCCTTATAGGCATTTAGTTCAGAAATTACGGAATCATCAGGAGCACATGCAGTGTATTCATCAAAGACATAGTCATTGTTGACTGCAGAAGATGCATCACTTGGTACAACTTCACTTTCACTTTGTTTCACGTATTGATCGTATGGAACAGTATTATTACCCATATTTTCAACATTTGATTCAATAGTTTCAGTTGGTTGTACTTTGTCATGCATCTGTTGCACATCAGCATTATCGTATAGTTTTAATACCTCTGAGATGAGTTTGTCCTTGGATGGGCCAGCTTGTGGTGAAGAAGAGACATTGGGAGAAACCATTGGAGAAATGCTAGCCATAAAAATTGTGTGTGCAGTAGGTCCATCATCTACATCAGAGTCGTATGCATCACAGTCAGCGACTTGAAAGGCATTCTGATGATTGTGACCTATCTCCTGAATAGGCTGCTCATCCACATCTGCATCATAGGTCTTGGCATTGCCCTCAGCAAGAAACAGCAATTCCTCTTCATCCAAAGCAGCACCATTGTCCTGAGCTTGTGCCAGCAGCATCTTATCTCTGAAGTAATCAGCATTTTGTGGACGCTTTGGAGATGTGCAGTTTCTCGCAATGTGTCCTTCACCACCACAGTTATAACATTTGATTGGTTTAGCTTGACCTTGGTTACCATTTCTTCCTCGATTCAGGTTGCCAACATAACCTCTCCCGGCTCCACCTCTTCCCTGATCATACTGTCTTTCCTGAACTGGTTGCACCACGATCCTTCCATCTTTAACAGTGGCTTGATTGTGTGGGTTAGATGCAGTTCTGAGGTTGTTGTTGGTTTGTGGGAGAGAATTCATGTTTTGACTAATGAGAAGAGCTAGTTGATTAATGAAGTTACCCACGTGAGCATCAGCATCAGCTTGTTTGAACATAGGATCAGGAATGAGTTTGTGTACCATTACCCAAGGGTATGACTTGTGATGCTTTGGTTGTGATTCCGATGTTTGAGTAGAAAGCTGTTGAGTCATTAGACGAGCTTGTCTCTCCCTGGTTGGTTTTGAACTGATTGAGAATCAATTTTTCAAACATAACATGTCTCTCATTCTGAAGGAGGAAGGCATAGAGTTGCTCATAGTTTGTATTCTTCAATCCTTTAGTGAGCTTCACAGCGGTGACAAACTTGTGCCATTCGGGATTCATGTTGTTCACAAATTTTGAGTTCAGCTGAATGTTAGGCATAGTCATTCTGATGTTCCTCATGTCATTCACTAACTTATGAAATCTCACATAGTACTCATAGACATTCTCATCTGGTTTCATCTTGAAGTGCTCAAATTCGTCATAGAGTTGGGATTCTCTGTCTTCCATAGTTAATTCTGAACCTGAGAGAAGCATCTTAACATTATCCCAAACTGCCTTTGCTTCAGTGTTATGATTGATTAGCTTGTAGATGTCTTTAGGAAGACCTTGAAGAACAATGTTTGAAGCCCTGATATCTGCATCAAATCTCTTTTTATCCTTATCATCAAGCTCATCATACATCTTAGGTCTGTCCATTCCGTAAACAGGAGTACCATCTTCATTAGTATCAAGTATGTCTCTAGTCGTCTCAACTCGATATGGTCCTTCATCAATGGATTTGAGAATGTTGACACCATTTTCCTTTCCAAGGCAATACAATATGATTCGTTGAGCCCAAGAATCATAGTCAGTTCTGTCAAGCATGGGTGGACGAGTATCTGAGCCAGCTGCTTGAACATCCTCGGCAACAGTGGAGATGACAGTAGGAACGTTGGTAGACATGTTGACAGATTATACGGGATTTTATAACTCTATGATTAAACCGGGAAATAGATTCTTTCACGGGATTTTACTAAATCAAGAGAAAACCGTAAACAATCACTCAAGTCGCTAGAAGATAATGCACTAAGTCGCTAGAAGATAATGCACTAAGTCGCTAGAAGATAATGCACTAAGTCGCTAGAAGATAATGCACTAAGTCGCTAACACTTAATTCGCTACACCACTAAGTCGCTAGAGTCCCAAGTCGCTAGACAAATCCAAGTCGCTAAGTAGTAACTCGCTAAGACTCAAGTCGCTAGCAAAATTTTGGCAGCAATTCGCTACACAAGTCGCTAGAGATACAAGTCGCTAAAGAGCAACTCGCTACAGACCAAGTCGCTACCACCAAGTCGCTACTCGTAGTGGAGAGCCCACTACTTGTACTTTAACTCGCTAGATCTAACTCGCTAGGTCTAAAACTGTAACTCGCTACAAATTTGTAAAGCAAGTCGCTATGAAGAAAATAATCCGTGAGCTAAGTCGCTAGCAAGAAAAACCATATAAACATCACTTTTCAATCCAAAAACAACCCAACCAAGATGATTCAAGCTTACCAAATGAAAACTTAAACACTTGTGATGATTCTAAACACAAAAGTACTAACAAAATTCAAACTTTAACACAAGAAATCAACCAAATGATGCAAAAACCATATAAAATCCACTATGATAAGATCCGTTGATAGCTGCTAGTTTGCTAAAAACTATGATAAGAGCAGTCTATTTTTATATGTTTTTCTTTACCACTGCTCTTTGCAAATTTTTGTGAAAAATTACCACTGCTAGTTCACAGTTTCCACTGATAGTAGTATTTTTACCACTGTTGATCTAGCCGTTACAACTGTTGTGTCAGTAACAAATTTTTTACTAGCCGTTGTAGAAAAAAATTGCTTTACATATATATAGGGTAACTTTTTAAAAGATTATCTACTTTCCTATTTGATATTTATCCCCTAAAGATAAATACTTTCCTTGGATAATCTTTCTTGCGCAACACTCTTAAAGCCCTACCTCTATATATCTTTTGTCTCAATTGGCTAGTTATTCCTTCAATTCTTACTGACATACTATCTTTTTCATCAAACGTTTTTATGGCACCATTACAATTTGCAGATGAGCACAACCAAGTGGCCTACTTAGAAAAGTCAAACGAGAAGAGTGGCCCTGTTTTTCATCATATTGTGGACTTTCTCAATACTACCCATTTAAGGTTTGCTTTACTTTTAAATCCCATAATCTATATCTCTCAAATCAAACAGTTTTGGACTTCTGCTCAGTCCATAACACTTGAGAATAGAGATACACATGAAACAGTGGATACTCTAAGAGCCACTGTGGATGGGGTAACTATTGATGTTACTGAGGCATCCTTGAGGAGAATTCTCCAATTGGATGATCTCAATGGTATCATCATATTACCTATGCCAGAAATACATGAAAATTTATCATCCATGGGGTATGATACCACTGATAAAAAGGCTACTTTCAAAAAGAGTGGTTTTTGTCCCCACTGGAGATTTTTGATACATACTCTTTTACATTGTCTTAGTCCAAAGAAAACATCTTATGAGCAATTTAGCTCAACCATGGCTTACCCTTTGGTTTGTCTAGCCACTGATAAGATTTTTAACTGGTCAAAATATATTTTTACAAGTATGACTGGCAATGTAAAGAGTTCAACAAAAATTTTAATGTATCCAAGGTTTGTGCAAGCAGTGCTAAATGAGTTTCAACTGCAACCCCATACAAGAACTTATAAAATCCGTTGCCTTAAGCCTAAAGTTTTTCAAAATATGAATAAAGATGGCAATATGGATTTTACACCTCTCTTTCCTCAAATGCTTGCAAAGATTTCACACGTACAAACTTCACCAATAATCACTGTTCCCAACATTGATTATACACCACCAGTTTCTCAAACCTATGAGAGGAGGCAAAAAAAGCCAACTCCTCCCATTACAACACAGCATGTACCTGATCTTTTTGGTTTAGGCACAAGCAGTGGTGGTTCCAGGCTTCAAACTAGTCCAACTAGGGAGGAACCTGAACCAATGACCTATGATTCACCTCTCCCAACAGGTCACACAGTTGGAAGTGTTGAGGGCAGTGGGCAACTAATGGAATTGATGGAAATTTGTACAACATTAGCAAAGCATGTTAAATCTCTAGAACAAGACTTGGCACAACTTAAGGAGCAGCATGCCAAGGATATTACATCATTAAAGGAGGAGATTCAGACCTTGAAGGAAGAGTTGCAAGGGTTAAAGCAAAGAAGAACTGCAAAGTTTGTGCTATCATCTCCATCCTCACCTCATGATAGTGATTCAGAATATTTCAGTGCAGATTTGGGTCATTCTCCCAAACAGGGGAGGAAAACAGGTGCTGAAGCTAAGGGGAGGAAGCTAGATTTTGGAGATCAAGGTGTTACAAGTAAAGGTGCAGAGGGAGCTGATACTCATGAAGAGCAACTAGATCAAGATGTTTTTAGTACTGCAAATACATATTTTACCATTGATCCAATTTCCACTGCAGAGCCAGATATTCCCACTGCTGAATATGATATTGCCACTGCAAGTGAAGAAATTGATAAACAGAAGAATGACAAAGGTAAAGCTGTTATGCAAAGCAAGGAGCAAACAAAAAGAAAGATTTCAAAGAAAGAACAAGTTCAGATTGCTCTTGATAGAGAAATTGCTAAAAGGATTACTGAAGATCAAGTTGCTGAGAAGAAAAAGGATAGAATGGAAGATCCACTTTCTACTATTCAACCTACAATATTCAGAGAGAAGACTCCAGAGTTCAGCTATGTACCTACTGAATAAGAAATAGAGTTCTTGATTGCACATGATCCAGTAATCAAGAAGAAGGCAATTGACCTAGTTGCAGATAAGTCTTTAACTGAAGAACAAAGAACAACTCAGTTAAAGGACTTTATTCAGATGAAGAATAATCAAGCACTTCAAGAGGTAATTGGTTCAGTCAGAAAAGGTCAAAAGAAACCAAGGCAACCAACTAAGGCACAAGTTATTGCATACATGAAGACTTATTGTTGCAATGTTGGTGGTTGGAAAAGACATCAATTCAAAGGAATGCCTGATGATAAAGTTGAAAGTATCTACTACAGAGTTCAAAGACAAGATAAATATTTCATTCCAATGGACTCTGAAGAAGAAGCAAGAAGGTATCCTGGTTTGAAGAGAAAGGCCAAAGATAGTGATTCTCAGACTTCTAAGAAGACAAAGTTTGCTAAAGAAAAAGGAGTTCCAACTGAGAAATTTACTGAAGGACAGCTGACTGATATGATTGTGATTGAAGAAGAATATTTTTATCCAAAACCACTGCAAGTCAGACATCCTATCATTGATTGGGAAGTATACAATGCTAGCAATTTTGCTCCAACATGGAAGATCACAAGGCTAGGTGGTGAAACTCAATCATTTATTCAGTTTGAAGATCTCATCAAAGCTTTGACAGAGATGATCTTGATACACTATGGAAATTAGTTCATGAAAGATTTGATGCTGAAGATCTCAAAGATATGAAGGAGATACAGTTATGGGTTAATCTTAGAAGGCTTTATGAACTAGATGTTAATGATGATTTCTGGAAATTCTCATGTTCATGTCCTGGTACTAAATGGTTTTACTATGATTCATGTGAAGTTCATCATGTTTCTACAGCAAATGGAGTTGATGCATTCATGCTTGCTGAGAAAGAATATCCACTCAGAGTTGGAACTCTCACAGTGATGTTATGTACTACTATAAGAGTTCATGAAGATAGTGAGAAAGTTAGAGCATTGTTACACAGGCTTCAAGATCAATGTTCAAGAGCTATTCAGAATCTAAGGAAGAAGTGAAGTGTTTGAAAGAATTCCCCAAATCCTTGAAGATAATGAAGATTGAAGAAACTTATTGATTTGCAGAGAAATCATAAGTTTAGGGGAGGATTGTTGGGAATAATCTATTACCACTGGTAGTTGTGGAAGACACTGTTAAGTATTGCACTAGCAGTGGAAACATATTACCACAGCTGGCACATTATTACCACTGCTATTAGATAATTGTTAGGAAAACGTGTTTAGATAAGTATAGAAAAGATCTTGTGTATATTCTATATTGTTAGCTTTATACTTATCTTGTTAAGGACTCCTTGTGCTATAAAAGGAGGTCCTAGGTCATTTTCTTAGGTACGTAACAACTTACGAACATACGTATCATTTACATAAGCTTCAAGGTGTAACCCTAGGTCATTGTCTTAGGTACGTAACAACTTACTCGTATTATTCATTAATAATATTGGTGCTTAGTTTTGTGTTTATTCTGTGTTCACTTACAATACATCATATAATCCTTCTTCTAAGTATTACTAAGTAAATTCCGCGTGCTTATTAATATAATACAAAATATCACTGACACAAGGTGTGTGTTCAGATCCGTTAGAATTGAATATGTGTTTGTGGGATTAAGGGTGGCTTGGCCACTTCAAAGTCCAAGCCAAGCACATGAGCAAACTCATCCGGCAGCGTTTTTCATTAAGGTTTCTTACAGACACTTCTCAAGTCCTAAATATTTTTTAAGAAGCATATAACCTCCTATAATACATATCAGTAATCTAAATATTCAATGAAGTATTAAACTTTAACAGCTCATAACCAAAATTGCAACAAAAACCAACAAACAGAAATGATACAAATCAAAACTTTATAAAAACAATCATAAAACCTTTGTCAAAGATGTGAAAAAAAGAGTGCGACTAAACTTATGTTTCCAAGGAGAATAACTATAACAAACAAAAACTAACCTTTGTTTCAAATTCAAAACAGACATCCCAATTGAAACACATGAAGCACATACACTTCCAAATTAAGTACCATATCTATTGCTTACTCAGAGCTTCAAATGTGGTTTTTTCACCATATAAGTCCATATGAATGAAGAACAAATAAAGGTGAAATGGTCTCAAAAATGCATGTTCAGAAGCATACTCACAAATGACAATTACTTGCATTATATCATAGTCTCCATAATCGAACATGTAACTAAATGATTTTTCATTCCTTATTGTTCTGATTTCGTCGCCTTTTCTAAACCCTAAACGATTTTTTTAAGTCTGTTCTTAATCGACTCCTTTTTTAGGGTTTAGTTATGATTCGTTTATTATACCCTTAACGATTACTATCTTGTAATCTCTTTTTAGGGTTTTTTGTTTTTATTGATCGCATAGGGTTTATTGGGATATCATTCAACGATCTACTTGCTGGGCGATCATGATCTAACCCTAACCACCGGTTGTTAGGGATTGCTTACAAGAACGATATCCTTTTTTAGGGTTTCGTATTTATTGGGTCTGGTCGTTAGGGTTTGTTTGCTGCGCGTTAACATATATATCTTGTGATTCTATTGCATGTAAGTCGATCTGTTTTGATCGTGGGTAATTTCCTGGTTGATTCATGGATTATATGGGTTCGTTTGTTATGGAAGTGGGTTTGTGAGAGATCGTGTTATGTATGAATGTTAGGGTTTTCGTTAATCCTATGTTTTCTCCATTGGATTGGTGTTTATTGGTCGATTGGAGATTCAGTATGCATGTTAGGGTGTTGGAACCCTATGGATGTCATGTTTTGTCATTGTTGCCATGCATGTTGGGTACTTGATTCTACTGTTTGTTGCTATGGTGATGTGTCTGAACTGTTTTGATTGGTTTTTGTTACGCTATACCTTGCTGCTGTTGGTGTTCGACTTGTATATCTGGTAGTAGCATGGGTAAGTGTTTAAATTAGTACTTATTGATCCGTTCTTTCTGGGCACTATAACATTAGTGGGATGATGAGTACATTGTGGAAGTTTGGGATATTAATCCCTATGTTTTGGCTTGGTGGTGGCATTGTGACTTGATCATTTGTTGTCTTCATGTGTTTCACTCGTATTTGTTGGAAGATTGGTTCAAGTTCGGATATGCTGGAAGGTTGGGTTGATTAGACCATGTTTATGTTTCAAAGTCGATTTGCTACGGTAGTCACTCTTATTAGGTTATTAGATTATGCATTTTGCATAATACTAATAGAAGACGCAATTGGTTGAAGCTGGAAGTTTGAACTACTATGACGATTTGTAGATTCAAGGATTTGTCGTGTTCACTTCAACACATTATTGGTTGAAGATGATGCTGGAAGTTTGGACTATTATGACGACTCGAAGATTCAAGTATTTTTACTTGAATTGCATTTATTTTTTCTTATTATTGCCGTTGTAATTTCATGTTCAATTAGTAGTTATAAGGGTGGTTTGTCATTCTTATATTGTAAGTTATAGGAATGGTTTGTCATTCTTATATTCGAGTCTGTAAGTGTCCTAAGGGACTAAGGTGAATTAACCCTCATCCTTATATTCTTATATTCTTATCACCCTCATCCTATGTACCTCAACGTTTTTTGGATAATGAATTTTATCGGGGTGAATTAACCCTTTTACCAAGAAAAAAAAAAACATGTAACTAAAGAACATCACAATGTTGGACCTAAATGACTTTAAAAAAAAAGATGAAAGAGCTCTCAATAAATAAAACTGGTAACTCATGTATTTGCATCCCTATAACATTGCCATGTCGACATTGCTAAAGCCAAAAGAGTGATTCGATAAAAGATAGTAAATAATTAATAAGCACACTGAAAATGCTGATCCTTGCCAACTGTATCATGGGTGCATATATGGTAGATTATGTGACAAAAAATAGGAGGCAAAAATTAAAATAAAAGAAAGATATTTTCAGTAGACTTACAATTGCACATAACCAAAGCCACGATGTTCAGTTGATCCTGTAAAGAAATATTCAGCAAAAGGTTACTTCTCAGTTTCAAACAAAATATAAAATACAAAATCTCCCTTTAAAAAACGGACTTGCATCTCAACTCACCTAATACATTCTGATTGAGTGACGGTCTTTATCATCCACATAAAAGTCCCAAATGCATCTTATCAATTCTCTTATACTGCGTAATAAAGGAAAATTTACATATATAAATATACAAACACATAACAAAACTACTAACCATGTGACTAAAGCGAACACCAAATCATCCGATTAATCCTCGTTAGATCCAAAGCTCAAAAGACTATCAATTTAAAGCAAAATAATTAAACCCAGTCCACATTAATGATCAAGTAATCATAAAAGGGAAGAGATGGAGGGATCAAACTTTCGGTGATGATGATGTGTGTGTGAAAAATGGATCGGTATTTATATTGTGAAAAAACGACTTTTGGATTCTTAAATTAGCCTTTGAGCTTCCCCTTTATTAATTCAAGCTTTGAATGCCTGAAACTCCAGCAACTGTACATATTCGTCTTCCTCTTTAAGACTGCACGTTCGGCT
The DNA here is from genome assembly GCA_019973895.1 of Chrysanthemum seticuspe. Taxonomy (NCBI): domain Eukaryota; kingdom Viridiplantae; phylum Streptophyta; class Magnoliopsida; order Asterales; family Asteraceae; genus Chrysanthemum; species Chrysanthemum seticuspe. The sequence goes on from BPTQ01000004.1 coordinate 128,735,534, forward strand.
TTCAATTCGTGTCACATTTATCATTACGCCTTCACATTTATTATTGACACTGAATCTTTTAGTAGATAAGATGGTACTTGAGGACTAATTATTTCTTTGAGACATGTGCAAAAGCAATTTATATAATATGCATCCAAAATCATTTTGATCCATATATGGATTCATTCAACTTTATCAAATAAAGTTATTGAGAACTTTATTAATCGTATCTAGAAGTTGAAGTTGTAAGCCATGTTTGAGGCATTACATATCCTTCATAGAATACGAGAGCTCAATTTTAAGGAAAAATAGATACTTATCTCATAAAATATCAATAAGATATTTATATCCACCTCGAGATAATTTGTCTCTCAATAATCAACTTATTGTTTTGTGAATTATTTATTTCACAATTCAAGTATTAAAACACATAACTTTAGAGCTCTTATTTCAGTTTAGCACAAAAACCGATTTATATCCAATAGATTTTACACATTTACGTGTACGAACTTCACGTTTCAAGACTTTTAGTATTTGCAAGATACTAAGTCCTTTTATATTGGCCAATCATTTTCGTTGAGTGAAAATTTGGATATTAATTGATATTTGATCTTCATCATGCATAATAGCAAGCAATATATTGTATGTAGACAAATTTATTGACGTCGTTTTGTGTCGATTTCATAATAATTCAAAACAAGATAAAATTTACTGAGATCTCATTAGTTATTTGAGGTTCTTTGGAATCTTAATGTATAGTGTCTCTTTATGAGACTATTATGGGGTCTTTTATACCTCGAACAACCATCTTGTTTTCATGCTCCATATTTTTCATCGAGGATTTTATTTGGAATCGATTTGCCTACCATGCTTGAGGAATGTCATAATAAAATAGTGTCCTTGAGGGACAACTTCTAATTAGAGCATGAGTAGCTGAAATTTTGTTTTTGGCCAATGTTTATTTATGGCTATTAGATTATCCATTGAATAATCAATTCATAAAAAAATTTCTTTCGAGGATCAACAGAATATGATAATTCATTCGGAATTTGCAGCTACTTCTCTCCTCCTGAAGGAATTATCCATCTTCTATATCCCATATATGTGCTTTTAGGTGGAGTAATTTGCACAAAAAAAAACAAAAATGTGATGTTTGGTTTATAACCAAAACCAATTATAAAAGGAATGATTTATAATAACATATTGGCATGATGCTAATTTTGTTGTTGTGCATATTATAATATGGCCGCATACAACAACACAAGTTTTTCTCTCAGTTTCATTTGATAATTTAGAAGTAATTCATCGCATTTTCATAATGAAATACTTACTCTGTAATGTTAGGCTCACATTGAGCTATTAATCATTCAAACACAAGGTTGCGATTTAATGACCATTTAGACGATGCATCGATTTTAAATTCTAAATGGTTCATACAATGGATTTGTATGCTTACATATATCCATTTATTTTCTTTCCTACTAAAATTGAGGAATTTAATCCCCATTCTAGTTGATAAAATAATAATCAACTTTCTTTGAGAGATAATAACATTAGATTCAAGAATCTTATTCTTCTATAGCTTTCACATCATTAATGACTTATAATGGTGTAACTCGTCATGCCAAAAATATTATAATTATTATTGCTCATAAACTTAAGTTTATGGAAGTGATTAGCTTTTACTAATCTTTATATAATGCATGTCGAGGAAGATATAAAAGAATATAATGTATCTTTAATACTTAACTTCGTTTCTCATGACAATTTTATATTTCTTTTGTAGAGCAAAATGCGCTAGCACAGATTTTTAAATCTATGAATATAGTGTGTAATATCTTTGACACACTTGTATTTCATATACATCTCATTGCATTTTTGCATAAATAGCATTTTTGTTTGCTCGTTTCTTATTGAATTTTCGCCACTACTAGTGGTTTGTCATTGTCATACTACCTCGACCATAGCATTTACCATGATAAATGATCTTTAACCATTTATCGTTACAATATCACATTCACATGAGGGAATGAGGATCTTCATATTGATTATTTTATCTCATTCACTTGAGGGAATGAACATCTTATATTGATCATTTTATCACATACACTTGAAGGAATGGAGATCTTTATGTTGCAACTTTAGGTTGCCAACCAATTTATTTTAACACGACAATATGGAGCAAATTTAGTAAGGGGGTCTATCGTGTTTGTTCAAACATGCCCATTTCTTTTATATCAAAGTATCGTTCTCGATATATGAGTATATTCATGGCATTAACCATCTCATCGCATTTTTTCTTTTCATCATTCAGATGTACTACTTAATATTGCGAAAATGTGCTCGCATTTGCAAGAATCTCTTGCTTATGATGGTCAAATCTTTCTTTTAGATTTTGACATACATTTAACGGATCTTTCACCATTATATATTTTCTTTTTAATTGAGATCTAACACTGAAATTGTGAGACCGAACTCGCGTATGCTTTCTTTTTAATGCAGCTTGAGGTGCATACAATCATAGCGAGATTTTTGGGAATATTACTTGCTTTTGTGTGGTAATGTATCCTTGAGATCTTACCATAATTTAACGAATCTTTCAACGTTAAATATTCCCTTTTAAGGTCCTCACGAAGAAGACGATGTTCTCCTAAAATTTTTTACAGTTAAAATAGATCTTAACATCAAAAGTCCACACAAATATTAGGAACAAAAAAAATTGATGTTTGAGAACTTCAAGTCGGACATGTGAACAAAATCAATATTTCTAACATTTCATTTAACTTATTGAAAATACATATGTAGAAAGCAATCACTGAAGTAATAGTGTTGCAGAGACAATTAAAGAGCATCTATTACAATGTGTAATATTGAATGATGTAGTTTATAATCATATTAATCGATACAAGCATAGAGAATGCAAGACTCAAGAATGATATGACAAAATTGTAACACCCCCAATTTCGTGATACGCAACGGAATTCAAACTGGGTGTTACTTCATGGCACAACAGTCATAACAATAGAAAACGAACTCTAATGGAGTCGTGTTAAAAGATTTATCATTCAATTTATACAAATATCAGAGTTTATAAAAATGAGGTCCCAGTAGTTTCACGGTTTACAAAATACATTAAATGGGTTTTCGAATGATAATAAAATGTATAGCCTCCTTGAGTATCCGTGCTCCTCCATGCCAGCTTCCGACATTATGGACCTGAATTACATGCTTAAAACTGTCAACACAAAGGTTGAGTGAATCCATAGGTTTATTGTTAAAAGTTGAACACATAATGTTGAAAACAAAACATTTATTATTTCACTAAGCATCATGCAATGAAGGCGTTAACTTGCCCCAAAATTAATTGGTGAAACTGTTGGTACGTGCCCTAATAGGTAAAATTGCCGTTTTACCTAATGTATTCAAATATAGTGCGTTTTTTTGCCTACCCGGTCAACACAAACGGGATTCGTCAATCCCGATAGATCTATCCACAATATTCGCGCCCACTTCACTCGTGATTAATGATTCATGATTTAGGGACTTAAGTTTGGAAAATGCGGTAACTTAGTGATAATAAAACAATCAAATAAGCATATAGTTTGAAAGCAATGTGTTCGGTTTAAAATAAAGCATGTATCTCCACCAAGGGTTTGTAAAACAATTGAATAATAGAAAATGGGGCTATGAACTCACCTGATACAATGATTATGATGATATAGTGGCAATACTGAAATGAGGTGCAATCTCAATCTGCAACCTAATATGAATGATATGATCTATTATAAATTATGAATATATATCGTACATGCAAATCCACATGTAATCTATACCACTTGTGCATTTTTGAAAATGAAGTGTATCGTCGAAATATACGTTTGTGTCATATTGTCAAGTTACAAAATACTTTACAAGTATTTACGTTGAAACAACATCCTATGATAGTCGTTAAGTGATAAATCAAGAAAATATAGTTTTTCGTCGCAAAACAATGTACTTTGATAATTCGTGAAAATGGCTAAGTAGCCTCGTGAAGCTAGTCGTAACTTGGTGAATATCGAATGTTAGAAAACAAACTCAATGATTTTGGAAAGCTTGTAGCGATATCTAAAAGTCTTAGCATTTAACTTTTGATCATAGTAGTCTCGCTCATAGAGAAAAATAAAGATGAAGTAAGGTAATCGGAACAAAAATATAGTTTAAGGTTAGTTTTCGGCAAAGTTTGAGTGATCATATATTATTCGTTATATCTTCGTTTGACGAACGGTTGAACATTTTGGAAAATAGAATAGGCGAACTCACTTTTACTTGCAGACATCGTTTTCTCAAAAATACTCTATCGATATGAAAAACGGCTCCAAACATGGTCACTTGCGATAACCATTTTGGTCTAGTAGAAAATATATAAGTGTTAATACTTGTGAAAATAAGTACAATAGCCATATTTCAAACGTGTGTAACTTAGTAGTTATAGCTTGGTTTTCTACGTTTTATATATCCTCGGAATCGTGATAGTATGTATTAATATATTTTTTATAAGTCGACTCTTCTAGTTTAGGTTTACAACTCGTTTTTTACCTATGAAAATTCCTGGACAGCATGTATATTTTCAGAAAAATAGTTTTCGTCGTTAAACTTGAAACTAACGTATCTTTTTCGTTATAAACCCGTTTTAATCCATTCAAGCGACCACGGTTTCGTTTTTAAGTCTATTTTCGGAAAATATAACTCAAAATATCCCCTGACCTACTGATTTTTCCAGATTTCACAAAACAGAACAGTAGCTAAATATATATCGTCGAAAATGATTTTTTTTCTAGTTTGTAACTGGTCCAAATCTCTTCCAATCAACACCAAAGATATTCTAAACCTACCATACACCTTCTTAGGGTGTCATGGGTTCCTAAACTTCACCAAAAATGATAAGGTTCATGGGAATATTAATTATAACATGTAAGTCCATTTTATGTTGAAAAATATATATAAAGTGGTATAAACTCATGAGAATACTTGCATATATAGTACGAGGATATAAAAATAGATCAAATAGAAGTATGAAAGATTAGAAAAAATCATTAGAAGCTTACTTGAGTGATTGAAGAGGTTTAGGTAACTAGGTACTTAATTACTTCAAGGTTTTTATTTCAAAATCTATACTAGCACACAACATGGATCTTGATAATACTTGAACTTGTAAAAATTGATGATTTCTTCTTCTCTTTTGATGTATGGCCGAACCACAAAGACCATGAAGAGGGTTTACTTGGATAGTTTTCTTAAAAAATGGTATTTGTATATATAAATGATAAGATAATACTTGAAGTTTAACAAATATCTAGTAGCATGGCATTCTTGTAGTATTTTTGGTCAAATTGCAAGTCAACAAGGTGACTAGATTATATATATGCCGACATACAAATTTGAATAGAAGAGAAAATGAACTTTTGTATTTACTTTGGTGTACATATCTAGTTATTAGTATATATAATGTATTATATATATTGTTTTGGGTACTGAGTTAGCTAGAAATAAATTTAACGGAAAAAACAAAATATAATGAAGTCATAAAAATTATAAAATTACATTTTGCGCAAGTATCAGGTGATTAAATAATTATCGTATCGAAATTACGTAAACTGTCGTAAATATATATATATATATATACTTGTTTTCGAAGCCCGCCCAATGGGCGGGCATGACTTATAATTATTTGTTTGTTGTTTTTTGTTAGCTGAAATACATTTTTTAGAATTGTCAAATAATATTATAAAACAATTGTTTCTTTGGTTTTTAATTGTTGGTTTTTTTTTTGTTAAGAATTATAAATAATTGTATGGTTTGCGTGGATGGTTAATAACACAACATATATAGTATTTAGAACATTATGAATTTTATGTATGTGTGTAAATTTGTAGATAATGAAAATGTATTAAAAAAACAAATATGTTATTAATTAGTTATGGTTTTTAATTTTGGTTATAATTATGTTTTTTGTTATGTTAGTTTATCAATCAATATCGATTGTGTGTTATGATCGTTTTGTGGTTGCAATTATCACTCCCTCATCCTTTTTGTATTGGCTTAGTTTCTTAATAATCTATTTGGATTCATCAATTCGACATGAATTAAAATAAGATATAAATCTGTCTCGCTCGGTTGCGGACCCATGAATTTTTCAGAGCGGACCAGTAAGCCCAGCGTACGAAAACTGTTGGGTAATGAATATATTGATATAAAGAGCCTGTGTTTCGTTAATGTGAAGGAGGAATATTTGATGGGTTATTATTAACTTGGTGTTAGTTATTGTCATGTGAGAATCAAGAAAAGAAAGGGGAGAATGATGAATGAAACATATGGTAATGAACTTCGATTCTAATTTTTTCAAAAACTATCACAATTTAACCATAATTATGATAAAAAAGGTTTGAGTGCATGGATGTATTTGACTTTCCAAGTGGGTTTCAATAAAAATGATAATTATAAACATTATTGACTAAATCCTCCAAAGCCACTATTCTCCTCAGCTTGAGCTTCTTCGGCCGTCACATCACTATCAGATTCTTCTTTGGCATATTGATTAGCTCCATTAACTGTTTCATCAAGAGTAGTTGCTTTTGTAGAGTAGTCAACTACATCCGGTTCATCTTTGACATATTGGTTTGCACCACTTGATATTTCATTAGAAGCTTTAGCTTTTATAGAAGTGTGACCACCTCTCAACAGAGTAGTCCCTTGATTATCTCTATACAAAAGTTAAACATATAAATAGATAACGGGGTCCTTCACAGAATGAAAATTATATTATGTTGGATTCTCCAAGAAGGGATGAAGATACAGAAGCACAATATCAGATAAGCAAAGAATGTCAGAGAGTGTCAGATAGGTCAACGGGAAATGAAAGTACATTATATGAAGTTTCCCCTTGAGGATGTAGCGGATCTTGTAACGCCCCGACCCGACAAGGGTAAAGGAATCACAAGTAATGGTGTCATATCAAAGCAAACATAAATATCCAAAAGAAATCTCAACATAAATATTGAAATAATCCAAGTCAAAAGACTTCAATACATTGGTCCCAGCGGAAAATAAACTCCAAATGAAATATCTAAAATATAAAGTCTAAATGGTATCATAAGATCAAAGCTAAAATCTCTAAGGTAAGTCCACTCAGCACTCATCCCAAAGCAATACCCAGCTCCAATGCTTAGATACCTGCCGCGAAAGAAAAGAAATGCGGCTGAGCTTCAAAAGCCCAGTGAACAGATATACAAGCAAAACGAATACGAAACGAGAACGAATACGAAATAAAGTGAAAGAAAGATAGTGAGATCATAATCATTTCAAAAGATAAATCAGGATAAAAGAATAAGTTTTATAGCTAACTACCTCGAGCCCATACACATATGCCATATCATAAACATATCATAATCACATAAGGCAACATTTTGTAGGGGAGACCTACCAGAGTTATGAAGGACGTGCATGCACGCAACATCAATCATCAAACACATATAGCATATAACATATAATATATAACATATAACAGATCTAGGATGCACCCATACGCCCCACAAACATACATTGATAATATAACATAAATTGAGCTCATAGCAAATATCAGATAAGGGACGTGGCAGAACTTCACTCTACTGCCCTAGAGTCATGTCAGAAGTGCATTTACTGACACGGACATGGAACCCCCATGACTAGTTAATATTTGGCTCGGGTGTCAAACTATCTTAGGTCAAATAAGAATGTCATAACTGACATAGATCATATTTTATCAAATGTTTAGTCATGTTTTCAAAATCAAAGGTTTCATATCATATAGTTCAAAATCAATGTTTTATGATTCAAAAATCAAAGTTCAGATAAGCAATAGCTCAAATAGACACATTAGGGTTCATAGCAAAGGCTTAGGAAATCCTAATATGAAAACGAAAAGAAAACATTATACGAAACCTTTACTGAAAAGGTCAGAATATCTGTACCTTATTCCAAAGCAAATGATCGAAAAGAAGACACAGGGAAAGCAAAGAATTACTCCTTCTTCACAGAACCTATATACATTAATGGTCGTATATATTATTAATGATTCCATAATCGTCAAAATGATCTTTTAATATTTTAGGGTTTATAATTAAATGAGACTTAAACGTTTTATAATTAATATCGTAGATTAGGGTTCATATGTCATTTAATAAAGTTTAGGGTTTCTCATTAATAGGTCTTTAATTACATGTTACGTCTTTTAATGACTCGTCAGTTAACCTAACACGTCATAAAACAATCTTTCCTTTTATGTTACACCATACACGTTTTATGATTTTATGTGACATACAAGTTACTTATTACTCGTATTAATTACACACGCATATGAGACACGATTCACTATTAGGGTTTAGCATACCTTATTCGGTTAACATATCAAAACTAGGGTTTACGTTTACATAACTTTTACTTAATTAATATACTTTTAAAAACTCATATGTGACTAGGTTCAACTTAGGGTTTCAATTAACAAGTTATTACGAAAGTCCTAGCTCATCTTCATACTTTACTTATTCAAGTTATCAAGTTATACCTTATTCGAAAGTCATGCATGGTTCGGTTCTCATTACATATGGTTCGGCTCTTATTAAATCGACACAACCATGACCCGATTCAATATTACATATTACGTACATCACTCTTAAATACTTGTAAAGTTTAGTTATTAGGGTTTCCTTGTTTTTGGTTTCATACGCTCGGTCACAAAAAGAAAAGAAACAAAATCGACCAAAACACAACATATAACAATATACTAACGCAAGGTACATCAAACAAAGACGAGAATAAGTTATACCTTGACTTGGTTGAGCAAAAATCTCGACACCTATGGTTGTTATGGTTCGGCCGAGCAAAGAGAGAAAAGAAAAAGAGGCAACACAAAACTAGGGTTTCACTTTTGTGATTTATGTATTGTATATATAGTAGTTGCATTAGATTTAGACTTGGAAAAGGATTGGGTTTCGGTTTTGGCCCAACCGAACATACCACCACACGCACACCTTATGGCCTTCGGCCTTGTCCACACGAAACAAAAGAAATACGACCCAAGTCCTTTACGTAACGTTAAATCTTCGTCGTACCAAAATCGATCACGTAATATATTTTAGTTAGGTTTTTAATTATTCACAAGTTAACTTTTAATTTCATTAAATTTCATAAATATATTTTACGTATTTTATAAATTTTAGTTCCAGGGGTATTTTAGTCTTTAGTCAGATTTTAGATTTTCAGGTTTTACAGATCTTCTTTGCAAATTCAGGTTTTTAATGTCACGTCATATTTCTTGGAAACATGTCTTCATCCATTGTTTCACTTTGCTCAGCGCTTTTATTGTCTGGCTTTATACATGAGTTCATACAATGATATAGTCAATTTAAATAGTGTGATTTATAAATAGAGAAGTGCATTGTATATTTAATCATATAAAAAATAAATGACAACACCACATAGAATGTAGACACACCTTCACAACACTTGTAGCTGCAGTAGATACTCCTTTGCTTTTGACCCTGTATTACCCTGAATACATAGTTTTCAACATTAAAGTGATGACATTACCCCCAAACACCCTTTAAAGCAACCCAAAACTCTTTAAAACTACATTTTTTAAAGCAATTACCGTCCACAACTCTAAAGTGTATCTTAATAAAGAACCACATTTATTGATATCTTAATTTAAAAATGCATATTAATTGTTCATTTTTAAGTGTGATTATGCAGTAATATAAACTTGCATGAGATTAAAAGTCCTTACATTGAGATTATTTTCAAACCATTAGACATTGTATTTCCAAAATATATCTTCAATTAATAACATTTATGTCATACATTAAAAGGACACTGTAAGTACCATCTAGTCAGGACACATAAACTTTTATAGTGTCCTTTGACTCAAGAGCTTCAGTCACAAAGTTCATATATTAGGTGGTTAAAAGAGTATCATGAATGGTTAAGCCAACACTATAAGATAGACTTTGACTTTCATAGTTTGTACTAAAATTAAACTCCTCTTGGGGATTACCTTTTATAACGATAATATTGTCTTCGTGATATTCTGAGTTGGCGTCTTAGTGTTTCCATAGAAATTTTCATCGTCTTCTTAGACGATTTTTTGAGTTGGCGCATTATATGAAATATAAATATTAATATGCATATGTTGCTGAAAAATATGTAAAAGTTAAAGAACAAATATCTAATACGTACCAGGTACATTTACCATGTCTGCCAACATCTTTTCGATATTAGCCATGTAGGCTCTCAAAGGTCAGGCTTCGACATTTGCTTTAATACTGCTTGAGAAATCAAATACAATAACTAATAGATCGTGAATAATATGAACTTCCCTTAGCTCCAACACCAATTTTAGCACCAGATTTCCTCCAATTCTCAACATCAGGAGTGTTGAACCTATCAAACAGTAATGTATGCATCCCAAGACTCTTGAATGATGGTTATGACTTATAAAAATCTCAAAAGTATCAAACTATTTTTTTAATTTTGGATTTTAGGATTTTTTTAATAATCCTTAGGAATATGTTAAGTATTATGTACATCGTACCGGAGCGATTCCAAATGAACCTACCCAAGTTTTGTCAAAGTGCAAGCTACGACTGCCCCAAGGGAGAAATCACCAGTTAAAAGAAGAGATCTCAAGTTTCCGGAAGTCAAAGTTGTGTTGACCACAGTAGGAGGTGCAAACACGTTTTCAGAAGCTGCACACCAGAATACACCTGCAACAGTAACACTTAATAGTTAGTGATGAAAAATCTTATTGAAAAGAACATTATAAAAGATGTGACATAAGTACCACATGCTTCGTTTAATTCTCGTTGTTGCAGAAAAACTTTCAAGATCAGACACAATGGCCTTAAAGAGGGCCATTTAGATATAGCATCCTGTATATATTCAGCAGCTTTTGGTCCGTTTTCCATATCGAAACTGTTAAAAAAGAATACACCTATTCAAGAAAAGCCGATACTACTCTAATTTTACCAAAATTAATGTGACAAAATAATTTGTTTAGATCGTCTAACCTCACATCAAATGAGATGCCACTTGTCGATAACAGATATACATCCATAACAGATAGATAGATCAACACCAGAATCAACAACCTGCTTGATAATATAAATAGTAAGAATATATAAAATACGCATTATGTTTTACAAAAATCAGTACACACTCTGGACCGAAAAATCCAAAGAACAGTATTGGCAAGAAACATGGTTCAAGACAGGTAACATATCATTCCCAAACATCTGCAACTGATGGGATTATTTGTCAAAAAAGCTGCCTTTTTTTGCTAACTGAACATCGTGATATCTGGTTAGTATAGGCACAAGCTGGATCAACAACTTCAAAACTTCATGCACCTGACAAAAAATAACATGTACGTATTTCTTTAAAATATGCACCCATTTGCTCCGTTCCTCACAAAGCTCCTTCACCACTGCTGCTACTTTCTCCATGCTCACAAATATTTGATCCTGAGTATCTTCAAACGCTCTTTAGCTTGTTCTAATTCCTAATCTTCTCTTATATATACTATTGGTTGGCATCACTGGCCAAAATGCTATTTGTATAAATCCAACTGTAAAGAGTAAAAGTTAAGTGTCGTAAGTAGTGAAGTAAATAGTAACTTTTAGTTTGTCAATTAATATAAAAGATAATATTGTGTTACCTTCAATTGCTGAGACCCTTCATGCCAACTCTGTATACCACATCCATACATGAATAAATCCAACATAAATATGAAATAACTGAAACCATACCTTTTAGATCATCCCACATACCTGCATAACAAAAAGCCTATCAAATAAATATTACAACAGACTATCCAAATTGCAGGAAATATGAATGTTTAGTTGACCTTGTGTTGCACGGACAGTGACCATGGTTGCGCTCTGTCCGCCGACAGTATTGGACAGTATTCTACGTCCTTTGTTTGTCGTTACATAAGACAGTAATGTCCTTTAAGAAAAGAAAAGAAAGCTATCCGCTAACGTTACAGCATTAAAAAAAATTAAAAAAGAAAGCCAATACCACAATCTCGTGTGTGAATCGGTAGGTGACATTTCACGCTCCTGAATCATGTGCGCGAAAAGAACTCTAGCAGCCCACTGTCTCGTTGTTGCCACCTATCAGGTTCAAACACGTAGACATCATCAGGAAAAAAATAGAAAAATGGACTATGCAAATAATACTCGTAAAGGTGAAAGATATTTATCCCACAATACCTTGCATATTAAAACTGGTAAGTGAAGTATCTAAATTCTCGATGTCTGTAGTATTTGACAAACGCCACTCATCCATTTACAACCAACCCTTTGTCGATCAACCCCTTCATGTAACTGCATCCGATATATGACTCGGTGCCCAAAGCTACGATGAACTTATCTCCCATTAGGTGCACACCGTTAGGCTCACTGATGAAAAGAGCTCCCATATGCCCACCGTTGATTAACTTTAATTAAATACAAAAAATAAACATTAAGCCATATATATCCAACAACAACAGATAGGCCAAAGAAACATTAAAGTTTATTGGCTCTTTTGCGTTTTTATGAACAAACTGAGTTTTGCTTTACCTGTCCAGGATAAGGGGTAATGATTCCAATATCAGAAGCACTCCACTTTGAATGAGTCTTTTGGCATGGGCTATAGCAATCTCAGCTTCGCCTTCATTTAAAGTTCTTTCTTCTTCATCCTTCTTTTCTTCCATGTCACAGCTACAATGAAATATAGTTGGTATCCAATTTAAATAGCAGTCGAGATAAAATGTAATAATTAAAAACCAGCAACACAATAGGCATACTACAATAATAGTTATTGAGAGTCAAAATAATATTGAGAGTCATTGTTCATATTACGCATACTAATACTACGCATACTACAATATATAATACTAATAGTAGTTGGTATCAAAATAATACTAATAGTTGGTATCAAAATAATACTAATAGTACGCATACTACAATAATAGTTGGTATCAAAATAGTCGAAAATAATATTGAGAGTCATTGTTCATATGAAACAACAGTAGTTACGCTACTAATACGCATACCCTGCTATATCACCATGTACCGAAAAAAATATCACCTCGTAATGTTTCTGTTTTACGCCTGTTCATTGTTACGCTCAGTAGTACGTAGCACTGGTAATAAGCTCTCGAGGTCGGTGATCAACAACAACTTCAAATCTTTCATTCCTTTAGTCTTTATATGAGGAGCTCCAGCAGGTGCCATTGCCATTGGGCGCATCTGTGAAAATTGTGCCTGCAATAGATAAAAATATCAATCAAATATTATTTCTTATATGTGCCTCTAACATCATAAACTTATTGTTACATCCCATGATCCCATAAATCCCCTACTCAATGCAGTAACATAATCAGGTGAGAAGATAGAACCTCTGAAAGTGCATTTGCAGGCCTAGGCCTTGGAGCTTGGGGTTAATAATAACTTGTTGGTCCATATTTGATGATCTGCAAAATCAACTTGCTTCTAAGTTGATGAATAACATAATTACTAATCACAAAAAAAAGGATTGTAACAAATCTCAGGAAGTGGCAGTTGTGCTTGTAGAACTCCTTAGGATTCAATGCCGGCACATGAACTTCTTTGTATCTCTTGTTGACGTTCCTATATGAGCCTAAAGGAAAACACATAATCACCTTGAATCATATAGTTTTAAATCATAAAAGTAAAATTTAATATGTTTAGATTATTAAAAAAACCTGAAGAGTTGTTTTTCATGCTCCTACTTGAAAGTTATACAACAAAACAAAAGTTATATAACAATTATGAACATGATAAATCAGTAAAGAAGCCAAATAAAAATTATGGATCATTATGCAGGGATGTATGAATGGTATTAGGGTTTTGAGAAAAAAGTAGGGTACGAATTATATTATGATGAATGAATAAAAGGTGTGATAATATTTACCTAAATCTCAACTAATTACAGAATGAAAGTTTATCCTTTATAGATTATAATATGCAACATAATTATCAAAATAACTTGTTGCCTAAGTGGTAAACACACAAGTTATTTATACTAATCCTACAAACAACCCAAGTTCGAATCTCACCATGTACATTTTTTACTAAAAACGAATTTTATAAATAATACCTTTAAAAATCCGAAATTTCATAAATTAAATCAGAAAATTAAATATTCATAATTAGATGGATGAAAACATTGCTTAGTTGGACAAAAATGCTTATGTGGCATTGAGATGGCATTGAGGTGGCATTGAGATGGCATTGAGGTGGCATTAATGCCAAATGCCTCTTGTTATATATAATATAGATATATATATATATATATATATATATATATATATATATATATATATATATATAGAGAGAGAGAGAGAGAGAGAGAGAGAAGCGTTCAAATGAGAAGGCTTTTTTTGTGAGAATGCGAGAACAAATCTGAACCGTTAGATCAAATAGATCTCATCTTAATATCAATTTGGGCAAAATGTATCATTCTCATTTGCTTCCAACCCCTAAAAAAGTATCTTTTTTTCTCTCTCTACATAAATAAAACACGCAACACAGACACACCAACCACCATCGCTTCCAATCTCCACCGACGGCAAAAACACAAACCACCATTTGACGACCAATCGCCGCCATAGCAACACCTTCCTGTCACCACTCTCGATCATCTCCTTGAGCTTATGGTTGTCTGCTTTTGTAATTTGGAGGTTATTATGTTAAAATTGGTTCTGCAAAAGGTTAAGTTCTTACACTTTCATTATTTTCTTGTTTGTAATCGGTGTTAAATTTGACCATTGCTTGTAATATTTGTTCATGTAATACTTTTGTCGCTCTCATTGCAAGTAGTTAATTTAATTTTATAATGCATATCAATTGTTTGATGAAATGCCTGAACCAATATTGCACAAGCTATGAACTTTATTTGCTAATTTTGTTAAATAAAATTAGTTGTTTGATGAAATGTGTAAGTTTTCTTCACATGTGCAATTTTTTTTTTTTTTTTTTATAGAATTAGGTGTTTGATGAAATGTGTAAGTTTTCTTCACATGTGAAGAAATTTGCTTATAACTTAATTGGTGTCAATGGCTTGAAATAAGATATTGAGATTCGAGAGGCTTTAAATAAGGTATTAAATACCCTCACACGTAAAGAAACAAGGTATCAAATAACCTCACATGTGAAGAAATTTTTTGTGCGGAGAATTCGTTTAGAAGAAATGTTTAGGATTTATATTTGGTGCGGAGATTAGATTCTAATGCAATTTTTATAAGATATAGGAATGTGATTGCACATATCTATGACTGAACCTCATGCATTTTCTTGGTTGGATATGCAGTTGGAGGTCTTTTAAATGCCACATTTGGCAATCCATCGGAGATGATTATCTCGATATATGCATTAAAGAACGGGATTATTAGGGTTGTTCAACAATCATTATTAGCACTGTTAATGGGGTGGGTGTTAAGGGTCCAACCTCTATGGGGCCAACAACTTATAGTGCAGCTTATAATGCAAATGGTTATCAAGATGCAAGGTATGTGTTTGATAGTGTTCACTCTATAGTCGCGATGTATTCCAATGGACAAGCGAGAGACAATTTTAATGTTGCTCCTTTTCCAGTGAAAATGACGTAAAGTCTGGAAAACAAAATCTTCGTCCTCATACTAATGTTATGGTAAGCCTAATTTGTATTGGTTTTTACGGGTTATATCTTTATGTTTTATGTCTTTATATCACAATTTTTTGAAGTATTTGGATATATACAGGGTTTGCAGAGTCCAAGACCGTTGTCGGGTGTAAATTATGCTGGTGGTGATATGAATAGTATATATCCAAGCAAGTTATATAGCCAATGCGGAAGCAACTATAGTCTGGGTTACAATTACGGGTCCAATGCTTATAATTCCCAAAGCAACAAACGTGGTTGGTTGGCAGTAGATTACAAATACAAGCCTAGAGGACGAGGTAATTGTTTCTTTGGATACAACAATGAAAATGGGGATGGTCCGAACGAGCTTAACAGGGAACCTGTGAGTCAATACTGTGATCTACGCTTGTTACAGGTAAATCATATGCTTGATAAATTCTATATATTCCCTCAATTTCTCTTGTGATCTGATCTGAACTGTGGGCTTTGTGCAGGCGACACTGGATGAATCTTTATACGAACTTGCTGGTGAACTGGTACATGCTCGAGAGATGAAGTTATCAATTGATTTGCATTTAATTTTCACTTTAACGTGTTAAATGGGAAAGCCAGAAACCCTGTTTAAAATAGGAAATAGGTCATATGGGTCGAAAGTGACCTGGAACGATTTTAAATGCTTAAAACTTCTTACCTCACTTTATAAGAATAATTAGATTAGTATTTCTATAATCTTCATTTCCAAATCATATTTAACACATTTGTCTCTGATAAAATGCACGAATAATTTATTTCTGGTGTGACCCAAATGCTGCAAGAGTATTGATTGGTCTTCTGTTTTTAACCCAGGTGAGATTTCTATTAAGATCTGGAAGGGAAAATGAACCTGCAACAACAGATTCGGATAAATTATCTCCCAGATTTCTAGGCTAATTTCTTTTCCCTTCTAGTTATAAGAAACAGTCTACGAAGCCCAAAAGGTAACCATTCACTACTATATTTGTGATTCCTTGTGCCATGTTTTTGTGGAGGATCTTACTCTATTTGTTCTTTTACCAAACAGCCCTTCGCTCAAAGAGCAGACTGCACATGTTGCTTCTGTCAAGAATATTTTAGAAAGTCATGCTAGCTACTTGATGTCTGGGAAAGAACTTTCTAACCTTGTTGCATTTGTGAAAGGCACTCAGTTTGATCTAGTGGTAAGACAAGCTTTTTATGGCACAAAGCTCTTAAAAGGAAGTTCTGATATATATTCGTATATGTTATTCAACTACAATTTCTGTTGGCAGGAATATCTACAACGCAAAAAATATGAAAGTGGGCGTTTGGATAATTTTGCTTCTGGACCAGAATTAATAAGCCAGAAGGTATTCTTTGACATTATCATATTATTGCTATTACAGTTGACCTCTGCTTTTAGATTACAGAGGCGTTTCTATGTGCATTTCCAAAGTGTTGATTCCTACTTGAAGTCTTGCAATAAAATAGTTCCATAATTAGTTAATTAAAGCTAGTGAAAGTTATGTAATTTAACATTTACTTCAACAATCTTTTTTCGTACAACTCATCCTTTTTTTCAAATATGATTCTAAATTCTATAAATAATCTAGAATCTAATGAAAATCAAATTTTGTCAATCACTCAAAACTGAATGCTGTGGAAATTCATTTTAACATCTAAATATCACCTATATCGTCCTTCATATGTTATATAGGTCATTAGGATGATATTTGCTATGGTGTTTTCCACGTCAAGTTTTAAGTTACTATCTTAAGTTAGTTAAGGGTGGTGGCTTCTGAGTTAAATTTTAAACTCGAGTTTAAGCTCTGTCAAATTTTCCACTCTAACCTTTCACTTGTTAGAGTAGACTTACCGTGTAGCTGTGGCTTGGGAATTCTTTGTTTTGATTATGCTTGGTTACTGGAAGATATTCAATTAAAAGTGTCTATTATTAGTAGAAATGGCTAGTTAGCTTGGTTACGAAGTGGCATGTTATCTTTGTTTTCACATGAATGTACAAGTATGGGAGATAATAAGTTCAAAAATGTAGTGATTTGGTCCACATGTTGACCGAAAATTGTGTTTTTGCTTCCTATAGAAGACTAATGCAAAAAGAACATGAAAACAACCTTTCATTCTCTCATCTTTTCCATGTTTTGTTTTTGCATCATTTCTTTGGTAGAAGGAATTGATTCATCTGACCTTGGTTTAACTACTCTAGTATGCTTTATGTCAGATACAGGGAACTGCTCATGTAACAAGCTTGCCTTTCACCCACTTTTAAGAGTCGTCATGACTGAGTCAAATGGTACGTTATTTTTATAAATCGTTGTGGTGTAAGTTCTAAAATAGCTGACATAAAAGTTGTCCATGTTAATGTAAAATAGAATGCATAATGATCTTAGATTTTACTGTCTCTCAGTCTAGAAATTTGGTTCAAGGAGGAAAAAGCTAATCCTGTTGGGCGTCTTAACATCAGCAGTGTTAGGTTCTGGTTGGTCTGACTTTAGGCAGTGTATGCTTATAAGAAAAAATGTTCCCGAAGACCATGTAATGCAATCAATCTTCTTTTAGCTACTGCAGATAAATGAATAGCAAGCATGTGCTTACCTCTTGGTATATTGCTTTGTAGGTAAGTTGTAGCAGGCTTGTGGTTAATATTATATAGATGTTATCCAGAATATATAGATGTAGATTTATCGTCATTTAGCATGGCTAAAATAGCTAAATATACCAATCACTTCACATACATAAGCTTAGAAAAGATGGTTTTTATCACTTGTACATGTCTATTTTATGTCCATGTGTCAGTTCGTGAAGAAAGGATATCGAACACCCTTCACATGTGAAGAAAATTAGAACACTTCAAGTTACGAAGACAATTTATTTGAAGAAATAGATTACCATTGTAATAATAATTAAATTGTATGGAATCTTCACATGTGAAGAAAGGATATCAAACACCCTTCACATGTGAAGAAATTTAGAACACTTCAAGTTTCGAAGACAATTTATTTGAAGAAATAGATTACCATGTAATAATTTTTATCACTTGTACATGTCTATTTTATGTCCATGTGTGAGTTCGTGAAGAAAGGATATCGAACACCCTTCACATGTGAAGAAAATTAGAACACTTAAAAGTTACGAAGACAATTTATTTGAAGAAATAGATTACCATTGTAATAATAATTAAATTGTATGGAATCTTCACATGTGAAGAAAGGATATCAAACACCCTTCACATGTGAAGAAATTTAGAACACTTCAAGTTTCGAAGACAATTTATGTGAAGAAATAGATTACCATGTAATAATATTTAAATTGTATCGAATCTTTCACATGTGAAGAAAGGATATCGAACACCCTTCACATATGAAGAAATTTAGAACATTAAAAGTTTCGAAGACAATTTATTTGAAGAAATAGATTACCATTATAATAATATAATCCATAATTTTTATTATCCTATTTAAGTTATAATTTGTATGTAAAGGTCAAGAAAATGGTGGTGTATGATGATTTTTTCATCGGAATATTCTTTTTAAAACACTAGCGATGTTGCAATCCGTACATAATATTCTTTTTAAGTATAGAGTAGTGTAGGTTGCAGATAATTTTAAAACTATAGTATCTATATGAAGATATGTATATAAACCAATGGTATACACAACTCAGATTCATATATATTATTATCGCTAACCAGGATACACATTGCTGTTAATTTATCATTTACATCACTAGCATTATAGGGATGTCGGGATTGTAGAAAGAAAATAGAACACTCACCTTTGTCCTAATGTATTCATTTCTCACAATTATATATTTCCAGGTCACTTGATGGAGAAGATTCAATTAGAAAATTTGCTGCACAGGGCTTTCAATGTATTCTTGTTCAACTCAAAGTATGAGTTACAACTTCAGGTATGCATAAATTACAAGAGTTTGACATGTACCTTTACGCATTAACAAATAATTATGCACGATTGCAGCAAATCAGCTACAAAGGTGATATTCCCTTTGGTATGGACAAACACATGTTCCAGCCATCCATTGTGCCGAGAGTTTGAGCTAATTGAGGAGAATTACCTTGGTATCACAAAGTTTATTCCTATAAGAATTCTATCATAATCATCACATTTTCATTTTATTCATTCTGCTATTTTATAACAGATGTAATGCTGCACAAAGGAAGATATTAGACGAACTTGGTACTCCTTCCAATGAACTTCCAGTCAATGAGTTCATCACATTAGGTCGTCTTCTATACAAAGCACCATCTGATGGAAAGTAGGGTGAACATGAACGTAAGATCTTCCTTTCAACTTGTACTCTTAAGAAGTACTACTATAAGTTACTCTCTTACTCATGCTCTAGTAATATAGTTGATTGTTCTTTTGGTCATTTTATATAGTGGTTACTCAAATTATTTGAAGTGTCAAACAATTACAAAGTATTACAACATCAAAGAGCTCACATATGTTGAAATACAATCTCCTAAAGCCTATTAGGACCATCTTATTACCATATTCTGATTATTTAGTAGCACATAACTAATTCCAAAATATGCATCCAAACACCCTTGCTATCGTTTGTTGGCACTAATGAATGGTATTTATAGCTCGGAAAATGTAAATGTGAACTGATCAAAGTGTGTTGATCATTTTTATAGTTGATTACCTACTCTTCATTGTACGTGATGTCAGTATGGATCCAAATCCATATGAGGTTGCTGAGGTTAAGTATGTGAACTAGGAGCAGTTAAAAGAGCTCGTGATGAAAGCAAACACTAGGTAAGGAGGATCTTAAGCCGTCGTCGTGGTTTAGGATAGTTGATAATTTCTTGTTCAAGCGATGGGATCATGTTGAAAATGGAAGTCTCCTTAAAGCTTTTGATATGAAGACAATCCATAACTTGTAAATTTTTCTAAGGCCCATCAATTCTTGAAAACCTTGATATGAGTACACATTAATGTAATTTCCTTAAGGGTTTTTCCAAGTAGGCATATGTAATAATAAAGAGCCGATTGAGATTAGTCATATCTTTGGGGTTTATTTTGAGTTCAGAAAATTTAGTTGAGTTTACTTTAATAAAAAAGAGCCCATGTTTGATAGTGAAAATAATTCGAAACACTGCTTTTGTATGTATGAAACTTACTGAAGTCGGTCATCCAAAAATTAGAGCAATCTTATTATAGATTTATAGTTTTGATATACTTTTTGTTAACACTTGAAGTATATTAGTTTTTAAATAGTTTCTTGTGTAAGAGTGGACTAAAGCTCGATCGTAGGTGATACAACTAAATGTCAAAAACTCCAGACCAGAATCATGCCTCATTCTGATGTGTTGACACATAGAACATAGATATTGCGGTTTAGTGTATTTAGTTGCAAATATCACGTAGCAAGACCATTTGAACTGCTTACAGGACTCAATTTTGTATGTGGTATGACATAAATTTAAGAATCATATTGGCATAGTCTAGTCTATATTTCAAAAACAAGCATAAATTATTAAATTTCTTCTCATATAAGCTCTCAACATAGAAACGATTACAAATAGTAGTATGTACATATATGATCTTATTTTCAAATTTGTAATGTTCTAAAACACCAACAAAGAATTCTTGATATCATACCCCATCTTTTTAAGATTAGGGCTGATGGCAAACTGAATCATGGGTGGTGGTCTACAAGCCAAAGCCAATGTATCTTCTGAAACTTCAGGAATATGTTCTCTCATGATGTCCTCAATGATGGACCCTTCATTGTATTTCCACCCTTCTCGTATCAACTTTGCAACAACATACCAAACCTTCACTCTATCTTGATACTTCTCAGCCCATGCATCTAATTCATATCTCAATAGTATATCATCTTCTGTACGGTTTGCATACACTACATACGTGTGTGTATCATCCTCTGGCTCCTTCAAGATCGCCTGCATCACTTGATATATTGGCGTAATACATGTCCCACCTGCGAACATGGCTAGTTTTGTGGCGAACTTTTGTTTCCCTTGTAAAGAAAACGATCCCTTGCCCATACACTCTATATGACCTAATGGACCTTTGATTTCAAGTGAGGAACCTATACTCATTGACTCGAGATACTGTGACACGAGTCCTCCATTTGGGAACTTGGGTTCGACGCCCTTGAAGTAGATTTTGACAAGCAACTCAAAGTATCCGACTTCATCTATGGTGCTAGTTGGTGTGTATGCTCTTATGCATAGCTTCTCATCAATTGTAGCACATAATAATATGTGTTTACCAACTGGTAATCTGTGAACTTCATTTCTAGAAGCAACATTCTTCATAAAATCTTTTTAAAAAGTAGTTGCATCTTTTTGATGCACATGTCACAGTATCTCGAGTCAAAAAGCATCCATTCATTCATTAGACGTCTTTAAAAGAATAAGTTATTTTTATAGTAGTAAAGTTGGGTTAGATACCATACCACTATACCAGTAACATCTGAAGCATGACCACGTGCAGTGTTTAGTGCAAAGCCACCAGTGTAGCAGCACATGTCAAGTACTCTTTGACCATCCGAGATGGTTGAAATAAATTGACCATTTTCACGCTGATCAACATAGAACCCTGTCTTTATTCCATCCAATGAGATCATATAGGATATTCCATTCTCCACAATCTGATATGAACCAAGAAAACTACAATTTAAGTAAATACTTTTGCAAAAATAACAGGTTACTGATTTTTAAATAAGTGTTACCTTGATTGTTTGATTAGTAGATGTGGATAAGTCTTGTTGTTGCTGCTGATCAACACGAGCCAAAGCCAGACCTTCTTCTTTCAAATTTCGATAGATGGTCTCCATACAACATTTTTTATGACACTGAATCAGTAATACAGTTTATAATATATTCCTTGTACTTCTCAACCCAAGCAGCTGATGATGCGACAACAGCTACATGGCCAAAGACATCGATAATAAGGCCATACAATCTGCACAAGTTAGTTAGAAAAAGAAATAGTGTAATCCATCTATGACATCAGATCATGAACCTGCTCCACAGTGTGATCTTTGCACTATATTTTGTAATTTTAGCAAGCGGTGATTCTTCCTGTAAATAACGAATAGATGTCATTCATTAGAAGCACAATATACAGAAACAACATTTTTTTGCTTGGCAACTAAACAGACTTAGCAGCGCTTTTAAACGCATATCAATAACATGTCGAAGAAAGATTCAGAAATAAGAATTTGTACTACACAAACATATCATCAAGATCCCAACCAATAAACTGCAATCCACTAAGCTAACAGACTGCTTAAATTTATGTGCAAGTTTGTGCTTAATCACATTATAGAACACTAAACTCATGAAACTTATGATATCCATCTCATCATTTGCAGATTATAATTCTTCACCGTTGCTTCCTTAACATCTCTTAGTCAATACTAAATGTAGGCATAAGATGAGTCAAACTGGTCCAGTCGAAGTTTACTAAAGTACTTTGGATGGCAATATTACAAAAACAGGTGCTATTAATATGCTTGAGATTATATAAGTATGTATTTGTATCCAATCATTAAATCTTGACAAGGTAGAGCAAAGTTATGGTTCAAATAGATGCAAGAGGAAATTGTCTCCCTGATATGGTCATATGGGTACTGTACGACACATATGGTTCTCCTAAAAGAACATCTTAGTGTTATGAAGCTCAAATACAGGAACACTATAAAAGGGTCAAAAGGAAAAAAAAACACAAGATATGTGACCCACTAACCTCTTTCTTTCTTTGAGCGGGTGCCATGAGAGGACCAAAGCGTGTATGAGACAGCTGACCTTCAGCTTGCTCCAACTTTTCAGATGTGCGACAACAAAGGAAAAACCATATTAAACTTAACAACCTGAAGCAACCTAACAAAGTCATGTTTGAAACAAAAACAAACAAAAATAAATCTAAAAGGTAATTATTATATAAGTACCAAGATCTGATATTTGTCCTGCAACATAGTCACCATTCCCAAGAAAAGGTGAAGAAGAAAGAGTATTCACCCAATACTTGTTCCAAAGCAGATCCAACAAGTGACAATCAAGAGACGAATTAAAGTACTTGATGTCCAGCGAGTAATACTGTCAACCAATAAAACGCAATAAAAGGAACTAGTCAATAATAGACTATCAAAATGTCATGAACCATGCCAGTGGTATAAGTATAACTGACCTGTTTGCAATAGAAACCAAAGTCCTCTATCTTGTTAAGAGGGATTGTCTGGTACTCAGACACAGGCTCATCTGATGGCTTGTATCCTTCCGGGTAAGTACTAAATGCTCCAATCTCAACTTTAGCAGCAAAAATGGTGCCTGTTGGGTCAATGACCACTGCCAAAACGGCTCTTGATACTGTTGGTTTAGCATTTGAGTAGAAACGTCAATTTCAGACAACCAGCATCCGTAACTAGGATGCGAATGGTACCACCCAACAACGTTTTCCAACCTTCCAGCCTAGACCATAGCATCCCAATTAGATTACAGTCATCATACTTACTGGTGTTCAGCATTTCGTCTAAAAAGCAATCTATGTGATATGATATATTCAGATACAGGGGGTGCCTGGTATTGCTTATTTAAGTGTTCATCTGCTCAACTTTCTCTCTGCTTATTTTAGGGTAAATAAGTTCTTTAAGACAGGCAATCCCAAGCAACCCCTCACATAACAACTACAACAACACACGCTGAAAGAGATGCAGTTTTAATGTATTTCCGTTCTTCAATAATGATACCTTAAAGATCAAATAACCAGAAATTATTTGTCAGATCTACTCCAAAACTGTTTTTTAAACCCATACAAAATTAAAACCGATGGTACTATACCTAAACACTAGAAACTCATCACGCACAACTCCAAAACGCAAACACAATCCCATAATCAAATAATCAGTTGTTCAAGTGTCTGACAAACTCTACCATATAAAATTTTACACTTAATCGACACCAAGACAATCAGATAAGCAGAACAAGTTCCATCACAACTGCTCCTAAACCAATAACTTAACCCCTGCATAATCAAAACCAAATTCACTATACCAAAACACTAGACACTCATCATCAACAACTCCAAAACATAAACACATCTACATAACCAGAACTAGCCTGCTCATTAGTTGCAAAATACTTGAAACATTTATGGATTCTAGGCTTAGGGTGTTACAAACTCTGACTATCCAAAGATTTACACGTAAAACGGCCGCCTAAAAAGCATATAATGAGAACCAATTTCATCATAGCTACTCAAAAACCAATAATTTGACACCAAAATAGCCAAGAAACTTATAACCAATTTCAATACACCCAAATACTAGAAACCCTTTATCTAAAGCTCAAAAAGGCAGACTGACCAATATTATCTTATTACTCCAAAAATACTCACCAATATACTCAAAAATTTACTATTGGGGTTTTACAACTGCTAAAAAACTAACAAATTAACAACAAACAATCAATAAAAGCAAAACAGAACAAATCACAAAATTTATATTCCTTATACATATAATCACAAGGTGTTAAATTCTGCATCAATCACAAATAGAAACACAAATTACACTAACCTAGAGTCAAGAGAGGCAGGATCACAAGTTTTATGAATCTCTTGACGTAAATCAAGATCTTTCTTGTCGTGAGTAACCTGATAAGCTTTAAAAACCAAAAAATGTTGTTCCTAAGTAACCTGATAAGATTTAAAAACCAAAAAAGGTTGTTCCTAAGGCACCCGTATACAATGTGTACATTTAATTTCCCACTGTTTCCCCATGTCTCCTTCACAATCTACATAACAAAAATATTAAAACAAAATAAATGGCTAAATATTAATGTAAAATATCATTTGACAAACAAAGCTTCTCATTCAACCAGTGTTTGATTAGAGATTTTATACTCCCGCCATCGCAAGCTTTTTCACGCGCCCACTAGTTATCTCGAGATTGTTACAATTTCTTGAGATTTTTCACGCATGAAGAAAAATATCAGATACTTGCTAAACATTTCACATGCGCAAAAATATATCTCCTATATTTTCACGTGCGAAGAAAAAGATCTCCTATATTTTCACATGCGAAGAAACAGATCTCATATATTTTCACGTGCGAAGAAAAATATTAGATTCTTACTAAACTTTTGACATGTGAATGTATTCAATACCTTATATCTTCACATGTGAAGATATTCGATACCTTATATCTTCACATGTGAAGATATTTGATACCGTATATCTTCACATGTGAGTGTATTTGATACCTTATATCTTCCCATGTGAAGATATTCGATACCTTATATCTTCACATGTGAGTGTATTCGATACTTTATATCTTCACATGCGAGTATATTCGATACTTTATATCTTCACATGTGAAGATATTCGATACCTTATATCTTCACATGCGAGTGTATTCGATACCTTATATCATCACATGTGAAGGTATTCGATACCTTATATCTTCACATGTGAAGGTATTCAATACCTTATATCTTCACATGTGAGGGTATTTGATACATTATTTCTTCACATATGAAGGTATTCAATACCTTATTTCTTCACATGTGAGGGTATTCTATACCTTATTTCTTCACATGTGAAGGTATTCGATACCTTATTTCTTCACATGTAAAGGTATTATATACCTTATTTCTTCACATATGAAGGTATTCAATACCTTATTTCTTCACATGTGAGGGTATTATATACCTTATTTCTTCACATGTGAAGGTATTTGATACCTTATTTCTTCACATATGAAGGTATTCTATACCTTATTTCTTCACATATGAAGGTATTCAATACCTTATTTCTTCACATGTGAGGGTATTATATACCTTATTTCTTCACATGTGAAGGTATTCAATACCTTATTTCTTCACATGTGAAGGTATTCGATACCTTATTTCTTCACATGTGAAGGTATTCTATACCTTATTTCTTCACATGTAAATGTATTCTATACCTTATTTCTTCACATATGAAGGTATTCGATACCTTATTTCTTCACATGTGAAGGTATTCGATACCTTATTTCTTCACATGTGAAGGTATTCTATACCTTATTTCTTCACATGTGAAGGTATTCTATACCTTATTTCTTCACATATGAAGGTATTCAATACCTTATTTCTTCACATGTGAGGGTATTATATACCTTATTTATTCACATGTGAAGGTATTCGATACCTTATTTCTTCACATGTGAAGGTATTCTATACCTTATTTCTTCACATGTGAGGGTATTATATGCCTTATTTCTTCACATGTGAGGGTATTATATACCTTATTTCTTCACATGTGAAGGTATTCAATACCTTATTTCTTCACATGTGAAGGTATTCGATACCTTATTTCTTCACATGTGAAGGTATTCAATACCTTATTTCTTCACATGTGAGGGTATTATATACCTTATTTCTTCACATGTGAGGGTATTCTATACCTTATCTAAAGCCTCTCAAATATCAATACATTATTTCAACCTATATGCATATGTGAAAATAACTAGCATTTCATCAAACACGTAGTGTACATTGACAAACCACCAGCAAAAGACATATTCATCTTTCATTTTCTTTATCCAATTTACGTAATCATCTAAATTATTTATCAACATAAATAACTAAAATAAAGTACAAGGAATAATTTTTCTATAATCACATAATCAAAAAATGTATATGAATCATAAGCTTAATTCAAAATTACTCGATACCTCGGTATAATACATGATGATGATGATTATTGATGGAGGATGGTGGTGATTGGTAAGGATTACGGTGGTGGACGGTGGTGATCGGCGATTATTGAGGTTGATGGTGGTGATCGGTGATGATTACGGCGGCGGATGGTGGTGATCGGCAATGATTGAGGCTGATGGTGATGATCGATGATGATTACAGTAGTGGGCGGAGGTGATCGGCGATAACTGTAGTGGAACGGTGGTGAAGATTGGTGGTCCGTGGTGATGGTGATGAACACAGTAGCAGTAGAGAGTTTTTATTTTGTTTTCACACTTTGAAACGGAGGTGTGTGTTTTTTTTATTTATATAGTAGACTTTAAAGTAAAAAGTGGGAAATACTTGCCTTGATCATGGCCATTAGATCTAAGAAAGAAGGGGATTAGATGGAGGGTTAGGATCTCTTCTCGAGTTCTCACAAAAATTAAACTTCTCACAAGAAACACCCCCTATATATATATATATATATATCTATACATTATATATAAGAGGAGGCACGCCACATATAATGCCACGTCATATTTCCATGTCATCATTGAATACATGTGGCATTTTTTCTAAAATGTAATTTTGACTAATTAAAATTCGTATTCAATTAAATAAATTCGGTTTAAAAATTTAATGTTCAAGATTCGAACCTAGGATCTCTTGGTTCATTTATAACAACTTTTACCACTAGATCAACTTATTTTTTGTGTTATGTCTTGCAAACCCATAAATATAATGATCAACAAAAAATATCATACATATAAAGAGAATATTAATCCCATATTTATATAAAGATATGCTATATTCTTAACGATAATATTGTTTATTATAAAGATTAGGCCTCCTTTTTTTCGGAACCCTAATGATTTTTTCTACATTATTTTCTGTTTATCTGTGTGCACACTCCTGATGTTTTATGCTTTACATAAATTTTTACATGTTCATATGGGACAGTATATCATGCTATGTGGAATGGATCAGTATGTATCTATGTCTCCCTTCTCAATATATCATGTTCAGATTGTAATTGTATATCGTATCAAATAAGTTGTACAGCCACGTTATGCAGGATGTTTCTCTAAAGTTATGCCCTTAGGCTGGAGGTAATTATCACTTTAACGATGTTAGCATGCTTGAATGATGAGGATACTAATATTAATCGTCTCTTTATTCTCAATTTTTCATCTATACTTGTTATAAACTTTACTGATTTTGTGTTTGTTCTCTGATTGATGCAGGTTTTGGATGTAAATTTATGTTTATGTCTCAATCCTAAATCAGAAGCTCTATATTTTACATGTTAAGGATTCGAAAAAGATAATGATATCTTTGCTTCGTGGAGTTTCAATTATTTTCCAAGGCTAAGGTATTCTATTCGGTAATTTTTTACCCAATTTTTAAACAATATATTATATATTGGCAGAATTTACAAATGAGAGCTCTCTAATGGACTATACATTGTTAACACTTCTTTCAATCTCAGCATATGTGACATGGTTTTGTTTGTGAAAACTATACGATTTGTATGTGATCATAGAATGAAAGTTGATAACATGTTTTGTTTATTAGTATGATGTATCAATAAGCCCTACTAATGATGATTTAGGCATCCCAACGGATAATGACGGGGCTCAACCTCAACGCTGTCAATCTGATAACCAGAGGTATGACATTTATGCTTTTGGAGTGATGCTTCTAAATCCTTTTTAGTGGAAGGAAACCTTTTTTTATCTGTACGCTATACATTTCATCTTTTTAACCTTTATCATGAAATTATGTCATATTTGGTTTATTTATTAGCATAATTGAGCCAAGAGAAATAAATTCTTAAATTAAATACGATTTCACACACCTTTGTACTCAAGTATTGTTATAATAGATGAGTCAATAGATGAGACTGTTGAACCAACATTCAGCCAAAGAAACTCAAACTCTCCCAAGGTATTGTTATAATTTGTTGACATTTTCTCACTTTGTACTCAAGTATCACTACTTAAGATAATAAAAACCAACTATATTTCCACTTTGCAGTTACAAACACAGTTTGCTGAATAATGGATAGAAGAGTGGCATCAAGAAATTATAACGAGTTTAATGATTAGAGAGATGGGACTCCACAAAAAGCTTATAAACCCACATATTTCGGCTTATGAGGACATAGATGAAGATGCCATATTTCTATCTGATGGTGCAAAATATGGTATTTCTCGCTTTTAGTTTTGGTCACTTATTGTTTCTTTTGTAGGTAAATATTAAGCTATGTTCGTATGATAATCATTTGTTAGTCATCTATATCCCGCCTTCATTTAAAAGCTTGATAATCTGGATGTCGTGGACACAAAGGTAAACATATTTTTATTTATTTGAACTGATTCCTGAGTAGTTGTTCGCACGAGACACCTCTGATTTCGTCATTAGCTTTACCTTCAAAACTGGTCATTAACTAATGTAGTATTGATAACTTTACTCTGTTATCATGTTGTTTCGGTTAATTAGTTATACAAATACATCTCATGAAAGTTTAAACTCTTATATTGAAGTCCAATATATGCACTGACTTTTAAGTATGTACTTCTGCTTAAAACTGGAAGCTGAAATGAGAACTCGACACAAGGATTGGGGCATCAACATTCTTCACTGCACTCCTGTGATACTTTCCTCCTGAAATAAGATATCCTTTTTTCGTACTAACTTTAGAAAAGAATTGCAATGTGTCTACTCATTTGATCTCTTTTTGGAACTGAACATATTTATGCACTATATAGCTTTCAACAAAGATTGAAGTGGGATTACGGTATGATATATGTGACAAGCTTCATTATATCATGTGTGCAACCATGGTTCTTGAAAGGTAATAACAATCCATGAGTTGTTTCAGTTTTAGCACGTTTATCTTTATTCATTTTTAAACTACGCAAACAGACGGCAATTTATGCAGAGCGGGTCAAAAATTTTATGCGTGAGCGATTTGCTTTTGTTAGGAAGAGCTACCATTGATGAAGCTTAAAGTCTTCTACATTGGTTGGATTGTGAAGTAGGTTATGGGAAAATGGTAGTTTGTGGTCTAAGCATGGGTAACTTTTCAACATTACAACTACACTTTCGTGGGATCAGTCAAATGACCAAGATATAATAGTTGGATCTTTACATCCTACACCGGTTGCTACATTCCCGTTTTTGTCTCCACACTCTGTTGTGGCATTTTGTGAAGGTGTTTATATTGAAGCATGCGATGGCATGGGATGCCTTAAGAGATGAAATTTTGGCAACTATGGCACTCTATCAAGCTCAAGAGCAAATAAGACATGTGTTATCTCTCACGGATGTTACGCGCTTTCCTGTCCCAAAATCCCCAAACGTGGTCATTCTTGTCACTGCCACTGTATGTTTTTTCTCCAGACAGTCAGTGTTATTCAAAAAGAAATAGTCCCTTTTTATGTGTACACCATCCCAAGGACGAGGTGGCGTAGCTCCTCAGCGATTTCCTGGTGGACAACCGCAGCAGCAAGGTCAAGGTGGAGGGCCTCAACAACAACAGGCTCCTAGAGGAATTGTACCATCTCAGTGCGGTGCTGGTTCCGGACCTGTATATGCACCAACTCCCGAGCTACACCAAGCAACACAAACTCCCCAACAACCTGGGGTCACCATGAAACCTATGCGTGCTACTAAATCATTTGTGTGTTCATCAAACCAGTGGTGGTAGCCCTCAGAAACTGAAAAACAATAAAGGGAAAGAAGAAAACAGCCAAGGGAATAAGGGTAAAAAGGGCAAAGGTAAAAACTAAACAATGCATATAATGGGATGAATCAGTGATTCTTTATTGGCAAGGTTTTGTAAATTCTTTTGCAAACAATGAAAATATGAGTTTTTTTTTAGTTCAAGAATCATATTATGATGCTTTGTATGATTTCTTCTTAGATTCGTTTCTGAAACCACTCACTCTATGAGTAGACATCATAAAAGAGTTTTTTATGATCTTGATCTTCGAATTTATATGCTGGTCTATAGCTTTTGGCTGTTTTATATGGGATTGATCATTTTTTTATAAATATATATGCATATGAAATATAACTCCAATTTTGAAAATGGCGTCAAGTTGGCAAGTGATATTGTATAGGCATATAGGTTGTTGAGCTAAGTATTTCAGTATACTTGCATCTTTGACACTTCGCTTTGTCAGCAGGCGAAGGACTTCCTTTCTAAACTTGTGGGGCTCACAGATTTCTGTATCAGTAAGTATTATCTTTTAAATGTGATGGCGTGGACATTGATAAGTTGATTTACCCTAATGTTTCAGTTGTTTTAATTTACCTTTTAGCAGTTCTTTTCATTCATTTAGTATGTCACACATGTCTTATGTTCTTTTCAGCTCTACAGGTTGTGAATCTGTTAAAAAAGACGGGATAATATCTAAACGGATCGCCATGCGTATGCGTATGCAAATGGAAATAGTTGTTGATACACAGTCTGTTTACAAAGACTTAGGCACTGCCGGAGCAGAACTATGTGTCATGAGTAACAAAGCCTGATTTGATCGCGTAAAGAGATAGAAGGGCAAACCAAAAGCATCAGGTATTGATTTCATTCCAGTTTAAAACCTCCTTATTCTTGTGCAGAGGTGACAAATTAGACGGGTCATGTAACAGGTCATACTTGTGAAAACAGGATATGTTTTAGTACTTGCCACATCGGTCAGGTTGGGTTGGGTCAACCTGCAATCACTTTCGTTCAATAAAAGTTATTTGTATCTATTGTGTTAAGAAAACAGTATCATTAGATATAATAGTTTAAATATGGATTAACATACACCTTCGGTGATATTTGACCCTTTTGAATCTGTAAATAAAAAGGTTATGGTTGTTATGAAGTTTTTAAGAGTTTAAATGTTAGATTCAGTTACAAGTTGAGGCAATTTTTTGATAGAAGTAGCAGTTCAACAACAAAAAGGTCTTCATTAATAACAGATTAGTTTTGGCATGTCATAGGGTTCAAGTAGAACCATAATGAAAGCTATATTGAAGAATGCAACATGTTTAAATAAATTAATTAAAAAATAAACGCGCCCCTCTTTTTATACGTTAGCCAGATATAGTATAGCCTATAAGTTATCAGTTCTTAAGCGACACGGCTTAAAAGTTTATTTTATATTATCGAATGGTCTTAAAAATGCAATATAAACTTCTGTGTTGCTAGATTCTAATGGAATTAGTTACTTAGCAATGAACTCAAACAAAAACTTTGCGACATTAGTCTAACTTGCAAATGGTAATTTTTAGGTCGTTGTGCTTTTTATAGGGTGGTTCGTGTAATGGGCTCCAACGCTATGCTGCATTAGTACCAGACAGTTGGTCTTGAAGTAGCTGCAAAGTTGTAGATATTGTGGCTTATGCTGGCTTCCCAGTGACTGCATACGCCTAAGAACAAATACTTCCTGCAGTAAGAGTTTTACCAGTTCCGCCTTCTGTTGATCCTATTGTAGCAGCAGTTGTGATCTTCATTAGATTGATAATTGGGGTTTTAGTTTGTCACTGTTTTCAGGTAATCACAAGTAATATTTTAGATTAGAATCAGTGGATCACAACCCTTTAATAAGTTGAAACTGATATAGTAGATGTGGAGTCAACATGTAACCGTTTGCTAAGATTTTAGTGTATATGTATTTGCAATGAATAGTATGCAGTTAATACCGAATGTGGTAGGGGTGAGCAAAACCGACCGACTCCCGAATCCCGACCCGATCCCGACTCCCAAATCAGGTCCCGAAACTGAACCGATCTCAAACGGGTCGGGACTCGGTTTGTGTTTTCCGTTTAGTCGGGATTCGGGCTTGTCGGGATCGGGTCGGGACGGGCCAAAAACCAAAAAACAACAAACAAAACCGATCAAACCGACCGATACGTCCCGTCCCGACTGTCCCGAAACCGAACCAAGGTTAATCGGGTCGGGACTCGGTTTGTGTTTGCCGGCTTGTCGGAATTCGGGATAGTCGGGATTCGGGTCAGGCCGGGTCGAGAGCGGCCCGATGCTCAGCCCTAGAATTTGGTGCACTATGAAAATTGGATAGTGATTGATGGTGATCAAATCGAGCTCTCAAAGGACTGAAATAAATAATTAGTGGAAAGGGTTCATGAGTTGCAGCCAAAAGTTGGTGGAGCAATCTCGCAACATGTCATTCAAAGGCTGA
This sequence comes from Chrysanthemum seticuspe, assembly GCA_019973895.1. NCBI lineage: Eukaryota > Viridiplantae > Streptophyta > Magnoliopsida > Asterales > Asteraceae > Chrysanthemum > Chrysanthemum seticuspe. The sequence goes on from BPTQ01000004.1 coordinate 128,769,134, forward strand.
ATAAACAAAGTGTAAATAGAAAATTAAGGTATGATGAGCAAGAAGTTTTAAAAGGGATACTTACCGCTGTAAGTGAACCAACAAGTTTTTATTACAAAATTAGTTGACAAATCACAGTCACAAGCAGGAATTAAGAAAGTGCTTCATAGGACTTTCAATGTGTAGGAAGCGTTTTTTAGCTGTTTGGATATGATGGAGGCTGGTGTGATGCCTAGGGCTGAAACCTTTTCTAAGCTCATGAAGAATTTGATAAAACTTCATTATATGGAGACTGATCCTGAGATTACAGAAAAAGTGAGGCAGATGGATGCGGAGAGTTTCAAAATGTTTAAAAGGCGTGGCGAGAGGACTTAAAAGAGAATGATCAGGTACGTTAAGAGTAATGTAGAACTTGAGGTTGAATATGAAATATATAATCAAGCAAACCATACTTGAAATGCTGTTTTAAGAATGCATGCCAAGTTACTGTTATTTGTCATTGTTCTTACACCTTTTGCTAGCAAACCATGAACACTTGTACCTAATCTTTATCGAGTACAAATGTGTATGTCAAATTCAACATCTATTCGTTTACTTGTAGGAGCTGGGAACTAGAAGCACCTTGGACGGAAGCTAAAATAAGTGTACCAACAAAGTTCATTGTTAGGGACTTAGATTTGGTGTATAGTATACTGGGGGCTAAGGAATTCATACAAAATGGTGGATTCCAAAAATATGTACCACTATTGGAGGAAGTTGTTGTGGTTGAAGGTGCAGCTCACTTTATCAATCAAGAAGTCCCCGATAAGGTCAATAAACACATTCACGACTTCCTTAACAAGTTCTAAATTTAATCCTTGCAATATGCTTTCTAATGGTCATGACTTATGTGTGTATTGAATTGCTAATTTATATTATACTTTGGTATTGTTATTTATGATGCCTACTGAAAGTTGTTCTTAGAGTTGCCATTGTTTGCAATAATAGTGCACAATTTTATTTTATTGCCAATCAAAAACAGGAAGCCAAAAAAATTAAAAAAAAAAGTTAATATGCTCTGTTTGATACACTTTTATTTAATCTCATCTGAGACTGAGAGCTACAAACTTGAATCAAGTTTCTTTGATACAAGTAAAGATAATACTTACTAGAATTTTAATATGCTCAGTTTCTGTATGATAGACTCATAGAAGTGAACAAAAAAATTGAAGTTAAGTTATTCGGGTATGGGTTCAGGGTCGGATTCTGTGAATCGAGGCCTCGAGGGGTATTCCCCTGGTTTTAACTATCAGAGATTATGATCAAATTATAGAGTACCTCTGATACTTCTAGAGAATTGTGAAAGCAAAGGCGGGGATACGTCCACTCAATATTACAATAAAACGAAAATTTTGAGTTTCCACATAGGATACATAGCGAAATGCATTATATAAAATGTAAATTTAGAACTTTTGTACAAACTCGACTATGTACTTGCTGATCTCATGGGGCTTCTCTTGGTTTATCCAATGAGCCACACCTTTCATCACAATGACATCCTCCAAAAATGGAACATCCTGTTTAAACCCATCACCTAATATGTAGTCTTTAATGCCCGACATATGATAGACCAAGTCCATATCCCCAATGTTGAATTTTGATAGCACTGTCACTTTTGCACCGTGCCATGCCGCTGTCAGTTCCCAGTTCCTATACAAAGACCAGCAAAAAGGAAAATGAATCCATTCAGTTAGTAAAATATTGACCGTATATGTAATCATCATGGACGATTTCTATGAATATTTTGTTTTCTATAAATTTCTTATTAGGTTGCAAAGTAAATCATACAAGTGCAAAGCTCGGTAGTAGATATCTTCTTCCGCTAACCATGGTGGCAAGGTGACCGGAGTGTTACCTGGTGAATGTTTAAATCCTATACCTTTAGGAAAATAAAATGGTTCTGGTTCTCGAAATGTCAAGGCCTTTTTAACTGTTGTTCGAGTACCAAGTTTAGCTAACTCAGCTTCGATGTCGCCTAGTTTCTACACCGATAGAAGAATGATTAGAAACAGATTTTGTTTAAATAGGATTTGAGTTTAAGTGTAGATCATTTAGATAGCTCAACAATTAGGAGTAGGTTCCATTTAAACTAATATTCAAATATGATCAAAATCTATAAGTATTTTTCATGATCAAACTCATACTAATATTCCGATAACCATGTAACATATCATGTACAAGGTAATTAATACACTAGAACTCGACAACCAATAACCCAAGAACTTCATTTTTCTTTAATTGCAAATAAAGATTAACTGAAATCTGGTCATATAGTGATCCTCCTCATAGGCAGCCCTCATCATCTCAACCATATTGATTGATGAGCATAAAGCAATAAGTAGCATCTGACCCATTCCCTTATACTGTCTTAACCTGCTATTGTCTTGCTATTATAGACTCAAATAGACCTTATCACCTCTGGCTATCAGATGGAAAAGTTGATATTCTCCAACTACAGGTAGTTATTATTTTTTATGTTTCTTGCAAGTGAAATCAAACACGATAAAAATTTGAAATGTGTGACCAGGTCAGGATACGCCCAACACATACCACTTGTGTTAAGAGGTCTTACATGCACAATTCATGGAGGTACAAATACTGGTCGGTATAGTAGAACCTGGTGGCCGTATCGGCTGAATCCCCTCTAATTGCTAAAGTAGCAGCTCAAAGTTGATACCTTTTCTGCTTCTTTTAACCTTCATTCACCGATGCGCGTAATCTCAACCCATAATAATATAAAAAGTTGCATGGTCTAAGGAAGTTTTGTAAATTTTGCAGCCATATGCAATGAGAAACAGAGAAGAACTATTCCAGAATGGGCTTTAATGTTTGCATGTATTGCCCAAATCTCTTTATTCATGTTTGGGTCATGGATGAAAAAAGCCACATATTTCGCATGAACCCAACTAATGCATGATATTACATGATACTTTTACATGTTTGGGTAGGGGTGAAAAAAGCCATCTCTTTTGCGAGCAGCTTAAACACCCTTCTCTGCCCTATTTCATATGTATCTTATATTTATGCCTACTAATGTCCATCTTTGTAGGTATTATTACGGTTACTGAACAATCGACTTGGATGATACCTAATAAACTTAAGGTTTTCCTCAACACAACAATCTAATAATCCTACATTTACTATGATTATTCACTAATTTGAACTTCAACATGTGATGGAGTTTGCTCAAATCAGTGAGCAACATCAATGATAGAAGAAACAACTATCATCTTTTTCCTTTGAAATGGGAAGCAGAAACTGATAGGGGTATTTGGAGTCAGTTTTAATTTTTTGATTATGTATCTATATGATGAAAAGGGGTGTTTGGATTCAATTTTTAAAAATGGGTCTGTCATGGGGGTGTTTTGATTCACTCAAATACTATATATTTCATTTTCCTTTGAAATAGGAAGTAGAAACTGATAGGGGTCTTTGGAGTCAGTTTTAATTTTTTGATTATGTGACTATATGATGAAAGGGGTGTTTGGATTCAATTTTTAAAAATGGGTCTGTCATAGGGTGTTTGGATTCAATTAAACAAGTATGGATATTTTAAGGAAATAGGTTGTTGTATCACCTATTTAGAGGAAATACATTTAGACATTAGTTGAGAAAACTGATAGACTTGAAAAAAAGGTATTTAAATGTGTTTTCTTCGTGAGTGAATTCTTACTTGAGACCCCTTAATTCGTTCGTCTTCTTATTCTAATATAACATGATTGTTATGTTCGAAAAAGTTACATATAAAATCTCTCATTTTACTCAATATGTAGGCGCAGATTATTAACTAAAAAGGTCAAATTGAGCTGACAAATTAAGCTCATCAAATGTCACAATTCTCAATTTCCGGTCATTTTTCAAATTTATATTTTCATTAAACGTTTATTTTCCTATTAAATAAACGCTATCGCGTAATTGTTTATCTTGAACATTTAATTCCGACATTTCCAAAAATTTATTCCGATATATTTTTATTCTCATTTTAAGACTATAAAAATTATAATACGAGTTTACCCGGTGTTTTAAATTTATTTTGTATATAAATTGTTATATTTATATACTTACGACGGTTTTCGTAAATTCAATCCGATAATTATTATTTCACTCAGTTCTTGTAAGGAATGTATTTTTATAATTTTTATGACTTCAATACATTTTATTTTGATCCGTTAAAATTTATTTTTAACTAACGCTACCCTAAATGCTCAAATGTGTATACAAGTTACTACTTATCTTCAATTAATTTCACAACTACTTACACTTATACCTTTAAATACATAATAAATAAATAAAAAAAATGTTTTAGTAAACATTAATACCCCCTTGTCGACACAAGGGGGTGAGTCACTTACAAATTTGCAAAATATCTTGTACTTATATCATTTTTATACTACAAACACTACATACTCATCCATATTCACAAGGTGTAAAAATCTAATCTCTCTTCCTCTCTTCTCTACATAACCGGCCACCATAGGATCAAGAAGGAGGATCACCAAAATATTTTCAAGTCAAGTTTTTAACAATCTTGACACACTCTTAGTTTAGGTTTTGAAATAAAAACCTAGGGTGTTTAGGATTAACCTTTGTTCACTTCACCTCATCAAGTTAACTAGTAAGCATCTCATATTCATTTTCATCTTATTGTTATTTCATCATTTTTGCAAGAAACATGCATGTTACATATGAATTTATACCACTTTTGTTGTTTTTATTACTTATTATGTAATATAATTATCCTATAATGAATTCCTTGTAACATATCATGTTTGATGATGTCTAGGAACCCATGACACCCTAAGAAGGTGTATGGTAGGATTAGAATAGCTTCGGCGTTGGTTTGAATTGGTTAGAATAGGTTTTGCGCGAGAAAAACTCATTTCGACAAGTTTAACTAAGGGTCTGTCCTTATTTTTGAAATCTGGAAATTTCGGCAGTTTACAAAATACTTTGGGCTAGATATTCAGAAAATACTCTTTAAAACGAAAACGTGGCTGCTTGAATGGGTTAAAACGGAGTTATAACGAAGAAGTTATGCTATTTTCAAGTTTGACGACGAAAAATATTTGTTTCAGAAAATTCAGCATGTAATCTCGACTTTTTACGAGTCAAAAATGAGTCCTAAGCGTTATAAAATGTGTCGACTTATCAAAAATATATTAGTATATATTATCACGATTCCGAGGGCATATAAAACGTAGAAAACGGACTTGTAACGATTAAATTACACGCGATTTAACAAAGTTGCCGTAACTTTATTATATAAGAAAAACTAATATATTTCTATTAGACAAATATTACGGCCACGAAGGACCATGTTGAGGGTCGTTTTTAACATCGATGGAATACTTTTTAGAAAACGATGTCTTCTAGTAAAAGTAAGTTCGCCTAGCATATTTTCCAAAACGTCCAACCGTTCGTCAAACGGAGTTGTAACGAGTAGAATATGGTCACTTAAACTTTGCCGAAAACCACCCTTAAACAATATTTTGGATACAAGTACCCTACTTTACCTATGTTTTTCTCCATTATCGAGACCTCCATGATAAAAACTTAAAAACTAAAACTTTGAGATAATGCTACAAGCTTTCCTAAACTGTTGAGTTTGTTTCCTAACACTCGATGTGCACCATTTTACGACTAGCTTTTCAAGGCCATTTAGTCACTCTCATGACTTGTCAAATTATATTGTTTTACGACGAAAAGTTATAATTTCATAATAAATCATTAAACGACTATCGTAGGATATTGATTCAACGTTTATACTTGTAAAGTATTTTATAACATGACGAGATGTCATAAACATATATTTCGATGATAAATTCTATTTTCAAAATGTACAAGTGGTATAGGTTACATGTGGATTTGCATGCACGACATTGTTTCATGACTTATATTAGAGCATATCATTCATTAGGTTGCGGATAGAGATTGCACCTCATTACATTGTATCTACCTTTGTCATCATAAACATTGCATCAGGTGAGTTCGTAGCCCCACTTTGACTCGTTTAATTGTTTTATAAACTCTTCGGGGGAGATACATGCTCAACTACTTGCTTTTACAAATACAGATACTCAAAACATTTACACTTTTATGCTACGCTATACTTTTTATACTTGATTGCATAATACTTGATAGCATTTATACTTGATTGCATAATACTTGATAGCATTTATACTTAATTGCATTACACTTGATTGCATTATAAATGATTGCGTTATATACTTGATTGTGTTATACTTGATTGTGTTATACTAAACTTGAAAGTCTCCCAACATACACTGAGCAGTCCCCTCGTTCGCATGATAAGTCTCTTTGGATAACACATGCATTGAGTTTCGGAGATGAAGTAAAACTAATGCTATTACTTTCCTTATGAGCAACACAAAGTCTCCTTGGATAACACACGCATTGGGTTTCGGAGATGAAGTAGAACCAATGCTATTACTTTCCTTGTGCGCATCATACCCACTTGAGGTTTCTGGAGATGGAGTGGAGACTCATGGCTAATTGCATAAGTTGATGCACGTGTACGTGATCAATACACTAATTACATACTTAAAACATTGATACTTTTAACTACTATGATACATGCATACATGATTGACGTACTATTTTTAGAAGTGGGTTGTAAACACACAGGTTGCAAGTTTTGTATGGGCGGAACTTGGAACTGAGTGGATTTACAATGCCTTTGCTTTGTGACCTCATTTGACAACGTGTGCTTGAACATAAACTATACATATTTTGGCAGTGGATTGTGAACACACAGGTTGCAAGTTTTGTATGGGCGAAACTTGGAACTGAGTGGATTTACGATGCCTTTGCTTTGTGGACTATTCTATATGACCAAAAACTTTGCCCTTGTTGCATGAACGCTCTTTAAAAGCTTTACTTGTTAACCAAACTCTATGAACTCACTCAACCATTGTGTTGACACTTTTTAGCATGTTTTATCTCAGGTATCTAAGGCATTCACTTCATGGCATGCATTTGGACATATCATAGAGTCGTGGGGACGACGCGTCTCACTTCGGTTTTATAAACTTTAAAACATCGTTTAGCTTGTAACAAACTTATTTCCGCACAAGTTGAATTTCATTTGGGACCTATATTTTGTAAACTCTGATTATTTTATTAAATCAAACGATGTGTTTTCCAAACGACACTTTAGGTCGTTCAATATAACTGTGATTGTGATGCTATGACAGTCAAACCCCCAGGAATTCCATTCCGCTGCAAAACAGGTAATTTGGGGGTGTGACATCAAATCCCTTTTTTATTGGCAACTTTGTGCACTGGCATTTATACTCACCGGTTAGTTATGCACGAGTATAGCTTGGACAAGGATGAGCTTAAGAGATGCATGCAGTTATGTGGAAAAACGCTATGCTATGTTAATATAATCAAACAAAACAAATGGTAGTTTAGTGAAGTGATTACCATTAAGTTTGATATGTGAATAGAATCAATCAAGACAAATGACAAATTTTCAGTGTGGAAATAACATATGGAGTGTAGTAATGATATTATCTTCACCAGAGGACTGACACCTTCATTTATACTACTTTGTTTAAATTCTATCTTACTCAAATCCTATAGCCAACATATTTAAATGAGTGATGCTATATCATTTTCCTATTTAAATACTACATATATTCTACAACTTGGCTTTTTTGATTTTTTAGCCTCTGTTTACACTTCCCTTAACCCTCACCCTCACAATATGTATATATGTGTCCCCATTTATTTAGTTCACGAGCTAATTACCATTTGTTTTGGTTGATTCTATGCTTTCTTAGTATATAAGTCAATGTTAGGGGTGATCATTTCACTACCTTATGTTCCTATATTTCATATATGTAGGAGTTTAACCATGCATTAGGTAAACTAATTGTAACTGTAAATGCAGTGGGGACGTTGATGGAGTGAGACGGGTCACATGCTCAAGGTACAATGAAAATAAGATAAAGCTTCCTATCCTATAAAGGCTTTGTGGTTACAATGGTACCATGAAAATGAGGTATATAATAAATAGATCTTTTATACCTGGATCACATGATTTAATGACAAAACATACTAAAAACTAATGGTAGTAATAAATTAATGTGAATGTGATCTGACATGCTTGCCTATTGACGATTACCAGCTTCACGTTTGTTGTGGAAAACATGACTGATAACTTACGTTTCGAAGGTTGCATCTTTATTGCATTTATTGCATTTTACGTATGTTGTGGAAAACATGACTGATAACTTACGTTTCGAAGGTTGCTTACGTATGTTGTGAATGTGAATGTGGTCCGAAGGTTGCATCTTTATTGCATTTATTTACGTTTCGATTTGATTATTTCCAGTACCATAGCTACCGTTAAAGCGAAATATGGTGTCTATGAAGACGGTGAAAGTGCATACGTGATATTACTTGATGAGGTATACACAATTTTTTGTTATTGGTTTACTACTTGAATGAGATGATTTTTGGTATGACGATATATTTAGTTTATTATGGATAATTTTTACTTTAGATTGGTGTTCTTGTGAATCATTTGATGAAGATGGGTGATGAAGACAATTTGGACAAGTGGTGAGTAGGATCCTGGTGATCCATGCTTCTCCTATGATTTGCATCTCGAAAGGTATTCACACGTCTAATTATTTTTATCTATGGTTGTTATGTTGACATTCAATTTTCATGCTCTTTTCATAGTGTTGCCTTAAAATATATGCTCTTTTCATAGTGGGTCTTCAAAAAAAACCAAATATGAACACCTACAAACTCTTAGCGACCCTTAATTAGCAACTCCATCAGAAAGATAAACCTTCATCAACAATAAATTTAGGTATATGCAATGTCAAACTATGAACCAATATTATATTTGAGATCTATTTTTACTTTTGTGTATGATGTAAGAGACAGATAATGTGAGATCTGTTTTTTACATATGTCTAAATTTGGTAAAATAATGCTGGAAACTCCTATATACAATAACTAAATAAACATAATTAAGAAAAACAAAATAATAATAATAAATGTTAATAATATTATCAAATGTAAAAAATGTTCATGATTAATATTGTTTAGAACAAATGTTAGAAAGTACTTACCTCCTTTTAAGAAAAAGAAAAACATGTTCGTAATCAAAGTACTTACCTGCTTTTAGCCGTTTTATGGATTATGGTAACATCAATTATAGTTCTTAACCGTTTTATTTAACTTTTAATTACTTTTTAGTATATAATTGTTCAACTAAACACTAAAAATAAAAACCAAAAATCAAAACACTTACTTGCTTTGGGCCGTTTTATTGATTATGGTAACAACAATTATAGATGTTAACTGTTTCATTTAACTTTTAATAACTTTTTACTATATATTTGTTCAACTAAATACTAAAAATAAAAATCACAAATCTAAGTAATTACCTGCTTTTAGCCGTTTAATAGATTATGGTAACATCAATTATATATTTTAACCGTTTCATTAAACTTTTATTTACTTTTTAGTATATATTTGATCCACAAAATCATAAAAATAAAAACCACAAGTCATACCCGTCCATCGGACGGGTTTTAACACTAGTATATATATATATATATATATATATATATATACACTAGCCGCTTAACCACGCCCAAGGGCGGGCACGACTTGTGATTTATTGCTTGTTTTTTTCAGAGTGTAATTTAGTCATTTGGCTATTTTAATTGTGATATGGTTTTTATTATTGCAGTGTTATATTTTCTGTACATGAACATTATATCTTAAATAAAGCTATACGTAAACAATTTTGTACATGTTTTTATTTTTATAATCTTTTCATATAGTAGGGTTTTTATTTTTATTTTTTTTTCTAAATAAGCGTTTTTTATATTTTAAAAATATGTATTGTTTTTTTGTGTTTGTAAAATATGTTTGGTTATTAGGCCCAATACTGGTTAGGGTTTTTTTGGGTTTATATTGAATTTCTTAATTTAATTTTCGTATTGTATTTTTGTTTTAAAATAGGTTAGGTTAAAAGGCCCAAGCCCGGTTTTTCTTTATAGGGTTTTTGATTTTATTTGTTATAAATATTAACATTTGTTACTTTGTGTCGTATTTTTTTATAACTTTTAGGTATGGATGATAAATCTTCATCAAACGAAATTGTTTCAAAAAATAGTGAAAGTAAATAACCAAATAATGAAGGTATTTTTTTGTGTATGTTTTTTAATATTATCATTTTGTTTTTAAGTAATTAGTTGTTTTAATGTCATTTGCAGGTGTAAATGATGTTGGAACGCTTGTTGATTGGTTAAAGTCTTATTTTGGCATTCGACTAATCAGCGTTCGTGACATGAAAAACCTTTTATCAAAATTGGCTAAAGTAACAATATTAGTTGAGCAGATGCAGGCTTCGGGGCATGATATTGATGATGATTATATGATTGATTTAGATTTTCTTCCAGATGATTAATGTTATTTTAATATCAATTTATAACATTTTTTTTAATGATTTGTTGTTATAGTTTTGGTTTATTGTTTTTTATTGTTTAAGTAATATGGTAGTGTTTTTATATTTAATTATTATTATATTATTTACACCTAATTTGTATTAAGATATTATTATACTTGTACTCCTGATAAGTATTATATTTAGTTCTAAACTATTGAACTTCCTAGGATCACGAAGTGCAAAACAACTCCACGAATCCAGTTGTTATTTTCGCCAATATATAATGTTAGTTTCTTTACCAAGATTGATTTTGATTAGTCTGCATTAGTCTAATTAAAGTTGAAATTTGTTTTTTATTATGTTTGCTTTTTTTTTGTGTGTTAAAAACGAACTTTTTAGACTGCATGTTTTGATTTAATATTATGTATGTGTTTCTTGGTATATGTTTTGTTTGTTATTGCATGGTTTATTGTTGCTAATTTGTAAAACCCCCAATTATTGTGTCTTATTTACTGCAAAACAACTCCACGAATCCAGTTGTTATTTCTGTCAATATTCAATGTTAGTTTCTTTACCAAGATTGATTTTGATTAGTCTGCATTAGTTTAATTAAAGCTGAAATTTGTTTTTTATTATGTTTCCTCTTTTTTTGGTGTTAATTATTGCATGGTTTATTGTTGTTAATTTGTAAAACCCTCAATTATTGTGCCTTATTTGTGCTGGATTATTGAAATCAGAGTATTAATGTGAAAGTATTTTATGTGTTTGTAGTTTATATATACTTTTTATTTTGTGTTCCCCTGCGTTTTTTGTAGTGTGTTTGATCTATTTATTATGTATTTAAGAAATGCTCAGTATGTTCTATCGAATCATTTTGACGAGCATGGTAATAATGGTTATGGTTTCCTTAACATAGAAGGTGGTCATAAATTGGGTAGTTGTGTTACAAAGAGTATGGAAATGAGTTTGTCCAGACAGGTACATTATGTATTTGGTTTAGTTTTGTTGAATGGTTGTTATATTTTGTTTTTGCAATTCTTGTTAATCTAAATATATAATCTACTGGTTTTCTATTCGCAGTCGGTGCCAAAAAGTTTGTTTAAAGAGTATGTCTTTAAGAATAAGACTTTGTATAGTGTTAGGACGTGTGATGGTTGGATGAGGGTTTTGTTGGAATTTGATGGTGATGAAGCATGTGGTTTTTTTGGGTTTCAATGGGAACAGTTCTGCAAAAAAACATATGATCGATGGCACTCAAACGTTTGTTCTGTATTTTCTTGCTGGTCATAATTTTATTCTTACTATCCATGATGCTAATGGCTTTTGTGAAGATCCTTTATTTGAACGTAAGTTGTTTTCCCGCCCTTTTTATTATTATTATTTTTTTTAGTTTCATTGTTAGTATTTTTATTATTATTATTATTATTATTATTACTGATATTTTATATGAAATATTTTATTTCCTAGTGTGTACATGTATTTTTTTTTTTATTTTGATATATAATTGTGTATTAGATTCTGAGTTTTGGAATAAAGCGCGTGTTAATGCTGCTAGGAATCAAAGTTCTGCTTTCAATGCCCCTGTGTTTGAGCTGGTTAGTATATTTAGATATTTTTATTTTTTCATATAGTTTATTTGTCATAGTGTTTTGATAATCATTATATTCGCATGCTAAATTATTGTAGGGTCCGAGTTGTGAATTGCCTGTAAAAGTGCAAGATGATGTTGCCTCTGTTTCTGAGAAGTATGTTGAGCATAAGCAGGGTGTTCCATCTTCTAAAAGGACAAGAAAAACTCATGTTGCTAAGAGTTTGTTGAAGGAATTTAAAAGTTTGTTTTTTTTCTTTTATATATGTGTTTTGTTATTTCATTTATTTATATATTTTTAGGAGCACGGGAGTTCAAGCAAAGGAAATACATGTTTATCAAACAACTCTGATGATGATGGGTGCTGTTTTTTTAAGAAGATTGGTGGAACTGGTTTGAAGGATTATGTTGTAAGTTTATACTTGATGTGTATATTGTTTTTATATATCTTTTTGTTTTGTTTAAATTTATGATTGTGTGTTGTATACATTTGAACAGACAGTTCCAGCTGGTTTTGTATGCCGGCATAAGCTGTACAACTTTTCTGGTCCAGACAATACAACAAAGGCCAGATTGTGTCATCTAAATTCCTCATTTGAGAAGGACGTTGTCTTTCGGAAGTATATTGACAAATTAAGAGTCAAGGAGTTTGATGACCATGTTTTTATGCTTGGAGAATGGAAATCGATCATGAAGGAACTGGGGGTTGATGAGAACCAGATTCTCAAGTTAACATTAGATGTTGAAGTATTGAAAAACAGAGGGGATGTTGTTATGACAGTTGCATGATATTGCCATTGTCTAATATATGTTTAACTTAAAACAATTATTTGTGAGTTATTATGGGTTTACATTTGGTATGCTTTTTGTTTATATGACTAACTATTCCATGTAATTATAATGTATCTGAATTAGTATCTTCTGTATATGCTTCTATGGTAGATTACTAAATGATATTTTTAGGTAATATGTTTTCACATTCTGTTGCCTAATTTGTTGGTTATTTTGTTGTTAATAATCAATTCTGTTTGCTGCATGTCATTACATTGTATATTCAAATGTTATGTTTTCCATGTAAGTAACTTGGTTGTTGTTTGGGCTATTATTTTTTGAGTGTGATGAATCAGTTTTGTAAATGTCATTTGGGCTGTTTGTAAGATATATAACTATAAAACTTGGCTTAATGGATTATATTATCTAACATGTATTGGGCTTTTTTTAGTTTATGTTTTATTTGTTTGATTATATAATAGTCCAAAATCTATATGGGATTTTTTTTCACTTTGTAATACCAAACAATAAAAACATATTAAATAATACATAACTTACTCTATACACTTTTTAGTAGCTGACACTACACACATACCAAATAATACATAAGTTACTGTACTTAATAGTGGCCAACTTGTTTGTGTATCTGAATCATCAACATTAATTTGAGGCTTGTTTTTTTCCAGTCATCTACTTAAAACAGGTAATACAGCTGGTTCTTCATGATTGTTCCATATTCTATACTTATAGTTCTATGCATTTGTTTCGCAGTTGGTGTTGTTTTGTTTTTTATTATTCTATTGATAAAATGTTATTGTGTTAAGTTTGATTGGACCAAATATTATTGGTCCTTTTTGTGGGAATTTACAGTTTTTCAATTAGGCAAAATAGTATTGGAGTCTTGGTTATCATATTCTGCTTTGAAATTGCCAGGTTTTGTAGAAAGTCAAAACCCTAAGTTTAATTACACAATGATTTAATACTCACTGGTTGTTTCATATAATTTGTTACTATATTCACGTTTGAAATGTTGTTATCTAAACATATTTGTGTAACTTTTTATATAACTTTTTACATTGTTGGTATATATTTATTTTTTTGTATAACTTTTTACATGTTTGTTGCGTTTTATTTAATGTTCTTTCTTATTTATAAAATTAGTAGAGTTTTAATATTTTTGTAACTGTTTTATAAGGTACTCATGCCAATTGAGTTTGTGGTGCGACCAAACATATCTGTGTACCCTGGGTTTCTTGAGCTTCCTCAAGTATTTTCTAAACTTGCCTTTAATGGGAATCGACATTTATATTTAACTGGGGTTCAAAGACAACGGAAAAATGTAAGGATTGTTGCCCCAGTTGGAGGTCCCATTAGGATTCTAGGTAACAAATGGGTAGAATTTGTTCATGAAAATTTGTATACGGATGTTCACATGTTACACTTTGTTCTAGAAGGTGATGACTCTTTTACGTTACTGGCTATGATTCCCATGGGTTGGAAGTTGAGGAATATGCTGATGTAGAGAATCGTCATATAAGGTTTCAGAGTTATAGGTTGCCATACCCTCATATTCCACAGGTGATTTGATTTATATATTTATAAGAATTACATATTTTTGTTTACATTTTTTTACCAATAAGTGTTATTATTTGTTATAATTGTGAATCATGTTGTTGTCTCAGACATTGCCCGCAAATTTTCTAGCTGGTATTGGGTTGGAATATACCATTGTTGTTGTTGTTGAAGGAATATAGTTTAATGTGGATGTAAATTTTGTACATGAAGGAGGTCATGTTGATAATGCTGTGTATCTTATGGATGAGGAAATGTGGTTGGCTGCTCTTCAATATTCCAATACTGAGTTTGGGGATGTTATTGTTTTTACTAAATTGGAAAATCAAAGCTTGAATATAACCGTGTTTGGTGTTGATGGTAGAGCAAAGATACAGGGGCAGTTTATGGGTGTTACACAGTTGTTTTTTCCACAACATGATCTTGATGATCAGGATGCAGGTTGTATATCTAGTAGTTTATGTGTTTTTTGTTTGTTATTCAGTAATCTCATAATCTTATTCGATTGATATCATTAATTGTAAGGTATAATATGTTTTAACAAATATCTTTAAGATTTACTTTGATATATTTGAAACAGGGGATGAGCAAATGCATCACATTTGCCAATGGTTTGGTCACCATGATCCTTTTGGTGAGACAAGTGATGTATTTTATAAAAGATCTTCTGAAATTCTGGCGTTCTCTCGACTTGTAAGTCTAAGTTTTTTTTTCTATGCAATTATAATAGAATTGATATATATATATATATATATATATATATATATATATATATATATATATATATATATATATATATATTTGGTAATTGCTAAACAACAGGCTATTCCAGCTGATTTTCTTGTTAATCATCCTTTGCATTTTTTTTCAAGCTGCACTGTTTAGGAATGATGTAGTAGAATACATGATGCGAATTAAGATTGATTATCATAGAGAAAATCCATACCGAGTTAATCATGTGAATGCATTAGGTGACTGGAGCCATTTTTTTGAAGATTGTTTGTTTGAGTATGGAAAGATGATAAGGTTGAAGTTCATGTGTATAAATTCTGATGATGATTTGGAGTATCCTGTTTTGCATGTTTGTTAGGAAAAAGGATACGTTTCATGAATGACATTTTAAGGTTGTTTTTTTGGTTAGATGTTTATATTTGTTGACATGATGAAACTTTTAGTAGTTGGTGTGTATATGCTTATGAATGATGACAATTTAAGGTTGTTTTTGATATTATGCAACTTAAATATGTTTTGGTGAATCTTATGTCAACATTTGATGTTTAAGTTGTAATTTTCTGTTTTATTTTATGGTGTGTTTTGTTTTATATTAAAATATGATGTTTGTATATTTATAGATAGTCGATAAATTGTATCTTTTTACAAACTGAATAGAATGCTTTGAAATTGTGAATTTCATATAGCAGGATTGTAAATACAACTGCCAATATTGTTGGAGTGACACAACAACACCATCAACACCAACAATCAATATATATGAAATAAACTTTTAACACATGTTTTCAACGTAAATCCAGAAGCAAAAAATATCCAATATTTAAAAATACTCCATAAGAAAATCGTTTAAACAATATTCAAAACATGTTTTGGTGAAGATAATTAAATACACTACTCTAAAATGTTTGGTACAATTCTTTTTGCTAAATTGTTTTCTTCATTCTCATCTTCTATTCTACTTTATAATGGATCTATTGCCGAGTGAGGTCTTTTCTTAACAGGAGTTGCATTATGATTTTTCCCATCCTGTAAAAATATTAGTCAACAGATTCACAAAATTAGATTTAAACTCATGGTAATTCTTTGTGTCATAGTTTGTTTTTTAAAAACATAATTTATCATACCTCATTTTCATTCGAAATCGTTGTTGTAAATTCATCTTCTGTTTCTTTTGTTGCAAACTCGTGTGTATCCACGTCACCTTGAAAATCATATAAACCATCTAATGCTTCTTCGTTGTTGTAATCCACATTTTTATTAGCAATTTCATCTTCATCTACTAAATCTTCTTCACATGCAGCCTTTTCTTCACTAATATGTGCGTCTTATGTTGCATCTTCATTTTCTGATTCTAAATCTTCTAATTCATTTTCAGCTCCTTGCAACTCATCGTCAGAATTCTGTTTTGTAAAATATGATATAATGTTATTTTTTAAATAATATTCCAAAAGTGACAATTATATTGTAATTATAACCATTTCATTCAGTTTATTTTACAAAAATATGTTAAACCTCATCAATTAGGAAATCATCTTTGAAGTGATTGATAATTTCTGCATCTTCCGTGACTTTCTCACTTCGATATATATGCATGTTATTGTTGTGGTTAAATTCGGTGTATTTGATTTTGAACAAATAAGGTTTCCCTATTCTTGCATTGAGCTCATTCGGAAAATATTGATCTGTATCCATGCCTTGTTTCTCCATTATCTCCCACGCTGAAAACCCAATCATCCTATGGACATTCTTGTCAAATATAATCACTTGTGCGGATCCAATTTCATTGAATATTCGAACAATGATTTTGAACCTGCAAATATATTAATGATTAAGTTGTTTTGTTTTTAAAATACAATAAATGAAAACATCTTACAGCGTCAACAATATATTTCAACACACTGTATTTCGTACATGGATGCAACTGCGTATTTTTCTCCGTGGGTTCTGCAATGCCATAACTGATTCTTATTCTTTGAACTGGAGCTTCCTTTTCCTGTTGTTGGTGTTACTTTTGTATTGCATACTTTGCAACCAATGTAAGTCCAACCACTCTCACATTGTATGCTATGAACTGTCGTGTAAACAACGCAGCATGTATCCTATTTTTGTTATTAATGTTAGGTAAAATTTGATGATGTTTAAATAATGGCATGTTTCAGTCGGAAATACCTAAATTAATAATTAGAGTAAAATTTGCAAAGTTACCGGTTCAATACTGCGAATCATGCCTACCAATCTTTTCACACATCCTTGCATGAATTGAGCTGGTGTAACTACATGGCTGACCTGGTCGTATGATTCAATAATGAATTCCCTAGGGTCATATCCCTCTTGCGATTCGTAGTTGTATTATGTATGAATTTTATTAACTTTTAACAAACTACGTACTTATTTATATAAACTTGTATTATTCACGTTACATTTTCCGGAATGAAACCAACGGCGGCAGATCCCTGTTAATGAAAATCTTTATGCCAAATAAAGCGTTATGTATAGATGGCGTATCTGCGTTATGTGTAAGTTTAATTAAATCATATGAAAGAAAAATATACTTATTTTAATGGCGGCTATGGTGCGCTAAATTTATAAAACAATTAAAAAAAACTTACTATCCCAATATTTGACTTTCCCCAACACCAATAGAAAGTCTATATGTCCAAGTTGATCAAGTTTTTCTTCGTAATCATTCCACAATAATGCCCATTTATCCCAAAATGTACAAGCAATCCTGAGAGACCTGTGTGGATTGAAGTAGATATGTGTTTATTTAAATTATAACAGCACCACTAATATAATATTTTGTGTAAACAAATATGAATAACACATACTGAACATCTTCAATCACAACACTCCTGCGGATCTTCCGGCCACCATGGTTATTGACTGATACAATTTTCCCAATAGCTACTACTGTTCATATAACATCTGCCAACAATAATGAAAAATAAAGAAGATTAAAACGTCACCTTTTGAATATAAAGTTACAAATTTTTATAGCAAACAACACATACCTACACAGTCATGTTCATGATACTCGTTATCTGGGTTCAAGATATGAGTGAATGGCTCATTAATAAAACCAACGTAATTATCGTCTATTTGCTCAACTCTGGTCACTTCAGTCCTTTGTAGAAACAAATTTTGTACCTGTGTGGTAACAATGGTAATCCACCACCATTTTCGGCCACTCCAAATTTTGAGATGATATAACATTGGCCCTCTTGTAAAAGTTGTTCAAATTTAAACATCAACTCTTTTTTGATGTAGACTTGGATTCGATTGGACTGTTTATACGGTTACAAATGTTAGATTCTATGATCAATACTTTTCAATATGTATAAATTATTCGCGTATAAATTCAAATTACCACCGCATCTTGCAAAACAAAATCCAAACTATATGGATCATGTTCTTCATTCAACTTGTGAGAATTCAAAATAGATATACATCTCCCTTTTATTACCATGTTAGTAATCATGGGATCAACATTCTCTAAAGGAGTTATTTGTTGTTCATGTATGTTTACTCCTGTAAACATTTACAGATACATTTGTTGGTAAATATATGTTAGCCTTAATAGTTTTTATTAGAAGTGATGGTCATTCATGTTTAGGAACTTTGTAACGTGTGTTGGATATCGTTCTAGAATAGTCAACGGGCTCGTGGATTGGGCTAAGCTAAATGGATAGAAGTTATGTTAAGCTAGCCTTGAATAAGTTCATGTAACCCAATCCAATCCAAGTCCACCACGAAGCCCATGGCCAAGCCCATTAGGGCGTTTTGTCTTGTACTATAAATACCCCTCAAAGTCTCATTTGAGGGGTGTGCTTGAGTGTGTGTGTGTGTGTTTTTCTTTAAGCAATATAACAAGTTCTTTCTTTCTCTCTTGTTTTCACACGTACCATCTTAAGTCACCATCTTTCCATCTTTGTTTTCTTTCTTATTTACGCATATCTTATAGTTTGTGTTTAACGTGTTCATCTTGTGTTTAACGTGGTATACTCGTGAGATAAGCTTTGGTATAACGTGATAAGGTTGACAGATTTAAGGTCCTACAATTGGTATCAATCGCCTAACAATGGTTTAGGAGTGTTTGTGTTACGTTTTTATTAAAGCTTTACAAAGAAAGTTGCGTTTTTTCTCTATAAACGTGGGCTTTTTGCATAAAGTTTTGATTTTTACGTGTTTTTAAGCTTAAAGTTGTAGACTTTATTGATCATTAAGTGTTTTGAAAGAAGTTTGTGTGGAAAACTAGAATGGGGGGGGGGGGGGGGGTTGAATAGTTTTACCAATTTAAAACTTCCTTTTAAATATTTAGATCGACTTATGTCAATCTATTTGGTTGTTTATGTTGGACGTTGATAGATAGATATATAAACGTGTAATGAAAGATAAAGAGTAAAAAGCACATCACCACGACACAAGTTATTTATAGTGGTTCGGCTACAAGGACACCTTCCTTGCCCTACTCCACTCCCCGAGTCATCTACTCGAGAGTTCGTAAGCACTACACCAATCTCCTTATGGCGGAGAAGCCTTCACAACGTCGCTTAATCTTTTTCCGGTACAAAGCTAAATACCGAGTTCTTTCACACCAAGGCAAACCACACCTAACACAACGTCGCCTACCCTTTATACGGTGCTAGGCTAACCACCGAGTTCTTTCAAACCTTAGGAGAACTAATCCTATCACAACGTCGCCTACCCTTTATTAGCTACTAGGCTAAGCACATAGTTCCATTACTATGGAGGAACTACTACCCTTCACGACACAACACCTAATCTTCAAGGAGATCTACTCCTTGTTACAACACCATCAAGGATATCACCATCCTTGTAAATAAACAAATACTTATATGTATAACGATGCACCTCATCGATTATACGACCTAGGCATTCTTCCCAAATGTTACTTGATTTGATTCTTCGGCATCCTTCACTAATGCCTTTGACACAACGCTTGGCACCCTTCACTAATGCCTTCGTCTCGACACCTATAGCATTTGATCGGTGCTAAACAGTCAAGTTTAATTACATAAGCTAACCACTTGTGAATGGCTAACCGTAATAAACTTAAAACAGCTCAAACACTAATACAATGAAGATCAGAGGAATATAGGGGATTCCTGGGTCGTTAAGTCCCACGGAGGATGAATTGGTGTTAAACAACTTCAGATGATAGAATGATCACTAAGGATAGTGATCAGAAAGGATTTTGATCGATAATTACCTAAAGAAAAGATCTACAAATTACAGCGACTTAAATGCCAATTAAAAGAAATTAAAAAGTTAAAATATATTAAATAAACGCTATCACTATTTTTAAAATGATGAACGTTTAAAACCTAAAACGTACGTTTAAATAAAATTACGTAAACGTACAAAATAAAACGTGAGATTTAAGAAATAAAAGGCCTACAAATATGAAAATGATATTTTTACAATCCTAATAATAAAATAAAATTATTAGAAAAAGAAAATTATTTTTACAACTATTTATTTAATTATTATTAATTAAAATCTATTTATTAAGTATTTAAAATGCACTAAAATATAAGAAAATACAAAATTAACCTAGAAAAATGAAATTATAACTTGGAAAAATCTAAAATATGATAAAACTTATTTTAAAACTGAAAATATATTTTTTAGACTTTTTATGTATTTATTATTAATTTAATACTATTTAAAACTAATTAAAATGCTAAAAAATACTATTTAAACCAAGAAAATTATGGAAAAATACTTTTTATGCTTTTTATATTTATCTTAATCTATGAAAATTGAAAACATATTTTTTTAAGCTTTTTCTGATTTATTTGTATTAAAAGCTATTTAAAAAGACTTAAAAACTAGTTTAAATAAGGAAAAATACTAAACAGTGATAGAAAAATCTGAAAAATTCAGGAAAATGCTAAAATATTATTCTAAGTTTATAAAAAATATAAAAACATATGCTTATGTGGAGGAAAATGCAACTGTAGAGCAACTGCTTATAAATAAGCAATTCAAAATAAGCTATAAGCTACCACAGAGTACCTGATGAAAACAGAAGCTAGGTAATGCTAAATTAAGCCTATCTTAACCATTTATCAGTACTCTAGATCATTAAAGAAGCTTAAATTGGTTTTGAGCTTATTGGATTATTAATGAAAAACAGTGATCAGGCAGCACCTTTAAGCTATTGCATAAGCTAAATAATTAAGCTAAATGGAAAAACAGATATAGGGACTTAAATTAGACCTGGCTAACTACAAAATAACCAAAAACCAGCTCCTCACAAGCTTGAATGAAGCTTGTGAAAGGGCTGCAAGATGTGCCTGTGCACACTCAGTAAATGCTGAGTGTGTGCAGGGCACATCATGGCTTATTGGAAGCTGATTTTTAGCTTATAGACATATGATAAAAGGAAAACAAATATGAGATTGTTAAACTAGACCAGCTGAACTTGCAAATGTCCAAGTCTCATTGAATTTGATCCAGAATTGAACACATGAGACATCAACTAAGTTTTGCAAAAACCTGTTTTTCACTATTTTGACTTTTATAAACAGAAATGGATTTTTTACTTTATTGAACTTCTGATGATCCTAGATGATCTATTATGATGTATTAAGCTAATTTGAGGCTGAATTAAGCTAGATAAACAACTTGTAAACTAGTATGCATGATTTTACAATCTAAATTTTCAACAGTTAAGTAGAAATGAGCTTCAAAGATTATTTTGACTTTTATGGTAATGAGGTCTGGTTTTAAGGACTTGACTGAGTTATTTTGAACTAGAGTAACATGAAACAACAACAAATAACAACTCAATTACCTTATAACACAGTTAACTTGACAGATCCAAACAACCCTTAATGAAGCAGTTATGAAGCTTTTATCTTTAAAACAAGTTTTTAAACAGAGTAATCTATTTATTATCTTTAATTAACTATAATAAGACATAATTAAACTGGAATTAACAGTATTTAAACGCATACACTGTGAAATGTAAATTTTTGAGAGATTGCTTACAAAATGAGTTCAAGCTGAGAAACCATGAAATAGATACCAAGTACCATCCTACTACCTCCCATGAGGTTCTATACCAACTCTTATTCCATATTCAACTCTGGTACATCTGTCTTGAATCTTTGTCTTTGATTTTTTATTTTTCACCCTATTTATCCTATTTTTTTGTATTTTTGAGTTTTGAATATAGACTGAGTTTTAAGGAATTTAAAGACTTAGAAAAGCTTTTATAAGAGCTTATGTGAGCTTATAAGCCTCTGACAACAACTGATATCAACCTTCAAATATTTTGAGAATTCGAATTGGAAAATTGCATAATCTTTAAATGAACTTAAAACTGAAATTGATGTTTAACAAAGGCTTTATTACACACTAATTACCTGGATTACAAAGCTTAAAAGCTTAGCCATACATTTGAAAAACTTAAAAATTTAAAACGACATAATTAAAACTAAACTACACTACTTTTTTTTCTTCTCTGCTTCTTTTTCTTTCTTTATAGCCTCTTTAGGCTCCCCACATGCTTCTGAGCTTATCCCACCACCATTGGATCTCTGAAACAAATCCTAGCCATCAATTTTACTTTTGGCGCCAAAAAGTCTTTGGGTGGGTTTCTGCAATTAATGCAGTTTGGGAGGATATGGAGGTGGAGGGGGATTGTTAACCAGCTGGAGGGATAAGGTAGGTGAGGTGGAAAGGTGGGGAGAGGTGGAAAAACCACCTGGTTTCAGGTTTACAGGGGAAGAGGAGAAGGGTGAACAGTGGCGCGGTTTTTCTTTTGTTTAAAAATTGGGTCGGGTTGGGTTAATGGACTGGATATTTGGATTTGTTGGTTAAGTTAATAAAAGGGTCCATTTGTTTAAGCTTAATAATCACAAGGACTAATTTTGCAATTCCTGAAAAGTAAGGGACTAATCATGTAAACTTTCCAAAGTTATCACAAGGGTTAAACCTGCAATTATTAGTTAGTACAAGGACAAATGTTGCATAAAATTCCATTTTTATAAGTCCAAGGACTAAAACTGCCATTTTAGAAACTCTAGGGACCAAACTTGTAATTTTCCAAAAGTTACCATAAGGACCAATTTTGTCATTTATTAATAGTACAAGGTTTATTTTTGATTATTTTCACTTTTAAAATTCACCAAGGACTATATTTGACATTTTTTCAAAGTTGAAGGACTAAAGTTGTCAATTTGTGATTTTTAAACTTGGAAGGGTTTGTTTTGACAGCTTTTTAATCCTATGGACCTTAAATGACTTTTTACAAGTTTTTGAATTACCAGGGACTAGATTTGACAATTTTTGAAACTTGGGTGACTAAAACTGCCAATTATGCAAACTTAATACGTTTTTCACCAGATTTTGATGTTTTTGCATTTAAAACACATAAAACTCTTGTTTGTGATATTTTTATCATTTTGCTGCATTTCTGAGTGTTTTCAGATGTTTTTGCAGTCTAGATAATACAAAAATGATGAGTATTTAGACACTCATCAATCCCCCACACTAAGATATTGCTAGTCCCTAGCAATGATTTGAAACTTTAATGGATTTTAAAAACTCTTTACCAAAAGCCATTACTTCTGGAGTAGCCAATTGTTTTAGTTCAAGTAAGAACTTTGGTACAATGATAACCAAATGATTTTGAGCAAATCATAAGCTTTCAACGGATTTGATTTGTCTTTACCAGAAGCCGTTTGCTTCTGGACTAGCCAACTCTTAGATAAATTATCAATATTATCTTTGGTGAGTCGATTACCAATTATGGTTTTTCCACTGCCTTTACCACAAGCCATAAACTTGCGGGCTAGCCAACTCTTTACTTTTTAGGATATGGTGAGTTGAACACCATACAATTTTGGGCAAATTGCAAGCCATAAACGGATTTGAGATATCTTTACCAAGAGCCGTTTGCTCCTGGATTAGCCAATCCTTGTGTGGGTTAGACATGGCGGACTGATTACCATTTGTTGTGTTTAGTACATAGTACTTCCACTAAATAAAAAATTTTAAAATTTGGCCATTTTTGGGGGAAAAGGGACTAAAAGGGTACATTTATGATCAAATTCGCCAGAATTTCCCCCCCACACTTAGAAATGAATATTGTCCTCAATATTCAAAGTACCGGCTGTTATGCTGAAACTTAGAACGTAAAAAGATAACATTACTAGCTAAGTGTAGAAACACAACAATTATTCTCTTTTTTTTTTAATATATACAATTTTCATTCATTTTTAAGATCTATATACAACATATGGGGCATCTCCCCCACACTAGGGTGGTACACACGGGTGAAAACCCATGTTTAACTACTGTTTTTGATTACCGAGTCGCTAGCTTGACTCGACCCCGAATTAATTTGTTCATGGGGAAGTAAGTGGAAGAAACAATCTCCATCGGACTTTCATTCAAGATGTTTGTATAAACATTTAAGTACGTGAAAGTTCCACACCGATGAGATATACATAGAACCGGCTCACAAATGATAAATGAAAATGCCGGGATCAAAAATAGTGTCTTCAATCCCGAAGGAGTGAAGAACAGGAGAAGCCACGGGATAGGTGAAGAACTGAAAGAAAGTCATGATAATAATCTTGACTAACTCATCATCATCAGAAGGAGAATTCATGATAGCATGAATTTCATCTTTTAAGCTCAATTGGTCTAGACATATCCCGGGTGTGTCTAGATCAAAGTAGAAGTTATCATACTCCGGTAGAGATATGATATGAGTGAGTTCAAAGGAGAACTCCTCAAAGGAGAATGATTCATATTCAGGATTGATTTGACTGAGCTCACTGGGGAACTCCTCAAAAGTGAATGATTCATAATCGGAGAGAGAATTATGAGAATGAGAAGTGGTAATACCACTAATCTTCTCTCCCATATGATCAAAATGGAACGTTTGCAATTCGGGAATAGAATCATTGAACAAAAGTTCACTATCCTCAAAGGGGATAGGATATGAAGTAGGCTTTTCATTAAAATCCTCGATTCTAGAAATGAGAAGATTAACATTCAATAATGTAAGACGAAGAGCTTCGTCTTGGATTATTTCTTCATCATTCTCTTCTCCTAAGCTGACAAGCTCAGAAGGTAATTCCCCCACATAACTTATGTCTCCACAAGATAAAGAATAGTCCTCATCAGAATCAGAGAACATCTCAATATGATCATTTTGGAAGACAAGAGGAGGAGGGATATCACACACATGATCAAGAATTCCCTGTGACTCTCTAGGGATTGGGACAAGGTCCTCAACACTAGACTTTATGAATTCGTCCGATTCCTTTTCAGGAACAGTGTCAAGATGCTCGTCCCCCATGTTCAGAGAGTGAGTGTGAACCTCGGGTGTGATAGCAGTTGTTTGAGAATGAATCTCAACTGCTGGGATATCAACTGATGAATTTGATGAATCTTCAAGTGTATCTTCATCATCACTATCATCAAGAATAAAACGAAATTGAGAGCTAGATCTGGCTGCTTTTTCTTTTGCAATTAATTCCCTAATAGACTTTTCAAAAGCAATTTGGGAATTTATTTTAGCAGCCTGCTCTTCAGCTAGCAATTCTTCCATGGATTTCTCATGTGAATTTTGAATGACAGGACATTGTGGGAGTGGAGATTTGTCAAAACCGGAAGGTTGACATTGATAATCATCATGAGGACCCTCACAATATACACAAGAAAAACTGGGAACATTATGAAATGCTGTTTTACTCAACTCCTCAGTTCTTTTCACTGACTCCAGAAGCTCTAGATAAGTGTCTTGTTGAGTTTGCTGAGGAGTTTGAGTTATTTGGCACTGTGGAGGTTGGTCGTGATATGGATAGTCATAATTGTTACAAGGAAATGGATTCCCTGTTTGACAATCAGAGCTGAAATGGGGACCTCCACAGTTCTCACAACAGTAAAACTGTTGAGCTTGGATTGGTGAATCATATGGATATTGGTCATAGCCAAAGTTCTGAGCATCACCGGAAAACTGTTCATAGACAAACGTGTTTCCGGATTGACACTCAAATCCTTGGTGAGGACCTCCACAAAATTCACAGCAGTTATGTTGATTATATGAGGATAGGTCGGGCTGTGGTGGGTAGTTGGAAAAATTTGAGGGGTCGTTAAATGAGTTCGGATTAGGATCATAATCAAATGAATTCCTCGAACCACAAAACAAACAACTCCCGTTACGAATATCATTACCACATTGTACACACGTACACCAGAGACAGGGTGAACCAAAAAGAGGCTCACCACAACCGACACAAGGAATAAACGATTCTATTTGAGAGTTATGAGAAGGAATCGGTTCATTCAAAGAATCAACAAAACCAACATGGTGATCTGAATGACTAATAAGACTCAAAGAACATTTTGAAAAATCCGGAGGTGGAACAAGTGGTGTGCTCTGAGAGCTAGCAATTTCCACTACTTTCGTTATGGACTCCGGTTCTGGTTCTTGAGAAACGTGAAGATTAGGCAAGTCATTCTTGCTAGTCACCGGTCTGAATTCTGCATGTTTGCTTTTAACCGTAAATCGTGAAAGTGTAGGATCAATTTTAGACGGCTTAGGAGCAATTGAGGGTTTACATCTTTGGATAACCGTAGGTTGGACGTATTTAGCACCTCCATTATAAGAGGAAAGTACCTGGTCCTTTGTCACCCCGGTTTCTCGTTCCATTTCCCTACGCAGATTTAATGGATCATTACGAACAACACGAATTCTTGACATTTGTGATAAAGTAGGAAGTTTTTCATCTTTGTTCCAGAATTCGTCGTAGTCGAGAGATTCCATGAGAATAGAAGAAGTTAGAATCAAATGGATAGAGGGTAAAGGAATAAAGAATCAAAAAGGGTAAGAGGTTAAAGATGAATATTTTTGGATTTTTGGATAAATATTTTGAAAAAACAAAGAATGAAAATATTTTTGGTGTTGTTAACACTTTAGGAAAAGTGTTAATGAACTTTTTGATTTTGATTAACTTTACAAAAAAAATGTTTACAAACGGGTGGTATATGTGCAAGTACGGGTCTGGAAATGCTTAAAACACGCTTACAGCCTCCCCGGCAGCGGCGCCAAAATTTGATCGGTGCTAAACAGTCAAGTTTAATTACATAAGCTAACCACTTGTGAATGGCTAACCGTAATAAACTTAAAACAGCTCAAACACTAATACAATGAAGATCAGAGGAATATAGGGGATTCCTGGGTCGTTAAGTCCCACGGAGGATGAATTGGTGTTAAACAACTTCAGATGATAGAATGATCACTAAGGATAGTGATCAGAAAGGATTTTGATCGATAATTACCTAAAGAAAAGATCTACAAATTACAGCGACTTAAATGCCAATTAAAAGAAATTAAAAAGTTAAAATATATTAAATAAACGCTATCACTATTTTTAAAATGATGAACGTTTAAAACCTAAAACGTACGTTTAAATAAAATTACGTAAACGTACAAAATAAAACGTGAGATTTAAGAAATAAAAGGCCTACAAATATGAAAATGATATTTTTACAATCCTAATAATAAAATAAAATTATTAGAAAAAGAAAATTATTTTTACAACTATTTATTTAATTATTATTAATTAAAATCTATTTATTAAGTATTTAAAATGCACTAAAATATAAGAAAATACAAAATTAACCTAGAAAAATGAAATTATAACTTGGAAAAATCTAAAATATGATAAAACTTATTTTAAAACTGAAAATATATTTTTTAGACTTTTTATGTATTTATTATTAATTTAATACTATTTAAAACTAATTAAAATGCTAAAAAATACTATTTAAACCAAGAAAATTATGGAAAAATACTTTTTATGCTTTTTATATTTATCTTAATCTATGAAAATTGAAAACATATTTTTTTAAGCTTTTTCTGATTTATTTGTATTAAAAGCTATTTAAAAAGACTTAAAACTAGTTTAAATAAGGAAAAATACTAAACAGTGATAGAAAAATCTGAAAAATTCAGGAAAATGCTAAAATATTATTCTAAGTTTATAAAAAATATAAAAACATATGCTTATGTGGAGGAAAATGCAACTGTAGAGCAACTGCTTATAAATAAGCAATTCAAAATAAGCTATAAGCTACCACAGAGTACCTGATGAAAACAGAAGCTAGGTAATGCTAAATTAAGCCTATCTTAACCATTTATCAGTACTCTAGATCATTAAAGAAGCTTAAATTGGTTTTGAGCTTATTGGATTATTAATGAAAAACAGTGATCAGGCAGCACCTTTAAGCTATTGCATAAGCTAAATAATTAAGCTAAATGGAAAAAAAGATATAGGGACTTAAAGTAGACCTGGCTAACTACAAAATAACCAAAAACCAGCTCCTCACAAGCTTGAATGAAGCTTGTGAAAGGGCTGCAAGATGTGCCTGTGCACACTCAGTGAATGCTGAGTGTGTGCAAGGCACATCATGGCTTATTGGAAGCTGATTTTTAGCTTATAGACATATGATAAAAGGAAAACAAATATGAGATTGTTAAACTAGACCAGCTGAACTTGCAAATGTCCAAGTCTCATTGAATTTGATCCAGAATTGAACACATGAGACATCAACTAAGTTTTGCAAAAACCTGTTTTTCACTATTTTGACTTTTATAAACAGAAATGGATTTTTGACTTTATTGAACTTCTGATGATCCTAGATGATCTATTATGATGTATTAAGCTAATTTGAGGCTGAATTAAGCTAGATAAACAACTTGTAAACTAGTATGCATGATTTTACAATCTAAATTTTCAACAGTTAAGTAGAAATGAGCTTCAAAGATTATTTTGACTTTTATGGTAATGAGGTCTGGTTTTAAGGACTTGACTGAGTTATTTTGAACTAGAGTAACATGAAACAACAACAAATAACAACTCAATTACCTTATAACACAGTTAACTTGACAGATCCAAACAACCCTTAATGAAGCAGTTATGAAGCTTTTATCTTTAAAACAAGTTTTTAAACAGAGTAATCTATTTATTATCTTTAATTAACTATAATAAGACATAATTAAACTGGAATTAACAGTATTTAAACGCATACACTGTGAAATGTAAATTTTTGAGAGATTGCTTACAAAATGAGTTCAAGCTGAGAAACCATGAACTAGATACCAAGTACCATCCTACTACCTCCCATGAGGTTCTATACCAACTCTTATTCCATATTCAACTCTGGTACATCTGTCTTGAATCTTTGTCTTTGATTTTTTATTTTTCACCCTATTTATCCTATTTTTTTGTATTTTTGAGTTTTGAATATAGACTGAGTTTTAAGGAATTTAAAGACTTAGAAAAGCTTTTATAAGAGCTTATGTGAGCTTATAAGCCTCTGACAACAACTGATATCAACCTTCAAATATTTTGAGAATTCGAATTGGAAAATTGCATAATCTTTAAATGAACTTAAAACTGAAATTGATGTTTAACAAAGGCTTTATTACACACTAATTACCTGGATTACAAAGCTTAAAAGCTTAGCCATACATTTGAAAAACTTAAAAATTTAAAACGACATAATTAAAACTAAACTACACTACTTTTTTTTCTTCTCTGCTTCTTTTTCTTTCTTTATAGCCTCTTTAGGCTCCCCACATGCTTCTGAGCTTATCCCACCACCATTGGATCTCTGAAACAAATCCTAGCCATCAATTTTACTTTTGGCGCCAAAAAGTCTTTGGGTGGGTTTCTGCAATTAATGCAGTTTGGGAGGATATGGAGGTGGAGGGGGATTGTTAACCAGCTGTAGGGATAAGGTAGGTGAGGTGGAAAGGTGGGGAGAGGTGGAAAAACCACCTGGTTTCAGGTTTACAGGGGAGGAGGAGAAGGGTGAACAGTGGCGCGGTTTTTCTTTTGTTTAAAAATTGGGCCGGGTTGGGTTAATGGACGGGATATTTGGATTTGTTGGTTAAGTTAATAAAAGGGTCCATTTGTTTAAGCTTAATAATCACAAGGACTAATTTTGCAATTCCTGAAAAGTAAGGGACTGATCATGTAAACTTTCCAAAGTTATCACAAGGGTTAAACCTGCAATTATTGATTAGTACAAGGACAAATGTTGCATAAAATTCCATTTTTATAAGTCCAAGGACTAAAACTGCCAATTTAGAAACTCTAGGGACCAAACTTGTAATTTTCCAAAAGTTTACCATAAGGACCAATTTTGTCATTTATTAATAGTACAAGGTTTATTTTTGATTATTTTCACTTTTAAAATTCACCAAGGACTATATTTGACATTTTTTCAAAGTTGAAGGACTAAAGTTGTCAATTTGTGATTTTTAAACTTGGAAGGGTTTGTTTTGACAACTTTTTAATCCTATGGACCTTAAATGACTTTTTACAAGTTTTTGAATTACCAGGGACTAGATTTGACAATTTTTGAAACTTGGGGGACTAAAACTGCCAATTATGCAAACTTAATACGTTTTTCACCAGATTTTGATATTTTTGCATTTAAAACACATAAAACTCTTGTTTGTGATATTTTTATCATTTTGCTGCATTTCTGAGTGTTTTCAGATGTTTTTGCAGTCTAGATAATACAAAAATGATGAGTATTTAGACACTCATCAGCATTCTTCACTAATGCTCTTGACACGAACGATAAGCACCTTTCACTAATGCTTTCGTCTTGACACTTTCGGCATCCTTCTCTAATGCCTTTAACCCAATATCTATGGAGAAAGGAAGAACTATCAACAAGAGAACCTTAGTTGTCTTGATGATGACGAAGCATTGCAACTCATGGACTTGAGCTTACACGTCTTCAAGAAGTGGTGATCTTTTCTTTAAGAGGAACCTAGAAGATCACACAAAAACAAAAGACAAACTACATAGATCACTTGGATCTGAGGTTAGAGGGTTAGAATACTTGGGGGAAGTATGTGTGTAAAGTGATTAATAGAAAGGAAGAAATGGCTCTCTATTTATAGAGAAAATTCTCTACTGTTCCCCGGATCCCACGGATCCCTTCCACTTGGGATCCGGCTAGCACAAAGCCAAGGTCCGTGGAACGCTCCTCTTTGCCCATGGGTATTTTTGGTTATGGGTCATGGGTCATGGGTTATGGGTTGATCCATGGTTTTCATTCTAGATACAATGAACTTGGTTAAGTGGTATATATAAAACCATGGGTTATGGGTCAAAACCATTTGCTAGTTTTTACTCATTTAGTATATACTTGTTTTTACCCATTTAGTATACATTTATTTTTACCCATTTTAGTATACTTAGTTTAAGTATATTCTAACCCAATATGTAAACACTAGTTTTTGTACATATGTAACATAAAATCACTTATACTTGTTTTAGTGTTTTATGTGAAAACGTAAGTGTGTTAGGAAACTATTAACTCAAACTAGTTACGTATTATATTTGTTTCGTTAAAATGATTTTACGTTTGTTATCGACAAAACATTAGAAGATCGTAAAATATAAATAAATGTTTTTACGGCTTATTTGTATTAACAATCTCCTCCTTTTTGTTGATGACAAAACATAAAATTATTTTAAGGAAAAGCTAAAATTCGTAAAAGTTTGAGTTTGTAGTTTTTACTTTCTTCTCCCCCTTTTTGTCAAAACAAAAAGTGTTAAAAGAAACTAACACAATATTTATATATATAAAAAAATGTAAAAATGTAAAGAGAGCAAGTGACGAGAATGGTACTCGTCTTAACTCCCCCTTGACGAGTCCATCTCTTTGAAAGGGCGTCAAGGACATGACGTAAAATAAACTAATTGTGTTTGCAATTAAGTTTTCAAATGGTTCGTCTAAGTGACGAAAACGTGCTCCCCCTTGAAGATTGCAAAGATGCAATGGGGTATCATGAAGTATAATCCAAAAACGGATTAATATTGCAAATGTTTTTCAAATATCGTTTGACACAAAGCTCCCCCTAACTTTATGGTGTCAAAATCTTCATGTGTTATTTTGAAAATCTACAAAGTAAAGGTTAGAAAACAAGAGTATAGTGCATAATTTCCTGCAAATAAAACTCAAGTTAGTAGAAATTTGTGCTTCTGTACCACGGATCCCACGGTTCCCTTCTTGGAGGGATCCGTCTAGGTATTTGGGAGGGATCCGGCTATCTGTTTGATAATTTCTTCAGCAATGAGAATGTTCCATTCAATGCTAATGAATATGTGAGGTAGATATAATATATCAAACACAACACATAAAGCACATAACAACTACGACAATAAAAATATTCATTCAATAAAAACAAGAGATGATCAACAAAATCTCTAAAACTAAGAGAATGAACTAGCCAAACAAGTGCTATTAATGCTAATGAGTTACCCCAAACTTTAGATTCAACTAAAAGCTTAATGACGATAAATGATGAGATGTGTTTTCCTAAACATTCTAGGTTTGAGCTTGTAGTTCATGTATCAATCTATCTAGTTCATGTTTCAATCTTTCAACATGTTTACAATGATAGCAATCCTTGTCATGGTTTTGAGTTTCTTGAAGTGGAAGTTCAAGTGAAGTGGGTTGAGGATCTTCAAATGATTGTGAAGTGGCTCTAGGCACGAATGATGTTGGTTGAGTTGTGGAGGGTATGTTTGGTATAGTAGAATTAGGTGATGAAATCCTAGTGAGAACACTCTTCTTGGGGATTAGTTTGATTGGTTTCCTTGGTGTGGGAGAAATCATAGCATTGGTGGACTTAACCGGAGATGATTCGGTTGAGGAAACTTCATGTATGATTCTAGCAAGTTTCTTGGGTGGTCTTTGAGTGGATAAGTTAGCACTAGGAGCCTTAGTCATGGTAATGATGGTGCTAGTAAGAACTTCTTTAGTTGCTGATTTTTTGAGATGTGATTGAGAGTGGTGGCTTAATCCTAAGGTTGTTTGGTTTATAAAGGATAATTTGAATTAGGAAATTAAATTCTTGGCCACTTAGAGGACTAAGCATGCTCTTGGGGTTTTGATCAGCTTTAGGAGGATAATTAATGAATGCTAAAAGTGGTTAGAGAACCAAAAGGTGACTTGATTTCGAATATGGAAGCTGATTTTATGCTTTCTGCATCTACGGATCCCGCGGATCCCTCTCAGCAGGGATCCGCCTGGTTAAAGACCAGGGATCCGGCTATCAGACAGGGTTTAGGTGAAATCATTATGCTTTTGTAAGGTTTATTCTTAATGGATTTTGACTTAATTTTGAAGTCTCTAGCTGTTGGATATCTTAAATGTTTAACCATATCAAGCAATGCTGTTTAGTGTTTGATGACTAAAGTGTTCTTAGCAATGTGGCTTATGAAGGGAAGAACTTGGCAATTGCATTTAAGACTTAATCCACTAATGTTTCTTGGAAATGTGATGATTAACATGCACAAGGTTGAGATTCAGAGTTTCACTGATCTAGGAACTCATTTAAGATGAGATGGAGTGTTTGAGTTAGGAAGATGAGTTGAAATGATTGTTTTAGCAATGTTTGACACAAACTGTCACCCGGATCCCACGGTTCCCTCATTGGAGGGATCCGGCTAGGCTAATCCTAGGGATCTGGCTCTCAGCAGTTATGACAGGTTTGAAATGAGGTTTCTAGGAGCTAAAGCCTATCTTATTTTGAATATTTCAGTTCTCCTAAGTGTTTAAGATGAAAGGGTACTTGAATGATCAAAGGTAATAAGTGTTATAGCAAATAATTGTTTCTTATGGAAAGGAAATGGGACAAGATGACTACCAATGGATCTCCAAGGATAACACTAAGTGTTATATAGGTGTCAAGTCATAATAAATGATCCTAGTGATCAGATTTAAGCTTGAGGTGATATTAGGAAAAATTCTTAAAAATCACAAGAATTGAAAAACTAATCTTTATCTTGCTTTGAGATAGAAATGACTTGAAGCAATTTCCAAAAAAATGTTTGATTTGTCCTCTTTAAGTGTTTTGAGATATGAGAAATAGTTTGTGAGTAGTTGAAGCGGAAATATGGTGAGTTTTGATGTGTTGATAAATCAAGAGGCATTTTGACTAAGATTTTAAGTAAGCCTTTAGTGAGTCTAAGCCTTTCTCATCCTTGAAATGGTTCTAGTTGGATTCTAAAAACATATGCTTAGCTAATGAGATGTTATCTAGGAAGTTATCTTGATGCAAGAAATGCTGAATTATTGATCTGATGTCACGGATCCCACGGTTTCCTCAAGAAAGGGATCCGGCTAGGCTAATCCTTGGGATCCGGCATCAGCAGATCAGAATCTACACAGGAATGATGTGCAGATTTTGCACACTAATAAATCTATAAGTAAAGCAATAGGAACAAGCATGTTATCACAAAACACCACTTATAAAAGTATGATAAAGTAACAATATCCAAATTTCCATAAACCAAAAGAACTAACACGTAATCATCCAAACATAAAATAAACGAAAATAAGCACAATCCTATTGTCTCTTTCGTCAATCATTTCTTTTTCTTTTTGACGGCTTAGTGAGGTTGTAAGCGAGGTTTTGAATCATGCCCCTCAATTGCTTAAATTCCGCGGTCTCGTTTGGAATGGTTGGAAGTTGTTTGTGGTATTCAAGGATTTCCAATTTGATGTTGGCTACGGGGTCGATGTCTTCCTCATCTTCATCTTCTTCTTCTTCGGCCGAGGAGTCTGAGAGAGCTTCAGGTTTCTCTCCATTAACCATGAACCGTTTAGAGCGTTGTTTGGTAAGAGGTACCATGACGTGATCAGAAAGGTAATGATCATCGTTAATAGGAGATGGTTGCAATGTACCAACATACTTACAAAGTCGTGTTAGGAGCATACAATATGGAAGTACCATGTTGGAAGCTTTGAATACCCCAGCCATTCTCCTTACCATGTAATAGGCAAGATTAAATGGCCTTTGGTGGGTAAGACAATAGATCATTTGCACAAGACATGCGTTTGGATGATCTTTGTTTCCAGCTAGACTAATGACATTTTCCCTAAGGATTTCTTCCCATTTTCTAAACATGGGATGCATTTCGAAAAGTTCCATTTGAAAGGGATCACGGTGAATAAGCTTTTTGTTACGGTCGTAACGAGATTGGTCGGTCCTAACTTTGAAGATAGTATCTCTAATGGTTTCGGGATCGTCGAGAGGAGTGTTATAGAGAGGCTTAGGATCAAGTGCAAGGTTTTGAGCATTAATTGCCCAATCTTGAGAGTACATACAAATTCCTTCACAAGAAATGCGAAGAATTTGAGCAAAGGTGTTGAGAGGAAAAGTAAAATTTTGTTTGTTGATGATGAAGGCGATTGAGATGCTATTGTCGGTGTTTCTAATGATCCTAAAGCTTTTGTAAAATTCAAAAATAAAGACCGGACAAATTTGTTCATCTATGTTAAGGAGACAATCAAAGTTGATTGTTGAGAAAACTTGACGAATGTCAGTATCTTCAAGGAAACATTCCTTGACTACACGACCTTCGTGGATAAGTCATTTTACAAGGCTTTTGAATATTTGACGGTCGGTTTTGGTCAATCCCTTTTTACGATAGTAGTGAGTAAGGTAATGGACAGTGTCATGATGATCTTGTTGAGTGGCTTTGGGCATGGTTGGTCCTAAAAATACAAATTTTCAATTAAGAAAAATTAGTTGGAGTGGGTTTATGGTTTTGATTTGTATTAACAAGTTGTGAACAAAAAGTGATTTTGTTAAAATCCCCCTTTTTATGATTAATTTGAAAAACCCTAATTGAGTTAATTGATTAGATATTAAGAAACCATAAACCCTAGGATGAGGATGATGAAAGTTAGAACAAGTTAATGTAATTACTTACAATGGTGTTCTAGGAGGGAATACTTGAAAGTATGGAAGCCAATGAGGATGAATTCTGTAGCTTGGTCGTTTTTGTGTTGTGTGAATAGAGGGAAAAACAATCAGTGGTGAATTTTTGAAAGCGTATAGCTGAGTTCTGTTCCACGGTTCCCCCGGATCCTTTATGTTTGGGATCCGGCTAGTACAACTAGGGGGATCCGGCTACTGTGGACAGAAAAGGGGTTGTTTGGCAATATTTTTGTAGTAGGCTTATAAATTAGCTTACTAGAAAATAGTTCGGAGGTATTAGATGAAGATTGTTTTTGGATGACGGATTTTGATGAATCACACATCGAAGGTTCATATGTGATGACGGCGTTAGTTTGACGAATCAAAAGGAGTATCATTCCCGATGATGAAAAAGATGGAAAAGTGACGAAAGAGACTTCTAATGATGTTAGTGATAAATAAACAAAGAGGACTTATGAAAATAAATTGAACTCATGTAACCTATCTAATGAAAAGTAAAACATACCTCTATGCTTCTTGGTTTGGCATAATACCAAAGATACTTCATGATCTTTTAAAGTAATCCTTTGTACTTGGTGTACGTAAGTTGTGATTACTTTTTAGATCCTTCCTTGAATGTTGACTTCATTATTCTTAGAATGAAGATTTTGGAGAGATTCAAGCATGAAGATTTCTTAGATACAAAAGTTGTTAGAATCATCTATCAATGTCCAACAAAATGTTTTAAAAAAAATATGACCCAAAAAAAATCCTTTTTTGTAGTTTTCAAACATACACGGATCGTATCAAGTCTTTAAAGTACAATATACTTTAAGAAACTTGGTAACGAAGCTCTGATGCCAATTGTGGAAAACTAGAAGGGGGGTTGAATAGTTTTACCAATTTAAAACTTCCTTTTAAATATTTAGATCGACTTATGTCAATCTATTTGGTTGTTTATGTTGGACGTTGATAGATAGATATATAAACGTGTAATGAAAGATAAAGAGTAAAAAGCACATCACCATGACACAAGTTATTTATAGTGGTTCGGCTACAAGGACACCTTCCTTGCCCTACTCCACTCCCCGAGTCACCTACTCGAGAGTTTGTAAGCACTACACCAATCTCCTTATGGCGGAGAAGCCTTCACAACGTCGCTTAATCTTTTTCCGGTACAAAGCTAAATACCGAGTTCTTTCACACCAAGGTGAACTACACCTAACACAACGTCGCCTACCCTTTATACGGTGCTAGGCTAACCACCGAGTTCTTTCACACCTTAGGAGAACTAATCCTATCACAACGTCGCCTACCCTTTATTAGGTACTAGGCTAAGCACCTAGTTCCATTACTATGGAGGAACTACTACCCTTCACGACACAACACCTAATCTTCAAGGAGATCTACTCCTTGTTACAACACCATCAAGGATATCACCATTCTTGTAAATAAACAAATACTTATATGTATAACGATGCACCTCATCGATTATACGACCTAGGCATTCTTCCCAAATGCTACTTGATTTGATTCTTCGGCATCCTTCACTAATTCATTTGACACAACGCTTGGCACCCTTCACTAATGACTTCGTCTTGACACCTATAGCATTCTTCACTAATGCTCTTGACACAAACGATAAGCACCTTTCACTAATGCTTTCGTCTTGACACTTTCGCCATCCTTCTCTAATGCCTTTAACCCAATATCTATGGAGAAAGGAAGAACTATCAACAAGAGAACCTTAGTTGTCTTGATGATGACGAAACATTGCAACTCATGGACTTGAGCTTACACGTCTTCAAGAAGTGGTGATTTCTCCTTTAAGAGGAACATAGAAGATCACACAAAAACAAAAGACAGACTACATAGATCACTTAGATCTGAGGTTAGAGGGTTAGAATACTTGGGGGAAGTATGTGTGTAAAGTGATTAAAAGAAAGGAAGAAATGGCTCTCTATTTATAGAGAAAATTCTCTACTGTTCCCCGGATCCCACGAATCCCTTCCACTTGGGATCCGGCTAGCACAAAGCCAGGGATCCGTGAAACGCTCCTCTTTGCCCATGGGTATTTTTGGTTATGGGTCATGGGTTATGGGTTGATCCATGGTTTTCATTCTAGATACAATGAACTTGGTTAAGTGGTATAAATAAAACCATGGGTTATGGGTCAAAACCATTTGCTAGTTTTTACTCATTTAGTATATACTTGTTTTTACCCATTTAATATATATTTGTTTTTACCCATTTTAGTATACTTAGTTTAAGTATATTCTAACCCAATATGTAAACACTAGTTGTTGTACATATGTAACATAAAATCACTTATACTTGTTTTAGTGTTTTATGTGAAAACGTAAGTGTGTTAGGAAACTATTAACTCAAACTATTTACGTATTCTATTTGTTTCGTTAAAATGATTTTACGTTTGTTATCGACAAAACATTAGAAGATCGTAAAATATAAATAAACGTTTTTACGGCTTATTTGTATTAACAGTTTTTGCAAAAGAAATCGTTTGAAAACGTGTTTTTGGGTGAAAAATTCGTGTTTTTGCATTTCTGGGCAGTTTTTACGCGTAAGTATCGTTTGGTCAAAACCCTCTTTTTACGTGTAAGAAAAGTCAAAACCCTAGTTTTCTACGCGTAAGGTTTTACGCGTAAGATTTGAATTTTACGCATAAGCTTTTGGTGAACCATCTTCGTGCAACAACGGTTACTCAGTGCTTCCCTCACTTGGATAAGTTTGTGGAACACTTCGACTTGGGGATATCTTTTACACTGTGATAGTGTAAAGGATTTTGGTTTTAAACCTAAACTTACGCATAAGCATAGTCGCTTACGAGTAACACTCTAAGTCTAAGCTAACACTTACGCGTAAGGTTTTTATGACTAAGCATTTTGTTTACGCATAAGACTTACGTTTAACCTTAAGTTTAC
This sequence comes from Chrysanthemum seticuspe, assembly GCA_019973895.1. NCBI lineage: Eukaryota > Viridiplantae > Streptophyta > Magnoliopsida > Asterales > Asteraceae > Chrysanthemum > Chrysanthemum seticuspe. The sequence continues at coordinate 128,807,980 of BPTQ01000004.1, forward strand.
GCCTAAGTTGGGTTTTACGCATAAGGAATCCTATGCCTAAGCTTTCTACGCATAAGAATTCTACACATAAGCAATCCTACGCATAAGCACTAATTTCTACGCATAAGAACAGGTTTACGAGTAAGATTTTGAGCAAAACTTCAAACGGCCATAACTTTTGAACCGTAACTCTGTTTTCAGCGTTCTACCCATCAAAACGACCGTGAGACCGAGGAGATTGGCATGCCGAATTAACTTAGTTCATTCGGGTCAACTTTCGAGTCCTAAAAACGCTCCGAACAGAATTTATTGAGGTTTTTAAGTTTTTAGAGCAAATTTTCACTACAACAACCGAGCTTAATCTTCATCAAACACAACTCCTTTATCGTTGAATCGATCCTACATCAACTTTATTAGTAATACCTTCATCAATGGCTACTCAACAAGATATTCATGCAGCCGGTGCCGAAAACCGTCCTCCTATGTTGGAAAAAGGTGGTTATCTTCAATGGACAAGTCGTATGCTTCGCTACATCAAGACCAAACCTAATGGAAAACTCATGATTCAATCCATTACGAATGGTCCCTTCAAGCCTCGACAAGTCCAAGACCCTGGAAATCCTGATGCAACACCTCCCGTCCCACCATCTTTTCATACTCAAACTGAATCAGAATACACTGAAGAGGATCAGAAGCAAGTCGACGCAGAAGATATGGCAATACACATTGTCCAACTGGGTTTACCAAGGGAAATCTTTGCTGCTGTAGATAGCTATGAAACTGCTTACGATATGTGGGAACGTGTTAGACGGCTATGTCATGGAAAAGAAATTGGTCAACAAGACATGGAGAACAAGCTGCTAACTGAATGGGAAAAGTTCACATCAACTCCAGGAGAATCCATTGAATCCTACTATGGAAGGTTTTGCACTTTGATGAATGAGCTTATCAGAAACAAGTTGGCACCTAGAACTATCGTGCAAAATATCAAATTTCTCAACAATCTTCCAGAAGAATGGGGACGATATGTTACTATTGTCAACCAAACAAAGGACTTACATCAGGTGAATTTTGATCAACTAAACGATTTTCTGAAACAAAACCAAGCTGAAGTGAATGAAGTCAAGAGAGAAAGATTGGCAAAGAATCATGATCCATTGGCACTAATTGCAAAGACTCAAACTACAGTGAATACACAACAACAAGCTTCATCATCTTCCACTAACAACAACTTGCAGCAATACATTCCACAACCACAAGCTGTTTTCCCTCAACAATAATTATATCCACCAGAACAACAAGTCATTCAACAACAACAGTATCCACAATACCAGGAACAAGGAATCACTGATCCTGAAATAGAACAAGAAGAAGCTTTGTCACATGCATTTTCATTCTTGGGTAAAGCATTCAGAAGTCGCTATTCCACACCAACTAACAACAACCAAAGGATTTCATCAAACACTCGCAACAGGCAAATTGCACAGCCGGGTTTGAATATGGGTCATCAAGGACAAATGGTTGGAGTTATTGGGAATTAGCAGGGATATGCTACTGGATTTCGCATGGGTAATCAGGTGGTTCCGTATCAGGGTAATCAGTTGGGTCAGAATGCTGGAAATCAGATGGGTCAGAATGTTGGGAATAGAGCAGTGGATAATCAGAATGGGAATGTTGCAGCTCCAGTCATTGGGAATTATGGAAATGTGAATCAGGGTAATCAGGTTAAGTGTTACAATTGTCAAGGAGTGGGTCACATGGCAAGGAATTGTCCTACCAAGCCGAAAAAGAAGGATCTTGCATATCTTCATAAAGCTATCATGTTGGTACAAAAGGAAAACGCAGGACTTCAGTTGAGTGCTGAGGAACATGACTTTATGGCTATTATGGATGATTTGGAAGACCTAGAGGAAATCAATGCAAACTGCATCTTCATGGCAAATCTTCAGGAGACTAAGTACGACACTGACTCTGACGCACCTCCTGTTTATGACGCTAATGCAGTATATGAGGTACCAATCATTGATCCATGCTATAACAATGTCATATTTGATGTGTTTACTCATGATGAACAGTTGATGCGTGCCAAACAGTCAAGCTAAATCACTCAAGCCTGCCACTTGTGAATGGCCGACCGTAACAAGCTTAAAACTGCTCAAGCACGAATGCAATGAAGATCAGGAGAGTATAATGTTTCCCCAGGTCGTTAAGTCCCAACGAGCTGTGCGAGAATAGCCAAACGTGTAGTGATCGAGAAATTTGAACGAAAAAGGGATTTGAATGATATTATAACTACAGAAAAAGCCAACAAATTACAACGGCTTAAATGCAAATTAAAGAGAATCTAAAAGATAAAAGCTATTAAATAAACGCTATCACTATTTTTAAAATTGATGAACGTTTAAAAATTAAAACTTACGTTTAAAATAAAATTACGTAAACGTATAAAATAAAAAGTGAAATCTAAGAAATAAAAGTCCTAAAAATATGAAAATGACATTTTTACAAACCTAATGATAAAAGAAAATTTATAGAAAAAGAAAATTATTTTTATAACTATTTAGTTAATTATAATTAATTAAAAACTAATTTTAACTATTAAATAATCACCTAAAATACAAGAAAATAGGAAATTAAGCTTGAAAAATAAGATTAAGGCTTAGAAAAATCTAAAATAACAAAATAGAATTTTCAAAACTATTTTTGTATTTTTCTGATTATTTTTCTATTTTCTAGGAATTAAAAACTAATTAAATTATTTAAAAATACAAATTTAACTAAGAAAAATCTAGAAAAATATTTTTTTGTCTTTTTATATTTATCTAAACTTAAGAAAAAGGAAAAATTATTTTTTTGAAGCTTTTCTTAATTATTTTTATTTAAAGCTAATTAAAAATGCCTAAAAATCAATTTAAATGCAGAAAAATAGCAAACCAACTTGGAAAAATCTGAAAATTTCAGGAAAAGCTTAAAATTATATTAGGAAGCTAGGAAAAATGGAAAAACAAGGGCTTATGTGGAGGAAATTGGAACTGATGTGGAATGTGCTTAAAAATAAGCACTTTAAGTAAGCAAATGGAATCCAAAAGCCACCAACTGAATACAAAAGCTACAATAAGCTAAAACTACCTAAATGCAACAAGTAACAACTATCTATAACCTCTGACTTGCAAATTACCAAGGATTGATGAAATGAGCTTTTGGCTAAAAACAGTAACTGAGGGTACCAAGTTTGAGCTTATGCACAAGCTTCAAAATAAGCTGAAACAACAAAATGGAAGTGTGACCCTGTACTAGACCTGGGTGGGTATCTATAAGCTAAAGATGAAGCCTAGACAAGCTCTTGAGAGCTCTGTGCAAGTGCTGCAAGATCTGCACAAAACCTGTGCAGATCAGTGCAGTGTGCACAGGGCAGATAAGCTTGTTTTGACAAGCTCATTTGAGGCTTCTAAAAAATTGACAAAAATCTGGAAAAATGCTAATAAGAAACAAGACCAGCTGAGCTTTTTAAAACAACAAGTTTCATTGAAATTGGCCCAGAGATGAGCCCATGAAAAAACATCTTAGATTAGCCAAAACTGAGATTTTTCAAACTTTTGACTTTTGAAGCAATATTGAAAAGTTTGACTAATGTGAATTTTGAAGCTAATCTTTGGACTGATTATGATGTTATATTATGGAACAAGCACACTGCAAGCAAGCTTAATGATTTTTGAACACAAAATGAGATTATGTTTTTACAGAATCACAACAGTGAAGATGTTAAGGTAGATTAAAATGGATTGTTGACTTTGTTGATTAGCAGGCACAAGTTATGACTCAAATGAGTATATATGGACTAAACAAACATGATCCAACAGATTTCAACTCATGAACACACCTTAAGAACAGTTATGACAGTAAACCAAACACCCCTTTCACTACTGATAAGCAAATTAAAACTGCTCTAACTACTAATCCAACATGTTTTAATGATCAATCTAAGTTTAAATCACCATAATACTACTGTTTAAACAGGTTAGAACTAGCTATAGCAACAAAAACAAATTATGCTAAAAAATGAGCTTGAACTTACATATAGTCCCTAGCCACTGTGGCTTGCTACCATTGAAACCAGAACACTACCTAATCTAAACCTACCCATTGATTCTAATCCAATCCCAAGAACGTGTCTGCACCAACCCATTCCATTCCTTCCTCAAATTTGCCCCATGTTGACTTTCATTGACCAATAATCAAAAGTGATTGAAACTGAGATGTGAGCTTATGGAAAGCTTTACTAAGCTAGTTTGAGCTTACTTGAGCTTAAAAATAAGTTGCTAAGAGGTTTTGCATAAGATTTTGAGAGTAGAAATTTCAACAGTAGACATTCAAAATGGAAACTGAACATGAACTTAAATTGATAGTTGAAATAAATTGCAATACACTTGAATACCCTTTTTTAATACAAATAAGATTGAAAATACAAATGAAAACTGATTAAGACATGATAAGCTAAAAGTCGACATACATTGTGAAAAATTAAACTAACTACTGCCCTCCAGTTGCCTCTCTTTCTTCTCTTTTATACCCAAAAAGCTCCACGTGTCCTCCTGAGTGATTCCCACTTGATTCCTTGTCCACTGGGTCCTTTGAGTGTAAAATGGCCATTGGGTGAATTTGGCGAGAAAAGTGGTTTTGACCACTGTGGACTGAGCTAGCACTAGGGGGTGGCTAGGTGTGATGATGATGTGGGTGAGGGGATAAGGTGATAGGTGAAGGGGAGAGGTGATGGGTGAAGGGGTTGCAGAGTGTAGCAGGGCAAGTGGTGGGGAAGCAGGAGGTGGGAGGGAAAAGAAGGTGTTTGACTGGGGTGGTTTGACCAGGGGGTCAAAAACAGGAAAGGGGTCAAAATGGGTTACATGGCAGGGGTCAATATTGTTTTGACTAGGCTTAGTTTAGTTTTAATGATAAGGACAAATTTGTAATTATGCCAAACTAGAGGGACCAATCCTTCCATTTTCTCAAAGTTAGTACAAGGACCAATATTGACAAGTTCCAATAGTACAAGGACCAGTTTTGACATTTTCAAAATTCCAGGGACCAAACTTGACATTTTTGAAACTTGAGGGGCCTTTTCTGCCATTTAACAAAAGATTTATTCAAGGACCATTTTTGACAACTTAGAATATTTCAGGGACCTTGAATAACATTTTTCTTTATTTTGATTTACCAGGGACTGTTTTTGACAACTTTTGAAACTTGGGGGACTAAAACTGCCAATTATGCAAATTTGATACGTTTTTCACCAGATTTTGATATTTTTGCATTTAAAACACATAAAACACTTATTTGTGATATTTTTATCATTTTGATGCATTTCTGAGTGTTTTCAGATGTTTTTGCAGTTTAAATGATACAAAAATGATGAGTATTTAGACACTCATCAATCCCCCACACTAAGATATTGCTAGTCCCTAGCAATGTTTTGAGAAAAATTAATGGATTTCATCTCTTTACCAAAAGCCATTACTTCTGGAGTAGCCAAATGTTTCAGTTCAAGCAAGAACCATGGTACACTGATAACCATGTGATTTTGAGCAAATCACCAGCTTTCAACGGATTTGATTTTGTCTTTACCAGAAGCCGTTTGCTCTGGACTAGCCAACTCTTAGATAAATTATCAATATTATCTTTGGTGAGCTGATTACCAATTATGGATTTTCCACTGCCTTTACCACAAGCCATAACCTTGCGGGCTAGCCAACTCTTCACTTTTTAGGATATGGTGAGCTGAATACCATACAATTTTGGGCAAATTGCAAGCCGTCAACGGATTTGAGATATCTTTACCAAGAGCCGTTTGCTCCTGGATTAGCCAATCCTTATGTGGGTTAGACATGGTAGACTGATTAACATTTGTTGTGTTTAGTACATAGTACTTCCACTAAAAAATTTTTTTTTAATTTGGCCATTTTGGGGGAAAAAGGGACTAAAAGGGTACATTTATGATCAAAATTCGCCAGAATTTCCCCCCCACACTTAGAAATGAATTTTGTCCTCAATATTCAAAGTACCGGCTGTTATGCCGAAACTTAGAAAGTAAAAAGATAACATTCTAGCTAAGTGTAGAAACACAACAATTATTCTCTTTTTTAATATTTACAATTTTCATTCATTTTTTAGATCTATATACAACATGTGGGGCATCTCCCCCACACTAGGGTGGTACACACGGGTGAAAACCCATGTTTAACTACTGTTTTTGATTACCGAGTCGCTAGCTTGACTCGACCCCGAATTAATTTGTTCATGGGGGAGTAAGTGGAAGAGACAATCTCCATCGGACTTTCATTCAAGATGTTTGGATAAACATTGATGTACGCGAAAGTTCCACACCGATAAGATACAGACAGACCCGGCTCACAAATGGCACATGGAAATGCCAGGGTCAAAGATAATGTCTTCATTCCCGAAGGAGTGAAGAACAGGAGAAGCCACGGGATAGGTGAAGAAGAGAAAGAAAGTCATGATAATGATCTTGACTAACTCATCATCATCAGAAGGGGAATTCATGATAGCATGAATTTCATCTTTTAAGCTCAATTGGTCTAGACATATCCCGGTTGTGTCTAGATCAAAGTAGAAGTTATCATACTCTGGTGGAGATATGATAACAGTGAGTTCATCTGAGAACTCCATGAATGTGAATGAATCATATTCAGAATTGATATGAGTGGGTTCACTGGTGAACTCCTCCAATGTAAATGATTCATAATCGTGGAGAGAATTATGAGAATGAATAGTGGTACTGCCACTAATCTTCTCTCCCATTTTATCAAAACAGAAGGATTTCATTTTCGGAATAGAATCATCGGAAAGAATGTCACTATCCTTAATGGGGATAGGAGATGAAATAGGTTTTTTACTGAAAGCCTCGATTTTAGAAATGAGAAGACTGACATTCAGTAATGTTGCACGAAGTGCTTCATCTTTGATTTCAGTGTCAGTAACTTCATCATTCTCTTCTTCTAAGCTAACAAGCTCAGAAGGTAAATCTTCCACATAAACGATGTCTCCACAAGATAACGAATCATTATCATTAGAATCGGAGAACATCTCAATATGATCATTTTGGAAGACAAGAGGAGGAGGGATATCACACACATGATCAAGAATTCCCTGTGACTCTCTTGGGATTGGGACAAGGTTCTCAACACTAGACTTTATGAATTCGTCCGATTCCTTTTCAGGAACAGTGTCAAGATGCTCGTCCCCCATGTTCAGAGAGTGAGTGGGAGCTTCGGGTGTGATAGCAGTTGTTTGAGAATGAATCTCAACTGCTGGGATATCATCTGATGAACTTGATGAATCAAGTGTATCTTCATCATCACTGTCATCAGGAATAAAACGAAATTGAGAGCTAGATCTGGCTGCTTTTTCTTTTGCAATTGATTCCCTAACAGATTTTTCAAAGGCAATTTGGGATTTTATTTTAGCAGCCTGCTCTTCAGCTAGCAATTCTTCCATGGATTTCTCATGTGAATTTTGAATGACAGGACATTGTGGGAGTGGAGATTTGTCAAAACCGGAAGGTTGACATTGATAATCATCATGAGGACCCCCACAATATACACAAGAAATACTGGGAGCATTTTGAAATGCTGTTTTACTGAACTCCTCACTTCGTTTCACTAACTCCAGAAGCTCTAGATAAGTGTCTTGTTGGGTTTGCTGAGGAGTTTGAGTCATTTGGCACTGTGGAGGTTGGTCGTGATATGGCTAGTCGTAATTGTTACAAGGAAATGGATTCCCTGTTTGACAATCAGAGCTGCAATGGGGACCTCCACAGTTCTCACAACAAAATGATTGTTGTGGGTGGTCATGTGAATAATATGGAATTTGGTCATTTCCAAAGTCCTGAGTGTTACCAGAAAACTGTTCGTAGACAAACGTGTTTCCGGATTGACACTCAAATCCTTGGTGAGAACCTCCACAAAATTCACAGCAGTTATGTTGATTATATGAAGATGAGTCGGGCTGTGGTGGGTAATTGGAAAAATTTGAGGGGTCGTTAAATGAGTTCTGATTAGGATCATAATCAAATGAATTCCTCGAACCACAAAACAAACAACTCCCGTTACGGATATCATTACCACATTGTACACACGTACACCAACGACAGGGTGAACCATAAAGAGGCTCACCACAACCGACACAAGGAATAAACGATTCTATTTGAGAATTATAAGAAGGAATCTGATTATTCAAAGAATCAACAAAACCAACATGGTGATCTGAATGACTATCAAGTCTCGAAGAACATTTTGAAAAATCCGGAGGTGGGACAAGTGGTGTGCTCTGAGAGCTAGCAATTTCCACCACTTCCGTTATGGTCTCCGGTTCTGGTTCTTGAGAAACGTGAAGATTAGGCAAGTCATTCTTGCGAGTCACCGGTCTGAATTCTGCATGTTTGCTTTTAACCGTAAATCGTGAAAGTTCAGGATCAATTCTAGACGGCTTAGGAGCAATTGAGGGATTAGATCATTGGATAACCGTGGGTTGGACGTATTTAGTACCTCCATTATCAGAGGGAAGTACCTGGTCCTTTGTCACCCCGGTTTCTCGTTCTATTTCCCTACGCAGAATCAATGGATCATCACGAACAACACGAATTCTTGACATTTGTGATAAAGTCTGAAGCTTTTCAGCTTCGTCCCAGAATTCGTCGTAGTCGAGAGATTCCATGAGAATAGAAGTTTAGAATCAAATGTATAGAGGGTAAAGGGATAAAGAATCAAAAAGGGTAGGAGGGTAAAGAGGAATATTTTTGGTATTTTTGAAAAACATGTTGTAAAAACAAAGAATGAAAATCTTTTTGGGTTTTTGGATTATATAGATGGTATAAACAAGGAGTGATGTCAAATCACTAATCTGCTAAACGTAAGACTATTAGCACTGCTCCCCGGCAGCGGCGCCAAAATTTGATGCGTGCCAAACAGTCAAGCTAAATCACTCAAGCCTGCCACTTGTGAATGGCCGACCGTAACAAGCTTAAAACTGCTCAAGCACGAATGCAATTGTCACAATTCTCAAATTCCGGTCATTTCTTAAATTAAATATACATCATATTAGTTCATTCATGGCTTTTCATTTCGCATTTAACGCGTAATTTTTATATTTAATAAACGTTATCGCGTGAGTTATTATTTTAAAAATTTAATCCGTTACTTCTAAAAATGATCCCGATATATTTTATACTTACATTTGGCTTATAAAAACTATATTTTGAGTTTACCTAGTGTTCTAAATTTATTTTGTATATAAATCGTTAAATTTATATTATTACGACGTTTTTCTTAAAAACGACAAGATAATTATTATATCACTCAAATCTTTCAAGGAATGTATTTTTACAATTTTTATAAAATCATTATACTCTATTTTGATCTATTAAAAATTTACTTGTACCAAAAAGTTACCATTTACCTTACAAGTTACCTTTTTACCTACACCTTTCACTTAAATCTTTTAACAAACTATACAAGTATATACTTACACTTTATAAAAAAAAAATATATATATATATTTTGTGGACCAAGACCCCTAAAAACCGGTTAGGGGGGGAGTATTGCATTTAAGAGTTGGACAAAATTATCAATTGTATATATTTGTACACTATCTCAATTTCATTCAATCATTCAAGTTAGAGAAAAGTCTTCTTCCTCCTTTGTTTCTTCTCCACAAACCGGTTCTCATCTAGAGCTCAAGGGATCATCATATTTTTTTTTCAAGATCAAGTTAATAACAATCTAGTTACACTCTTTATTTAGGTTTTGAAATAAAAACCAAGAGTGTTTAGGTTTATCCTTGTTCCTTGCACCTCATCATATTCACTTGTAAGCATGTTTCTATCATTTTTCATGTTTCCTCTTCATTTCATATGTATCTTTTCATTTTTGGAGCAACATGCAAGACATATGTGATTTATACCATTTTTACTTGATTTTAGAGTTATATATATATTTATGGTCATCCTATAATTATCCCCTTGGTATTCATTGGTCTTGATGGTGATTAGGAACCCATGACACCCTAAGAAGGTGTATGGTAGGATTAGATTAGCTTTGGAGTTGATTTGAAGGGATTAGAATAGGTTTGGTACGAGAAAAACTATTTTCGATACGTATAAAATATGTTCTGTCCTTGTTTTGATTTTCTGGAAAAACCAACAGTAGGCACGACTCTTTGGCCTTAATATTTAGAAAATATACTTTAAAACGAATCCGTGGCCGCTTGAACGGAATAAAACGGACTTATAACGAAGAAGTTATGGATTTTACAAGTTTGACGATGAAATTTATAGTTTTCTGAAATTTCAGCAACATATTTTTACATTGTTCGGGTCAAAAACGAGCCTTAAGCTTCACAAATTATTTCGACTTGTCAAAAATATATTAGTATACTTTGATACGAAGCTAAGGACATATTATACGTAGAAAACGGATTTGAAACGACAAAGATATGCACGTTTTCATAAACTTGCCGTAACTATTATTTTCTGAAAAACTATATTATTTCTACGATACAAGTGTTACGGTAGCTGTAACGCCCATGTTGAGGGCTGTTTTTAACGAGGTTGTGAAACTTTTTGGAACGAATTGTCTTCTAATAAAATCAAGTTCACCGGGCATATTTTTCAAAACGATAAGCCGTTTGTATAGCGGAGTTTTAATAAATTATTTACGGATGTTCAAACTTGGCCGAAACTCATTTTCTGCACAACAATTAGCTAAAATCACTATCTTTAACCCTTATTATCTTTATGTTCGAGACCTTTTTGACGAAAACTCCTGAACTGAAACTTCTAGATATCGATACAAACTTTCCAAAACCGTCGAGTTCGTTCTCTAACGTGCGACGTACACCATTTTACGACTAGTTTTTCGGAGCCATTTTTGTTAAATTCATGAAAATTCCGACGACATTGTTTTGCGGCGAAAAGTGAAAATTTCACTATAAATCATTATAAAACCATTGTAGGATGACATTTTGACGTAAATACTTGTAAATTGATTTTTGAAGGGTCAAGACGTCAAAAGAGTATTTTTCGACGATTAGTAATATTTTCAAAACTCGCAAATGGTATAAATAGCATATGAAATGCATGCATAACATTACATTGCAACTCATTGCATATCATATCATTCGTAATAGGTCCCGGTTAAAGCATCACATTATACCTCAGTGTACTCACTTTTGTTATCACACCAGTTTACCAAGTGAGTAATCACATCCCCTTTTTACCGTTTTACTATATTTTGGGGCTGAATGCATGAATCATACTCGTATTAAATTGAATCTTACTTTTGTGAACTCGAATCAAATCCTTGAACTTAATTACGAATTTATGACTTGTTGGAATTTATTGAACCGTACATGTTATGACCTTGTCCCAAAGTCTCCCATGTTCGGAGCATCACTATAAAGTCTCGCCTTATTGGTGGAGCGTTCTCAATAAATCTCGCCTAGGTGGTCGAGTGACAAAGGAGTCTCCCTTGTTGGAGCAGTGCAAAGTATCCCATGTTCGGAGCATCACTATAAAGTCTAGCCTTATTGGTGGAGCGTTCTCAATAAATCTCGCCTTATCGGTGGAGTGTGCAAAGTCTCGCCTTATTGGTGGAGCGTTCTCAATAATTCTCGCCTAGGTAGTCGAGTGACAAAGGAGTCTCCCTTGTTGGAGCAGTGCAAAGTCTCCCATGTTCGGAGCATCCCTGAATTATTATATTCGTGGTACTATATTGTGAACTATTATGACCGCTTATACTTGACTATTAGACATACTACTTTTGGCAGTGGGTTGTGAACACACAGGTTGCAAGTTTTGTATGGGCGGAACTTGGAACTGAGTGGATTTACAATGCCTTTGCTTTGCGGACCATTTTCGTTGACCGAAAGCTTTGTATATTTTCTTACGAGTTTTCTTATTTTGCTAAGCGTGTTTACTCACCAACTATTTTCATAGTTGACCCGTTTTTCTCTCATGCATTTCAGGTGATCGTTAGTAAGCTTTTTCTACCAAGTCTTGCATAATGAAGTTTTCACTTGTCACCACAAATCATTATGTATTAGAACTCAATATTTTGGGAACTAAACTTTGTAATATATTTGCCGATGACGGCTAAACTAGTATTGTAATGGTGTACTCTTTCTTTTAAATATTAATGTTGGTATGTTCTATTATCTTGTGCTTATGTTCCCTTCCGTTACACCTCGTGTTTCCGCCTCCGGCGAGGGTGTTACAGCAATGAAGATCAGGAGAGTATAGTGTTTCCCCAGGTCGTTAAGTCCCAACGAGCTGTGCGAGAATAGCCAAACGTGTAGTGATCGAGAAATTTGAACGAAAAAGGGATTTGAATGATATTATAACTACAGAAAAAGCCAACAAATTACAACGGCTTAAATGCAAATTAAAGAGAATCTAAAAGATAAAAACTATTAAATAAACGCTATCATTATTTTTAAAATTGATGAACGTTTAAAAATTAAAACTTACGTTTAAAATAAAATTACGTAAACGTATAAAATAAAAAGTGAAATCTAAGAAATAAAAGTCCTAAAAATATGAAAATGACATTTTTACAAACCTAATGATAAAAGAAAATTTATAGAATAAGAAAATTATTTTTATAACTATTTAATTAATTATTATTAATTAAAAACTAATTTTAACTATTAAATAATCACCTAAAATACAAGAAAATAGGAAATTAAGCTTGAAAAATAAGATTAAGACTTAGAAAAATCTAAAATAACAAAATAGAATTTTCAAAACTATTTTTGTATTTTTCTGATTATTTTTCTATTTTCTAGGAATTAAAAACTATTAAAAACTAATTAAATTATTTAAAAATACAAATTTAACTAAGAAAAATCTAGAAAAATATTTTTTTGTCTTTTTATATTTATCTAAACTTAAGAAAAAGGAAAAATTATTTTTTTGAAGCTTTTCTTAATTATTTTTATTTAAAGCTAATTAAAAATGCCTAAAAATCAATTTAAATGCAGAAAAATAGCAAACCAACTTGGAAAAATCTAAAAATTTCAGGAAAAGCTTAAAATTATATTAGGAAGCTAGGAAAAATGGAAAAACAAGGGCTTATGTGGAGGAAATTGGAACTGATGTGGAATGTGCTTAAAAATAAGCACTTTAAGTAAGCAAATGGAATCCAAAAGCCACCAACTGAATACAAAAGCTACAATAAGCTAAAACTACCTAAATGCAACAAGTAACAACTATCTATAACCTCTGACTTGCAAATTACCAAGGATTGATGAAATGAGCTTTTGGCTAAAAACAGTAACTGAGGGTACCAAGTTTGAGCTTATGCACAAGCTTCAAAATAAGCTGAAACAACAAAATGGAAGTGTGACCCTGTACTAGACCTGGGTGGGTATCTATAAGCTAAAGATGAAGCCTAGACAAGCTCTTGAGAGCACTGTGCAAGTGCTGCAAGATCTGCACAAAACCTGTGCAGATCAGTGCAGTGTGCACAGGGCAGATAAGCTTGTTTTGACAAGCTCATTTGAGGCTTCTAAAAAATTGACAAAAATCTGGAAAAATGCTAATAAGAAACAAGACCAGCTGAGCTTTTTAAAACAACAAGTTTCATTGAAATTGGCCCAGAGATGAGCCCATGAAAAATCATCTTAGATTAGCCAAAACTGAGATTTTTCAAACTTTTGACTTTTGAAGCAATATTGAAAAGTTTGACTAATGTGAATTTTGAAGCTAATCTTTGGACTGATTATGATGTTATATGATGGAACAAGCACACTGCAAGCAAGCTTAATGATTTTTGAACACAAAATGAGATTATGTTTTTACAGAATCACAATAGTGAAGATGTTAAGGTAGATTAAAATGGATTGTTGACTTTGTTGATTAGCAGGCACAAGTTATGACTCAAATGAGTGTATATGGACTAAACAAACATGATCCAACAGCTTTCAACTCATGAACACACCTTAAGAACAGTTATGACAGTAAACCAAACACCCCTTTTACTACTGATAAGCAAATTAAAACTGCTCTAACTACTAATCCAACATGTTTTAATGATCAATCTAAGTTTAAATCACCATAATACTACTGTTTAAACAGGTTAGAACTAGCTATAGCAACAAAAACAAATTATGCTAAAAAATGAGCTTGAACTTACATATAGTCCCTAGCCACTGTGGCTTGCTACCATTGAAACCAGAACACTACCTAATCTAAACCTACCCATTGCTTCTAATCCAATCCCAAGAACATGTCTGCACCAACCCATTCCATTCCTTCCTCAAATTTGCCCCATGTTGGCTTTCATTGACCAATAATCAAAAGTGATTGAAACTGAGATGTGAGCTTATGGAAAGCTTTACTAAGCTAGTTTGAGCTTACTTGAGCTTAAAAATAAGTTGCTAAAAGGTTTTGCATAAGATTTTGAGAGTAGAAATTTCAACAGTAGACATTCAAAATGGAAACTGAACATGAACTTAAATTGATAGTTGAAATAAATTGCAATACACTTGAATACCCTTTTTTAATACAAATAAGATTGAAAATACAAATGAAAACTGATTAAGACATGATAAGCTAAAAGTCGACATACATTGTGAAAAATTAAACTAACTACTGCCCTCCAGTTGCCTCTCTTTCTTCTCTTTTATACCCAAAAAGCTCCACGTGTCCTCCTGAGTGATTCCCACTTGATTCCTTGTCCACTGGGTCCTTTGAGTGCAAAATGGCCATTGGGTGAATTTGGCGTGAAAAGTGGTTTTGACCACTGTGGACTGAGCTAGCACTAGGGGGGGTGGCTAGGTGTGATGATGATGTGGGTGAGGGGATAAGGTGATAGGTGAAGGGGAGAGGTGATGGGTGAAGGGGTTGCAGAGTGTAGCAGGGCAAGTGGTGGGGAAGCAGGAGGTGGGAGGGAAAAGAAGGTGTTTGACTGGGGTGGTTTGACCAGGGGGTCAAAAACAGGAAAGGGGTCAAAATGGGTTACATGGCAGGGGTCAATATTGTTTTGACTAGGCTTAGTTTAGTTTTAATGATAAGGACCAATTTGTAATTATGCCAAACTAGAGGGACCAATCCTGCCATTTTCTCAAAGTTAGTACAAGGACCAATATTGACAAGTTCCAATAGTACAAGGACCAGTTTTGACATTTTCAAAATTCCAGGGACCAAACTTGACATTTTTGAAACTTGAGGGGCCTTTTCTGCCATTTAACAAAAGATTTATTCAAGGACCATTTCTGACAACTTAGAATATTTCAGGGACCTTGAATAACATTTTTCTTTATTTTGATTTACCAGGGACTGTTTTTGACAACTTTTGAAACTTGGGGGACTAAAACTGCCAATTATGCAAATTTGATACGTTTTTCACCAGATTTTTGAAATTTTTGCATTTAAAACACATAAAACACTTATTTGTGATATTTTTATCATTTTGATGCATTTCTGAGTGTTTTCAGATGTTTTTGCAGTTTAAATGGTACAAAAATGATGAGTATTTAGACACTCATCAACAGCATTCTGTGACGCCAGCACCTACTTATGATACATACCTGGACAATCCGAGTTGTAGCAATACGAACTCTGAAACTCCAGATGTGGATCCTAATGGATGCTGTGTGGCACAAAATACTGAGACTGATGAGGAAACACGTGCTTATTTTGAAACATTAATCAATAACTGTGGCATTGAAATCGAGAAAGTTAAAACGGTCAATCGCGAAGTTAAGGCCGCGAATGCTAAATTGACCGCTGAGCTTGAGAGTTACAAGGAGAACGCAAAAGCTTTTGAATTTCACAAAAACAAAGAATCAGAATTAGAAATTGGTTATCGAAATTCTGTTTTAAAAGAAAAACAATTGCAAATCAAGTATGACACATTTGATGTGAATTTGAACTTGAAAATAAAATCTTTAAACAAGGAAATTTCTGAACTAAATGACCAACTTTCTAAACAAAAAGCAACGTTTTCTGATCTTGAAAAAGAGAAGAAGAAGTTGATAACTGATTTTTCAAAACGAGAAGATTGTCTTCTAGATGAAATTCTTGATAAAAATGAGAAGATAAAAAATTTGGAAAATTTGCTTGTTACAATGGGTCATTCAGCCAAATCAACCAATATGCTGATTAATCAAGTTAATCCGTATTATCATACTACTCAAAAAATGGCTCTTGGTAACACACCTCCTTGTTTCCTCAAGAAAGCTCAGAAAGAACGGAATGTGTTGAACAATGGAAAACCTTTGCATGAACCCATAATTGTTCATGATTCTCTTGAAACGTTAGAACTATCTGAGGAGAGTAGATCAAAAATGAAACAAAATCATCCGGAAATGAAACCAATTGATTATAACAAATGGAACAAAATTAATGGTGTTTCTTTTGTTTCTCAAAAAGAACAATCAAAGTTTTCCATAACACCCAGTGTCTCAAACAGTGTGTCAAGACCAGTTCTAAACCAGTTTCAAAACCAGTTGCAACTCCTGTAGTTGTCTCAAAATCTTTTTCAAAAATCGAACAAATGTCTTCAAACAATCCTTCTAACACAAGTGATGCCAGAAGCATTTTAGAATATGTTAAAACTAGAATTGGGAGACTTCAAGAGACTGTTAAAACTAAAACCCATATTACAACTAACATCTGGTTTTCTAGTTTTGATAATGAAAATAAAAAGTTTTTTGAAACTGAAATTGCCCCTCAGCTGAATAACATCAACTCAAGGGTAATTCATTTTGAACAAGCATTTTTAAAAGAAACAACTGACTTTGTCAAGGACCATAAATCCCTGGTAAAGCAAGCTAATGAAAGTGTTGCACACATCAAAGTTTTAGAAAATTTAAATGATTCTCTCTTCGAATATGTTCTGACTACTGATATTATGTCCATTATTTTACAAACATATTCTGTTGAAGATCATGAAAGACTCCAGTCTGAGACCTCCGAAATTGTTTCAAAATATGAAAAAGCTCTTGAAAAACTTGAAAAAGAAAATGTCTCATATTTTAAACAACTTGATCGAAAAACTGAGGAATGAAAATATGACAAACTGTCGTATGAGCGTGCCTACAATGACATGAAAGCAAAAAATGATCTTTTGAGGGCTCAGCTGGAATGTCAAAAAGGAAAGGCAGTGGATTCTGAGATTACAAAACCATTGATTGAGGAGAAAGCAAATGCTCCAAAACCGGTTTTCAAACAAAAAATGTCTGTTTCTCTGCCTCTTCCAAAAGTCAATGAGAAAAATGTTTCATCAAAACCAGTCACTCCACCTGCCTTGCCTAAACAAAATGTTGACAAAGGAAAAGCGGTTATCGAGAAACCAACAGTTTTAGCACCTGGCCTTTTTAAGATGAGTACCACTAATGCGTCTGCCTCCACATCTAAACCATATGGAACAAACGACATAAGTTTAGAAAAGCACTCTAAAGAGACTAGGAAAGCTGAAACCACTTCTCTAGATAAAAATGTGAATCCTAATGCGTGTGCCTTACCTTCTACAGGACTAGGAAACACCTCTAGGAGCAGCAGACTAAAGCCTAAGAGAAATACAAGGAATAATAGAGTCCCGCGTGCCTCTTAGAGTAGTAGCTTGAATAAAGAGAAGAAAGTAGAAGAACACCCTAGGAATTTACCGCTTTATAATAAGAAAGACATCTCATCTGAATGTAATGAACCTATGAAACTTGCTAAGTCTAATGAATGTGTTGAATCTCTTTGTTTAACTTGCAAGAAATCTTTAATTAATGTTCATGATGATTGTGTTTCTAAGAATGTGAATGATAAGCCTGTTAAGAAGAACGTTCCAAAAAGAACTTATGCTAAACGAGTAGGAAGACTAGTTGCAAGACTTAGGCTTTACACTATTGATAAGAAGCATAGTGTTTACTTTAGAGATGACATTTGGAAACCCACGGGTAGAATTTTCACACTCCAGAATGGTACAATGAGTGACCAACCAGAATACCCAGTAGAAAACTTCTTTGAGTGTGATCAGGATTTTACCTCTAACCCAAAGGAACCAAAATCAAAACGGTTTCCAAAATCTTCCTCTTTTGTTATTGGCAGGTTATCAAAATATGTTTTTGGATCGTCGACTCGGGTTGCTCCAAGCACATGACCGGGAATCTGAAGCTGCTGATCAATTTCGTCTGGAAATTCATGGGAACCGTACGTTTTGGAAATGATCATGTAGCAGCTATCATGGGTTATGGAGATCTACCTTTTGGAAATTTTTTGATCACTTGGTTTTACTATGTTGAAGGGTTGGGACACAATTTGTTTTCAGTCAGGCAGTTCTGTGATGCAGATTTAGAGGTTGCTTTTAGGAAAAATGCTTGCTTCGTTAGAAACTTGGATGGCACTGATCTCTTAACTGGGAATCGTGATACAAACTTGTATGCTATCGACATAAACCAAATGACCTCTTCTTCACCAATATGTCTTATGACACAAGCATCTAGAACAAAATCCTGGTTGTGGCACAGACGATTATCCCATCTCAATTTCGACACCATCAACAAACTTGCCAAAGACAACATCGTCAACGGACTTCCAAAGTTCAAATACACCAAGGATCACTTATGTCCATCATGCGAACAAGGAAAAAGCAAAAGAGCATCATATAAACCCAAATACATACCTAGTTCAGAAGCAAAGTTGCATATGTTGCACATGGACTTATGTGGCCCAATGAGAGTTGAAAGCATTAATGGAAAAAAGTATATTCTTGTTATCGTCAATGATTATTCGAGATATACATGGGTTAGGTTTCTGAGATCAAAAGACGAAGCACCAAGCATCATCATCACCTTTCTGAAACGTATTCAAGTACTTCTTCAAACTCCAGTAAGGGTTTTAAGAACAGACAATGGCACAGAATTCACTAATCAGGAGTTAAGAGCTTATTTTGAAGATGTTGGAATCACACATCAGACATCAGTTGTTAGAACTCCACAGCAGAATGGGGTAGTTGAAAGAAGAAATCGAACTCTTGTGGAAGCTGCTCGCACAATGCTAATTTATTCTTGTGCACCGTTATTTCTATGGGCTGATGATGTTGCCACTGATTGTTTCACTCAGAACTGATCCCTAATCCATCCTAGATTCAATAAAACCCCATATGAACTAGTGAACAACAAAAAACTTGATATCTCTTACTTTCATGTGTTTGGCGCTTTGTGCTATCCTACGAATGACAGAGAAGATCTTGGAAAACTGAAAGCAAAAGGTGATATTGGAATCTTCATTGGATATTCAGATAACTCGAGGGTATTCAGGGTGTATAACAGGAGAACTAGGAGGATCATGGAGACGATGAATGTGAATTTTGATGAACTTTCACATATGGCTTCTGAGAGACTCGCTCTAGAACCCGCACTAAACCTGCAGACTTTTGGACACATCAGTTCAGGACTCAAACATCAAAGAGCTCAACCAACTTCGTTTGACAAACCTAAAGAACAAGAATGGGAGAATTTCTTCGAGTTAATGTTCGATGAATACTATGGTGGAACTTCGACAAATGCATCAAACCATCATTCCGCTGCACCCCCTCAAAATCATCCACCACCACCAACAGAAGATGCATCTACAACGGTCGAAACCAATGCACCAACTCCATCAACATCATCTACATCTACTCCAGTTCTTGAAACCATTCTACCAACAGTTGATGAGCAAAACCAAAACATATCATTTCAAGGAGAACCTTCACAAAACCAAAACGATGCAACGTTAGATGAAGACTTATTTGAAAACCCGTTTGCTACGGGATCAGCTGAATCATCCTCAAGCTTACGAGAACCATCTAACTCATATCCGTATAACATACGGTATCCTTCTACTCTGAAGTGGACAAAAGACCATCCAATTGAACAAGTTATTGGTGAACCTTCACGGCCAATTCAGACGAGACGCCAACTTGCCACCGATTGCGACTTATGCATTTACCTTTGCGCAATTAGCAATATTGAACCGAAGAACATTCGAGAGGCAATGGCAGAACCCGCATGGATAGAAGCAATGCAGGAGGAACTTCTCCAATACCGTCTACATGACTCTTGGGACATGGTTCCAAGACCAATTGACATTCGCGTCATTGATCTCAAATGGTTATGGAAGAACAAAAGGGATGAAGAGATGACTGTAATTCGCAACAAAGCTCGTCTTGTGGCCAAAGGATATAGACAAGAGGAAGGGATAGATTTCGATGAGTCATTCGCGCCGGTAGCTAGACTTGAAGCAGTCAGAATTTTCTTAGCCTATGCAGCTCACAAAAACATCACGGTTTATCAGATGGACATTAAGACCGCGTTCTTGAATGGAACTCTGAAAGAAGAAGTGTACGTGAGTCAGCCAGAAGGCTTCGTAGACATGGAACATCCAGACTACGTCTACAAACTCAAAAAGGCAATCTATGGTTTGAAACAAGCTCCGAGAGCGTGGTATGACGAACTGTCCTCTTTCCGTATTCTAAACAATTTCACCAAAGGAACGGTCGATCCTACCTTGTTTACACAAAAATGCAAAAATGACATTTTGATTGTTCAGATTTACGTGGACGACATCATTTTTGGGTCCACTAATCCGAATCTTTCAAAACATTTTGAAAATCTCATGAAAAGTAAATTTGAAATGTCCATGATGGGGGAACTAAAGTTTTTTCTTGGTTTACAAATTCATCAATCCCCACGTGGAATTTTTATTAATCAAGCTAAATATACAACTGAGATTTTGAAAAATCATGGTATGGATAATTGTGACTCTGTCGGAACACCAATGGTAACTTCACCAAAAATTGGAGCCGATTTGTTTGGGAAACCTATCGATCCGAAGAAATATCGGAGCATGATTAGTTCTCTCATGTACCTTACTGCTAGTCGACCCGATATTCATTTTGTTGTTTGCTTATTACCACGGTTTCAGGCAAAGCCTACCGAACTGCACCTCAAAAAGGTTAAAAGGATCTTTCGGTACCTGAAGACATCCATTCACAAGGGTCTTTGGTATCCGAAGGAATCCGGATTTGATCTAATTGCCTTTTCAGATGCGGACCACGCAGGTGATCAAGTTACAGCAAAAAGTACATCAGGAGATGCACAATTTTTGGGTGAAAAGTTAGTCAGCTGGTCCTCAAAGAAACAAGATTGCACTGCACTTTCAACCGCTGAAGCTGAGTATGTGTCTCTATCTGCATGTTGTGCTCAAGTTCTATGGATGAGAACACAACTCACAGATTATGGCTTTACTTTCGATAAAATACCTATGTATTGTGACTTGAAAAGTGCCATAGCCATATCATGCAATCCTGTTCATCACTCAAAGGCTAAACATATCAGAGTCCGCTATCACTTCATAAAAGAACATGTGGAAGAAGGTACTGTTGAATTATTTTTCGTAAAGACTGATTACCAACTCGCCGATCTATTTACTAAAGCCCTTCCAAAAGAAAGGTTTGACGATTTAGTTCGACGAATTGGAATGTGAAGCCTAACCCCTGAGGAGTTAGAATGTCTTCTCAAATCTTCTTGAAAATGTTTTTCCAAAAAGCTTCGCTGTAAATATTTTTGAAAAACAAAATACAAAATTTGAAAAACCAACAAAAGCAAAATATAAAAATATAAAACTTTCAAAAAATACAAAAACAATAGAAAATCAAAAATCCAAAAATATTCTTCTCACGACATGTCTCTCGTATAATCGATATTCTGTACATTTCTAGAAATGTCATTCAACAATGATACGGGTATGTACAGATGCTTGAGCGAGAGTTATTTATATGTTTTCTAAAACTTGTCGTTCCTCAAAATTTCTTCAAAAAAAAAAATGGCTTTCGTATACTTTAGTACGAAACCCGGACAAAAATGATGACTTTTGATTATCTACAAATCAAAACTCGTGTTTTTAAAGAAAAATCAAGTGTACGCTTCAGTGCACTACATTTAAAACTGGTGAGAAATCATCATCACCTTGAGCACCTTTTCAAGATTGTTCAAAAAGATTTTTCAAAATCTTTTAAAATATTTTTGTGCTCAAGATAACTCCCTCTAAAACCCTTTAATTGATTATGCTTTATTAAAGGGGGAGTAAAAAACAAAAAAAAAAAAAAAAAAACAAAAAAACAAAAAAAAACCCTTAAACGTTCCAAATTCATGCTTAAATCAAATCCGTTTGTCTCCCCAAAAGATTCTAAAAATGTTTTCTAATCCGTTGATATTAAAAATATCACGAATATACTATTTTTGAGGGGGAGAAGACGTGATCGAAAATCTTTAATGATCGGTGTTTGAATCTCAAAATGAGCTCGACTCATTCGAAACCAATGAATTGACGGGAATCAAAGTCAGTAAATGTACCATCTCGAGAAACTTGTGATAGATATGCACTTTCATGGGTCTAACCTCCTTTTTTCAAGGAGTGTTTACAACTTCAAGTTAGTTATTAGAGCTAGTTGTCACCTAAAAACTGACAATGGAACTCTTTAACTAGGCAACGTAACCGTGTCTCGTGGGGAATTGTCTATCATGAGCCGATCAATTCAAAAAGTGCGAACTCTACTCTCACTGTGCTGATTTCTGTCAAAACTTATAAGCACATGTGAAGGGGGAGTGTTTCTGAAAGTATAAAACTCTCAGAGTGTTCCAAACATGTTTTCAATCATAAACACTTTGAGAGATTTTCAAGAAAAATGGTTTTATGGCAACATGGGACAGTCATGGAGTTAGAAGGTGACTAAGGATAGGTATATCCGTCCTATGATCCGCCAGAGCCGGAGGGATCTACCCAAGGACATCACAAATAGTTAGTATTAGAAGTCCTTAGGAATGATTGAAAAAAAGAGTAATGTGAGAAAGGAGAAATAAGGGGTTGAAGAATTAAAAAGAAATGTAATGAAAAATGGTGAAAAGAAATAGCCCTCCATATTCAACCTTAGGGCAAAAACCGGGTTCAATTCATCTGCTACTGGTTGTCACTAGATGACACTGGTATTGAAGACAAAGACGTCATGAACCCAGTGACGCACTACACTAAACCTTCTAGCCACTCAATTCCTCTTAAAAGGATTTGTTTCATTCTCACTGGGAACCCTACATAATCTATCGACTTTCTCTTAGAGATCGTTGATATTGAAGAAGGAGACCCTCTCCCTAGTCTCCGCTCAGGAAAACCAAAATGCACTATTGAGTCTAGAGCCACGAGATTCATCAAAAGATCTCATAGGAACACATGACATGACATCACTTGTTGTTCATCGATAAGGACACAAGTGATATATTCTAGAGTCCTACGCAGATCTTAGCAATCTGCCAGAACATTTATGAGAAGTTTCACATCTGTGATCTTCAGTGATTGAATGGAAACTCCTGCCAGGGTCAACATCAAGCAGCCCTGACAGCAGGTCACTTCGGTAACTCCCCGTGGATTACGCTTAGTGTGTCTCAAACGGTCTACAGTCGTGGGGTGATGCTTCGGTGTACCTCAGCGACTCATCTGAACTGTAGGTGTACTTCGGTACATCGCGTTATCTTGTGGGACTCCAGTTCAGGAACGACCTTTGTAAGAATTAGAGATGTGTTTTCACACTATGCTGTTAACACCCTCGAAATTCAAACTTGTAAGTGCCGGAATCCGCTTATTACTAACCAGTTTTTATGTTTTCTTCTTATGGAAGCTCCGGAGCGGATTGATCGTGCAGATTCTCCACATGCTCATACCAACAACACATGAAATTTCTCATCAAAATCAAATGCAACACAAAGTAAAAATGATTCTTCGTCAATGTCAAAGAATCTACAAAGTTTAAAGACTCGAGAACTACATCATTGGCAACTAAAAGTCAAATAGAAGTGTGAGCATGGTGGAGAAAGACGTGGAGACATCTAACCAACGAAGTTGACAACGGCAGAAAACAACATTAACTGATCACAAAGCATGAAGGAACAAAGAATTAAGACTATTCTATATCTACACACAAAGTTCAAGCTCAAGGAAAGTAAAGATCTTATCAAGTGGAGCATCTTTTGAATGACCACCCCTTAGGGGGGAGATTGTTAGCCTTAATAGTTTTTATTAGAAGTGATGGTCATTCATGTTTAGGAACTTTGTAACGTGTGTTGGATATCGTTCTAGAATAGTCAACGGGCTCGTGGATTGGGCTAAGCTAAATGGCTAGAAGTTATGTTAAGCTAGCCTTGAATAAGTTCATGTAACCCAATCCAATCCAAGTCCACCACGAAGCCCATGGCCAAGCCCATTAGGGCGTTTTGTCTTGTACTATAAATACCCCTCAAAGTCTCATTTGAAGGGTGTGCTTGAGTGTGTGTGTGTGTGTGTTTTTCTTTAAGCAATATAACAAGCTCTTTCTTTCTCTCTTGTTTTCACACGTACCATCTTAAGTCACCATCTTTCCATCTTTGTTTTCTTTCTTATTTACGCATATCTTATAGTTTGTGTTTAACGTGTTCATCTTGTGTTTAACGTGGTATACTCATGAGATAAGCTTTGGTATAACGTGATAAGGTTGATAGATTTAAGGTCCTACAATATATATATAAAAATTGTTATTATTAATAGTAATAAACAATATATATACCTCGTGAACTGCTTTGAAAATTGGCACTCTTCCTTTGAATGTTTCTTTCACCAAACTGAGATTTCCCTAGATTAGACTTATTCACTCTAGAAATATTACCTTGATACTTGAAATTAGAATCATGTATGGTGCTTCTGATTTTCCCAGAACTTGATTTGGAATGTAAAGAAGATGTTTGGTTACCAAAATTTATTTTTGAGTTAATGTTTCTTCCTGCACATTATTAGGTAGTGGGAAATTATATAATAAATGTTAAACTGTTACCATAAAAAACACAATTAAATTGACAATACCTTCCAACTCCTTTATATATTTTAAAGTTTGATTCCCAGGTGTGTCGCTTTCTACAATTGGCATAGCCGATTGCGTCGATGGAGTGTTTCCCGTTGAACATGTTGCAGAAGATGAAGAACGTTGTTGTAACGTCTTATTACTGATTGAAGAATCTAGCATTTATAACCAAACAATACATGATTCTAAATTAATTCAAACGTATCTAAAGTAATATTTAAATAAAAATATTAATTACACAATAATAAAAACATATTACCCTCACATACTGTTGGCACATTCCGCCAACGGCTTTCATAGTTATTTCCCCTAATGAATTACTTTCAAAAGTAGTTTTACCCATAGCAATTGATTTCTTACTGCGACTTTTATCAACTGTTGTTTAAAATTTAATGAAAACATTTTGTATTAATTAAAAAAAAAACAAATCCAATAAAAAATAAATAAATTTACAAAATAATACATGAACCTTGTCTTCCTGGTGTGTCACTTTCCAATATAGGAGTTTTTGTTACATTGTTTTCCTTTTCAGAACAACCTCCTGTAAATGTATTCCTCTCAACTAATTTACCAAACAATTACAAAAACAAAACAATTTCTTTAATAACACTGGATTGATTAATAAGCAACAAAATAACTTTTGAAAACCATTTGTCACTTTTGTTCTGTAACAAACAAAACACAAAACAATTAAATAGTTAAAAAAGTATCATGTGGGTGAATTGGTGAATCTTAAACATCAATTTTTGAAACAACAATTCGTATATAAATTATACAAATACCTTATAAACAATCACACATTACTAATGAAAATATAATTAAAACAGTTTTACCCATACCAAATACAACAGTTGATAAATTGATTGACAAAACAACAACATATACAAAATAACTACAATACCTGTTTGTTACCTTCCTACAATGAAAAAACAAAAACATACAACATATGAATAGAATACATGCAGGTTGTATGAATATATATATTAATGAAAAATAATTGAGGAAACAATAACAGTACAAAATAACTACAATACATGTTTCTTGATTTCCTGATGTGGCTGATTCCAATACCTCAACATCGTTAGTTTTGGCTTTCTTATTGGTACGTGAATCTGTTTTAAAAAATTAGATACCTTTAAACGCCAAACAGTAATACAAAAATCACAATAATACAAAAAGAATACAAACATAAAACATCACAATAATACCTTTTGAAACAGAAGCACCACTCTTAATATCTTTAGCTCTTGTAAGCCTTTTCGATTGTCTTTGTGGCTGCATCTTTTAATAAACTATCTGTGTATACTGACTCAAAAAAAATTTAATACGTTTGTATGTAATGCCGATACAATATATTATATATACCTTACAGATTAAGATAAAAGTTTATAAAATCATGCATATAATCAAATTGTTAACCGGGCCTAAATATAGGCCTATAATATATCACCATATATACTCCTAATATATCCACATATAATCAAGAAGATAAATACAGAAAAGATAAAAATATTTATACAATTACAAAAACAGTCATGTACATATATCCTGATTTGGAGTATGTAACTAAAAGATTCATTAGCCTAGTTGGTTTGATTACTTGAGGCGTTTTAAAAGTATTATACATATGCAAGTTCGAACCTCACATGTGTCCAGTTTTTAAACTATAATCACATGCATACGTGGCACCCAAACTTAAAATTGCTTATGTGGCATTACGTAGCATTGACTAGGCAAAACGTGGCAATGACATGGCATTACGTGGCATTTCGGCTGATTAATGACATCATGAGCATCCTGTTATATATATGTTATATATATATATGTTATATATATATTACGTCAAGTTTCAATATAAGTTTCGAGTCATTATCCGTTTCGAGTTCAAAAGTCTGAGTCATGACTCTCGCTTTTACACGTCATATAGTCCAATAAATACTAAAGTCCATGTTACGGCGTTTTCGGGGTCAATTGAGACTAAAAAGTCATGATAACATCGACGTTGCGCAAAGTTGACATATATATTATTAAGTCCAAAATAAACAACTCCATAACTCCAATCAACTTCCAAATAATCTCATATCAATCTCGCCATCCAAAAAAACTACCAAACATACCTGTAATCAACGTCACGAACCTAATAGTCTTGACACGGTCCCAGTTAAGACCACGTGAACCAAACAAGCTCTAGAAGCTCTTTGGCTCCCCGCGTCTCATCTAAACTCCAACAACAACAACCAATATGTTATCACAATGACCCGACCAGGACCCTTGGGTCCATGAGGGTTCATTCACATCATAACGCCACCAATACGAACCCTAGTGGTCCATGTGGCTCATTCCACATTCCCAACTCCATCCAAACACTCCTAAATGGCTCTTTCAATTCCCAAACATAACCAGACAACATCCAAACACCATCAAACATCAAAACCCATCAACTAGTTATAACCAAACACTCATAAAAATGCAAAAACACAAGAACACGACACAACACACGATACCAACACACTAGTTTACATGTTTTATTAGTTTTAAACTCGTTTTAGACCCGTTTTCATCAAAACCCAACCATGGAACTCACGTATATGAGACAAAAGATCTTGTTCGTGGCTCCCCAAGACATAAATGAGTCGTTTCTTGGCTCCTTTTACCTTTATCAAACCCGATCTACAAAAACAATATGAAACCCTAGATTCACGCGAATTTTGGACGTTTTGGAGGTTCGAATGGGGGTTCTAGGGCGCGTGCCCTATATGGATAGAAAGATGAGAAGAAGATCTACTGGATGGTGGTGGTGGTGAGTGGTGACGCGCTGTGGCGGTGCCAGAAAATGGCCGGAAAGGCGGCGGTAACCGGAAACTAGGGTTAGGGTTTGGTTTTAGAGAGAGGTTAGAGAGAGAAAGAGTGTGTGTATGTTTTTAGTGAGAGAAAGAAAAGTGTGTATGTGTATAGGGTGATTGGTATATATAGGTGGAGCTAGTGACTAAATAATAAAAGAAAAAGGGAGGGGGGTGGTCGGCCATATCAAAGAAGAGGGACCAATCCCGCAAATTTTTATAAACTATCTCGTTTTACCTCTCCCGATTTCATATTTTACCCTACGAGTGTCTAACGACTTTTATTCGTCTTTCCTTTGTTTTCATTTACGCTTTTCCACGAATTTTGATTATTTCCGCGTCACGTTTCGTGTTACGGTTTAAAAGTTATGTTATCTCTCGTTATAGGATTTTATTGTGCTGAATCAAATAGTGCCTATCGCAACGGGCTATAACTCATACGACAACTCATACGATAATAGAATAAATCATAAAAACCAATAACGATATCAAAACAAGTCATGGTTAATCGGAATAGCTCCTAAAGGCAACTACTCGGTCTAACTTAGCGTAATGCGGTTACCTAAAAGGGCTCCCTAATTGTCAGTTGTCACAACGGCCGTTACTCAACGGTTGTTAAATAACGACATAGTATCATTTTTAATTAAAAAGCTCCATATAAAACGCAACACAGCGAAAGCTTGATAACATATATATTACGAAATGACCATTTTGCCCTCAAGTTAAATAATTACGAAAACTCGTAAAACATGTCAATCTCGTTAAATACGTTTAACACTGGTCTCATAAATAAATTACGCAAGACTATGATAAAAATATTTTATTTACGACTACAAGTAAATTAATGTTACAAAATTTAAATGATCTCTAAGGCACCAAATTATGTTATGTCATGTGCAAATCAACTTATACCAAAAAGAGGTCCAAATACATTATCCTTTGATAAAAATGATAAATATGGAATTAACCAATCTTGCCTTTTGTGCGGCCTTAATTCACGGCAAATTAAAACTCCCATCATCCCTTTTATTTTCCCAAGTTATTCTCTCAATCACTCATTATATTTAGCACTTGTTATTCAAAATAAATCACAATAAAAACCCTAGTTCTCCTCTACCAAAAAAGTGACGGCAATCTCTAATTCCTCCTTCATTTCATCCGACATTCTAAGCAAGAAAGGTGTGGTGATCGTGTAGTTTTAATTCGAGGGTGTCGTGATCGTGTGTGGTTCGTATAGGAAGCTTGTTCGTGGGCTTTAATTTCTGTCGAGGGTTTTTCTGCTCCTGTCGTGGGTTCTACAAGCCAAGGCAAGCTTGGTTTTGGGTCTTGACTCATTCGTTGTTGTTTCGTCTCGCGCACCACAAGGGTATTGTATCCCATATCTCATCTTTTCTTCTTGTAGTTTGAAACTGTGTCGTGGGGTTCTCACCAAATGATGCATGATCACGTCACATGAAATATAGATAAAAGAATTTATGGACCTACTGTTAACATGAAATCATAAGAGAACCACTTGAAACCAACCTATATATATATGCATGAAAATCTATCCTATTCGACCATGTACATACGTCTACATAATCTGTTTTTGACCTCCTTTAATTTGACCAGAATCATGTCTTCCTGGATGGTATGTCGTGGAGTCTAACCAATTGCATGCATGATATCACGTACACCTATACTTACAGTGATTATAATCTTGTAACATGAAAGGATAACTTTGGTTCATGAATCATAATATTGAACACGTAATGTCAAAACCAAAAAAAGTAAAATATCAAATAAGGAGGCGCATGTAATATGACCTATATGCATATTACTGTTTTAAATCTTTTTGACATGCATAATTCGACCCCCATATATGATTTTGTTTTGAACCTTTGCACGGCACATGCATGTTATGTGTTCTTAGTATCGAGTTAAATGGATCGTATAAAATCATGTATACGGACATGTAAAATATCAAAGGGAATGGTCATATCGACCCATATTAAAAATGCTTTTGGAAACTCTATT
The DNA here is from genome assembly GCA_019973895.1 of Chrysanthemum seticuspe. Lineage (NCBI taxonomy): Eukaryota > Viridiplantae > Streptophyta > Magnoliopsida > Asterales > Asteraceae > Chrysanthemum > Chrysanthemum seticuspe. The sequence goes on from BPTQ01000004.1 coordinate 128,837,741, forward strand.
CGACCCTCATGTTCACGACTTAAAACATGTTTCATTTAATTCGTATCGAGCTATATAGATGTAATAAAACGAGTTTTTCTTGGGTTATCTTTTTACGTCGTCAACATGAAAGAAATGGGACTAAAATATGTTGGGTTGGAGTCGTATGGGTTAGCATAGGACCTGTTCATGTTTCGACTAGAAAAAAAAAGGAATCTGAGTCTCTCTTGGCTGTATAGAACCATGTCCCTTTGAATCAATACAACATGCATTCATTTAACCATTCATAGTCACGTCCCATCTAAAATTCATGCATGCATATTTAATAAAACCTCACGTGAGGTGATATGTAAATGATCTCCTACTTTGCTTTCATATTTAATATTAACATGTACATATTAAATTCTCTTGACATGCATATAATAGTTATGGTAATCAACTAGACATGAATATAATAGTTATCGGTAATGGACTAAAGCCGTAAAATGAGTAAAATTGCAATGTTTACACTTATAAGGAAACCTGCCTAATATAGAAAGTTGACTAAAATGGAAAGTTATTAAAAGTGGAAACCTGCTAAAAATGGAAAGCCGTATAAAATAAGTAATCCGACTTTAACAAGCGTTATCAAATTCATATAGGTTCTAGACGACGGGATTGATTCTTCGTGTGACCTTACTTTCCTATTCTGCTTGCTTCGATTGATGTACAGATATTCTAACCTTGTCTCTTAAGGTTTCTCATGATTCGTTTACATCTTTCGATATTAGATTTGAACTGTGATACCTTGCTCTGAGCCTTCTTATTAGGGCTACCCTATAACTTTGCTATGCTCCCTTTGATTGGATCTCCTATGTGAACTGTTTGATTTTAAACCTTTTATTATGAGCCTTCAGATTATGAGCCTTTGGTATGAACCTGTGATATGAACCTCTGATATGAACTTATGATATGGACTTTGATATGAACCTTTGACTTCTGAACCTTTGTTATGAACCCTTATGATATGATTATGCTTTGACCCTTCAGTTTGATACCCGAGCCAAATATGTTTCCCTAACCATGAAGGTAACATGGCCGTGTCATTGATGCACCAATGGCATGACTCTAGTGTGTACGAGTGATGTTACACACCTTCCCTTCCTGTTATCTGATTATGAGCTCGATATATATTGTATGGCCACTATCTGTCTGTAGGGGCGTATGGATGCATCCTAGATTTGTTCTGTATCTGATATGTTATGCTATGATATGATTTGTTTGGTGAATGATGTCGTGTGCAATACGCGTCTTCACAGTCTGGGAGCTAGCTACTCCATTGGTTACTGAGGTCTTCTCTCCTATTATATATGGTATTCCGAGGTCACCCCTCCGAATACAATGGCTACTTACGATATGATATGATATGTTTCCAGGCTCGTGGTAGATTTCTGACAACCCTTACACTTTTGATATGCCTATACTGTACTTTCTGTATTTCCCCAACGCACCATATTCTGTGTTAATTGTTCATTACTCAATCCCTTATATGACTCACTCTACTACCAAGATATATACATTCCATTGCATTGATCTGTCACACTTTCATTCCGTTACTTCAGACTATGGTTCCATTCACGTACCGGGTTATTACATGATTATTGAATTTGTTTATGCTTTTACATGTTTATGTGACTACCGGTTACCATGCTACGTTATGATTAATATGTTTATATGTGGTTCACATGCTGTCATCTGATTATATGTTATCTTACCGTTATGTGACCTCTTTGATCTGTGTGGTGACTAGGCTTGTAAAACCCTAAATTTTGGTTTCACATTTTACGTCTAATTTAAAATTTTAACCTAAGTTTCTGTGTAATATAATTAACGCTACAACTATATGTTATACGAAATACAATAAATATAAAAATCCTAAACCTAACTAGGATAAAACCGTGATACCTTTGTTTTCCCTAAACTCCTGCTCGTCTCTAAGATCTATTTAAAACCGAACCTAACACATACTTATACTTATGATAATATATTATGTTCCATGAGATTGACACGTTCCATGTTCCATCGCACAAGAAAAAAAAGATTCCAAACTTTTGAATAAAGGATAAGTAAATTTAAGTTTGGAAAAGATCGAGTAAGAACTAGTCCTACTAAAATCTCGGCATTGATTTGAACCACATTAAATTGATACGCTCCTCCTTTTTTTTTATATATTACAAACGCGTTTTTTCATTCACTTCCAAACCCTAAACTCCCATATACTATTTACGAATAGAACGAGAGGGAGGAAGAAAAGCTACATGATCTGAGTCGATTCACACCAGACAAACAGATCTTTGTTCATGATCGTGGCCATGCATAGTTGTAATTCACGTTGGCTATTTCTTGTTCGAGTTGTTGTGCTGTACGTGACCCTTTTAAGCTTTGATCGTGGCTCATTGATTCGGTGGTTAGACCATGATTCATAATGATAGCGACCAGGTTCTAGTTGGCGTTGTAATTGTTTGTTCGAGTTTGGAAGCTACTCGAGCTATTTCGATTGGCTCGTGTTTGGGTTAAGGCTCGATTCGTGATCGTGGGTGATGTGTTTTTCCTTAGTTTGTGTTCGGATTGGGTTCAATCAGATTAATATGGTGTCTTGGTATTCGTATTCATGTTCGAGCTCGTCACCTCATTCTTGTTCGTCTCGAGCAGACCTCATTGAATTCGCGTTCGTTTTCGAGTCGATGGTTGTGCTATTCACGTTTGGCTTTTGCATGGCATAGAGGTATATTTTAGCCATATGTTTACAATAACCTGATATTACTAATAAGCATGACATTAAATAATTGGTTATTTGTGAAAGCATGTTAATATAATGCAATCTGTCACCTTTGGATCCATGCATAAAATAGTTCAAATATGTTTAAAATATCATATGATATTATGTGTTTCATTGCTGGAAATCAAAATAAAGAAATATGAAAAATATGTCCTCGAGTCTCATGCAAGATCCTTTTATTCGAATAGTTTTTTTCTTATAAAGATCAGTACATAGAAGGTCTTCTACTATCATGTGTTTCGAAATTTTAAACAATAATATTTAGATTAAAACGTGGTAAACTTGGAATGGAATAATAAATTGTCATGCGGTTACTACCAATATTGTGTGACCTTTTTGGTTAGAGTACATTGGAAATCTTTAAGTATTTAGCCACACTTAATAAAGTATATAAAGTAGCAATTTAGTTTAAGATTCGAACAAATGACGAATTACATTTGATGAATTAAAGTTTCGGCATTTATAGCGATTAATGTTTATATAGATTATTTGGAACTGGACCAAGTTGGATTATTATCAATAGCTTGAAGATAATTAGTATAAGGTACGGATATTCGGTCTCTTCTTTTAAAAATTCTTTCAATTGCATTTCTTATCGGTATAGATATTCCGTCATTTCAGTAATGACACTTCTTTTCTCTCATGACTATTGTCTATTTTGACATCTGATTCATATTCTCCTTACTTTGATTTGATATGATCCCTTTGATATGATTCGTTTGGGTATGATACTCTGATTTGATATTCGCTTAGTTATTCGTTGATATTCTATCCGTTTGAGATTCCTTATTGATATGATTCCATTATATGATCAGCTTGATATGATATGATTTGTTTTGTTTGGTTGCCCGAGCTAACTAGCCATGGAGGTACCATGGCCATGTCATTGATGCACCAATGACATGACACTATCTGGGGCGGTGTGATTAGTCCCCGGCGTTCCCTTTTGATATGATTATGATATGCGTACACTTGGCCATTATGATTACGTATGTACAGTCTCGAGCTGGCATATGTATATTTGATTTGTTTTGAAGGGAGCGTATGGATGCATCCTAGGTACTCAGTTCAGTTTTGGTGATGTGGTGCGTGTGTGCAATACACCCCCTCACAGTTTGGTACATTTGGGCTAGCTACCCATGTACACTTTGATATGATTTGACGGATTGGATATGATATTGGTTTGGATATATGATTTGTAGATTTGGCTATTGGAGTATTTCCTTTAGTATAGGCGCTCGTGGCAACATTCTGATTCTGGTTATTATGTGATTATCTGATATTCTGATTTATCCGTTTATTATGCCATTCTTTGTTCAGCTGTTCCGTTGACTATTTTTTTATTCAGTATTCACATGTGATTCGTTTGACTACCATGTTCTCTCTCTCCCTTATAATCGCTTCACTTGATTATTCTTCGGATTACCATGCTTATTCTTCAGTTGGGATTTCCCATTGTTATGATATTTGTATCAGCTTCGGGTATTGGATTCGGATTTTGATTATAGTTTATATATACTTGTTTATATCTGTTCACTGAGCGTTAGCTCAGCCGCGTTTTCTTTTCCATGCGGCAGGTATTTAGCTGGGAGCGGGGATATGGGATTTCGAGAGTAGGAGTGGAAGACCTACCCTAGTGAACCCTATTGTTGGACCTTTGGCATTTTGAACTATCTTTCATTCAGTATTTTGGACCATGTTATTTCAGTTATTGGTTACGCTTTGGAACTTCTGAATGACTTATGTTTTGATGACTTTCATGATTTTAATAAAGACTTCCGCTTGCATTTTGATTAGTATGTTCTGATATGACTCCATAATGTGGCATTCGGACCCTTGTCGGGTTGGGGTGTTACAAGGCTAGTGTGTAATCGATTGTCTTGTATGTTTATTATGTATACTTCGTTCAGTTAATCTCGTGAACTTTGACTATCCATTAGTATCCCTATCTGCCTATGGTTAACCTGCCATGTTTAAATTTCTGCTTATACTATTGTTGATTGGGTAAATGGTTCAACTTATGAAGTCTGGCTTGTTAACTTGTTTAATTGCCCTGCTATGTCCCTAGTTCATTTAATTATAGTGTTCATACTGTATTCCTACTTGTTACGTGTGACTGCCATGTTTTGACTACTGTTATGATACTGGTTTTGTTTTCAACTAAGGGTTTATGTCCTGTTTGATTGCCATGCTCACTTACAAATTAACTGCTTCCGCTTGCCTTTAGATTTTTGTATGTGTTTGTATTTATGTCATTGATTCTTTGCTTTGCTTCGTTCTCCTTGTTATCTGTGCTTTGGATATCTGTATAATTGTGTTCTGCAGGATCCTCATTGACTCATTGTCCTCATTTCACTGCGACTTTGTTATCAGTTTCATTATTCCATTTCGCATTTCTGATTTTATTTAGCTTTTGTTTTGTTATATCTGTTCATTGGGCTTTTTAAGCTCAACCACATTTCTTTTCCTGCAGTAGGTTTTAGGTTGGAAGATGGGCTTCGATGGACTGAGAGTTAGAGTATCTGAGTGGACCAACCCTAGCACCTTTTTACTTTGGGACTTATTTTGAAGAACTTTTGTTTTGGGATTTTAATTCATTATGGATATTGTATTTTCTTGTCAGTCTATTGTGTATATGTTTTGATACTTCATTTTTAAGGTTTCCGTTTGTAAAGATTTCATTGTATGTTCTGATATGACACCAGAATGTGACACTTCTACCCTTGCCGGGTTGGGGTGTTACATGTATAATTTAAAATTTGCAACCGCTTAATTATATCATTCATGTTTAAAATACTTAACATATCTAATAAGAACACGGTTAGCTCAAACGTTAAATAATATTTTTGTGTGCAAACACCCCGCTGCGAAGCGTGGGCTAAAAAACTCATTTATAACATAGTGTGGAATGAATAGTATTTTAGGATATTTTAGTCTTTTTAGTTTAATCCATTGTGTGTCTTTGTTATTTTCTTTCATATCCGCACACTTCAGATGTTTGTAAGACATTTTAAATATATAAGACTAGACTATAGACCCGCGAATTTCGCGGGTGACAAAAAAAATCCCATTATATGTAAGATGCTCTAACAAAGTAAGTTGCATATTGAAGTACCAACATTACGGCTATGTTTAACAAAGTAAAATATCAGTTAAACATTACGGCTATGTTTAACATTACGGCTATGTTTAACATTATAAAACAACATTACTATTATAAATATCAGTTAAAAAACTATAAAGGAAAAATATAAGTTTCGATCGACATAAGTAATTATGAGTTAGGAAGTAAGCTGAGAAGAGGCTCCTGCACATAAACATGATAGATCACACACTTAAAACTTAAAAATAAAAAGGTTCTCTTATTTACCTTCTTTATTCGTTACCCAATCACGCCGGTCGATTCAATTAGAATCAAACCATGAATTGAATCAAACCAAACTGTACAAGACCTTGAACCATTTATGGGAACACATTTCACAAGCAACATGAATTTAAAACCCATGTCTCAGATAAAAGTTACTGTTGCTGCATTTGCTTGACCAGCACGACCCTAAGAGGTTGCATTTTTTAAGCAAGTACAATACGTTTAATTGATTTTATTAATTAAAAGAAAGAGTCGTAGAGATAACATACCGTTTTAGATTTCTCTAATGTGCGTTTGCTATAAACAGCGGGCGCAACTGCAACTACGTTTTTAGTAAACGAGTATTGCGACGATCCGCCGCGTTGCGGCGGAGCTTTTTTTTTTAGACATTTTTATCTTATAATTTATGTAACAGTTTTTTGTTTTTTTTTTTTTTTTTTTTTTTTTTTTTTTTTTTTTTTTTGGAAGTATATTTATAAAAAATGGAGTTAAGTATTTTTTTTTCTTTTCCTATGTTTTTTAGAGGCCTTTTGTATTAAATTCCACACATATGTTTAAAAAGCTACATAAACCAAAATGGCATAAACATATAAGGTTACTTTGTTATTTCAAGATAAGGTGACACGGTATATGAACAGTCATTGAATAACAGTTCAAGTATATAACAATAAAACATACTCAGTCCCCGTGGCGTGGTTGGTAGTCACCCGGGTCGGAAACCTGAGAAGCCATTGCTGCAGTTCCAGACGCTATCGAAATATCCAAAATGACTGCTGTAGAGTACTCTCAAACCTTCGTGCCAAGATTAAAACCTATTTGACCTAATACATGTAACAAATATTGACCCAACATCTATAAATTTCAACCCAAATTGGCACACTTGAATGCAAATACCCGTCTGATCTGTACCTCTTAACTGAAGTGAGCCATCTTAAAGTAACCTGTCTGATGTTTTGAATTGAGTGACCCTCTGACTCGTTGCTTTAATTTGACCAATTTAGAGAACCTGATGTGGTCAACCGTATGACATATATGCGCCGTTCCTGTCTTGTTCAGAGCTGCATAACAACAGTATCAAATATAAGTATGATTCGCAATCATGATAAGTAAAAAATTTATAGAATAAACACTTGGAAGACTAAATTGTAAAGTGATCCAGTCATAATATTTACAGTCACTACGTTCCGATATATCACAGAAACTATCGTCAACTGGACATTGGTCAATAGTTGCTTATACATTATGTTCGTGTAAATCTGCATGAAACATCATTTATTCAATTCCTAATATAATGTCAATAAATGTGGTCTTATTCTACCAAATAATACGATAACTCAAATAATCTGTGATAACTTTAACAGCATTTTAGAAACATCGCATTCACTTATTAGGATGTTTAAAACTTTTGCGTGATAATGATATAGGCTAATTAAGGGTTGTTGGGATAACTGATGGCAGCACCTGATTACCATCAATTTGTGATTAGTATAGGCTGTTTGGATAGCTTATTGCAACAGCTTATTAACCTTGATTTGTGCTTATTAGTGCTGCCTGGAAAGCTTATTTAAGCACGTAATTGACCGTCACCTGTTGATATTAGGGGCTGTTTGAATACCTTATTTCGTAGCTAATTAACCGTAACTTCTTGTAATTATGGGTTGTTTGGATAACTAATTACATCCGCTAATATACCCTGACCAGATCATTTAGACGTAGTTTAATAATTTGTTTAATCATGGCATGTTTAGATAGCTTTTTTCAATGTCTTGTTACAATGGTATAAACTATAGCATAAGAAAAAAATGTATAATAGTACCTACCTTGATTATGTTCATTGACTACAGCCAAAAGCACTGT
>BPTQ01000004.1:128845861-129059943 GCA_019973895.1 Chrysanthemum seticuspe
GAAAACAATTTATGAAAAAATACGTTTGCTCATCAAATCCTTTTTTTGTGCATCAAAAATTGGTTTTTGCACCAACTTCTTTTAACTTTTTTCATCAAAATAACATTGCGTATCTAACTAAAACAAGTTGAAAATTTTGTGCATCAAAATTTTTTTGCGCATCAAAATTCGTTTTTTGTGCATTAAAAAAAACGTATCAAAACTCAAAATTATAAAAAATGTTTTCACAAAAGTTTTATGCACCAACATACCCGATCTTGTGGAATTTTTTCGGAATTTTTGGAGAATTTTAAAAAAAAACAAATATTTTTATTCTTTTTACGGATATTTGTCTTTTTATTTTAACTTTACCCTATATATATATATATATATATATATATATATATATATATATATATATATATATATATATATATATATATATATATATATATATATATATATATATATAGGGGAGGGTTAATGTGAGATTAAGCTTAAAGTTGTAAAAATAAGATCAAATCTAAAAAACCACTAAAACATTTATAAATAACAATTTTAGCAATCATACACAAAAAAAATTATATTTTAATACAAATTAACATTTTAGTAACTAATAACCAAATGATACATGAGTTTGGATGAGTGATACACCTGATACACATTACACTAATAAATATTCCAAAACCTGATACACATACAAAAATCTGATACACATTAAACTTCTAATCAAAGTGTATCACCTAGGTTTCGTAAATTTTAAAAAGAAATCTATCGAAACTTTAACAATTTTAGTTGTAGTAAATAAAAAAATTGTTTTTATTGTAAGGAAAGTATCTCTTGTCAAATTTTAGTTTGATCTCATTTTAACAACTTTAAGTATGATCTTATTTGATCTAGATTCTATATATATATATATATATATATATATATATATATAGGGGAGGGTTAATGTGAGATCAAACTTAAAGTTGTAAAAATAAGATCAAATCTAAAAAACCACTAAAATATTTATAAATAACAATTTTAGCAAACATACATAAAAAAATAATATTTTAATAAAAATTAACATTTTAGCAACTAATAACCAAATGATACATGAGTTTGGATTAGTGATACACCAGATACACATTACACTAATAAATATTCCAAAACCTGATACACATTAAACTTTTAATCAAAGTGTATCACCTAGGTTTTGTAAATTTAAAAAGAAATCTATCGAAACTTTAACAATTTTAGTTGTAGTAAATAAAAAAATTATTTTTATTGTAAGGAGAGTATCTCTTGTCAAATTTTAGTTCGATCTCATTTTAACAACTTTAAGTTTGATCTTATTTGATCTAGATTATATATATATATATATATATATATATATATATATATATATATATATATATATATATATATATATATATATATATATATATATAAGTTAAAGTTAAAATTAAAAAAAATATCCGTAAGAATAATAAAAAAGATTTATTTATTTTTTAAAATTCTTCAAAATTTTCAAAAAATTTCACAAGATCAGGTATGTTGGTGCATAAAACTTTTGTGAAAACATTTTTTTTATAATTTTGAGTTTTGATACGTTCTTTTTAATGCACAAAAAACGAATTTTGATGCGCAAAAAAATTGTGATGCACAAAATTTTCAACTTTTTTTAGTTAGATGTGCAATGTTATTTTGATGAAAAAAGTTAAAAGAAGTTGGGTGCAAAAACCAATTTTTGTTGCACACAAAAACGATTTAATGCGCAAACGTATTTTTACATAATTTTTTTTCGGAAAGAACATCCACTTTTAGAAAAAAGTTTTTCACACTATGGTGCGTTATAATGCATCTAAGATAATAGGGATGCATTTAATTTAGGTCGGTGCATATCGGATTTTCGGCTATAGTTCTTCTTATTCTTTCTTATTGTGAGTAATCTTCTTATTTGATCTTATATATAACTCTCTCTCTCTCTCTCTCTCTCTATATATATATATATATATATATATATATATATATATATATATATAGGATAAAAATCAAATAAAAAGACAAATATCCGTAAAAAGATAAAAATATTTTTTTTTTCAAAAAAATTCTAGAAAAATTTCAAAAAATTCAACAAGATCGGGTATGATGGTGCATGAAAAATTTGTGAAGGAATATTTTTCTAAAAAGTTGATACTTTTTTCGAAAAAAATTATGAAAAAATAATTTTGAGCATTAAATCGTTTTTTGTGCATCAAAAATTTTTTTTTTGCACCCAACTTTTTTTGACTTTTTTCATCAAAATATATTGCACATCTAACTAAAACAAGTTGAAAATTTTGTGCATCAAAAATCGTTTTTGTGTATTAAAAAAAACGTATCAAAACACAAAATTATAAAAACATATTTTTGGTCCCGTGCCATTATTGAATGACATTTCTAAGACCGTAGATGTTATCGATACTAGAAAACATGTCTTGAGAAAACATATTTTTGGTATTTTTAAATTTTTTGATTTTTATGGGTTTTTGTTGGTTTTATAATTTTCTATTTTCTTTTTCTGGTTTTATATTTTTTTATTTGGTTTTTGATAAATATTTACAGAGATAGTTTAGATGATATAGTTTAAGATGATGATGATTCAAGTACCGAGATAAGGATATCAAACAGCCTCGTTGAAGAAGATAGAAATCGTCATCTCTTAAACATCCACCACCAAAGCTTCCGAGGCTCTTGAAAAGAAGGAATTGAGCCTTTAAGAATGCGAGACTTTGGCAGCTTCCCCCCAAACCGAAAATCCTTTAGCTGAGCAGATTCAAAGCTTTCTTTCAAGCTTTCCTTAGCCAGGTGCACAAAGAAGTACACCATTATCATCGATCTTGCTGCTCCTTTTAAGAATAATTTTTGTGATTCTTCGTTCGAGGTTATATCATCCAAAAGAACAGCAACGTATCATCCCACACATAAATAACTCTTCTCAAATTTCATTCCACTGAAGTCTTAAGCGATCCATACCAAAAAGTTGTCAAGAGACCACTTTCCCCCTAGTAGATGAATTGATGCAGTCAGTCTCTTAGACTAGAGCTCACGAACCCGAATACACATATACCCGAAGAAAGAGAAACTTATACCATCGAAGTAGCAGATTAAGTCCGATAGCCAAAGAATAGCCCCGATTTATACTTTTCTCTCCCCTGATGATAGTGTATGAAGCTCAAGAACCCGAAGTACCCGAATGCCCAAAGAGAGAATAACCGATAACATTGAAGAAGTAGGCCGAATCACTGATTATCTCTGCGGATGACTATCTCTGCGGATGTCAACTCTGGAATAAGTGATTATATCTCTGAATCACTGATTAAGCACTCAAGTGAAATAGCTGAGCGCCCCCAATGTACACAATTCTCTCTTCCTTGATGATTGCGATAACATCGAAATCATCACACACTTGTGTACCTCTTTTATCTTCAGAAACTTTCTCTTACATCACTTCTCCCACGTAGTTGGAATAATAACACTAAAAGCCTTGACGAGTAAAACCTTGAGTTTCTCTACGGTCATGACATTTGTCTTCCCGGGATATCTTCAATCACTTAGAAGAATTAAGTTCATCAAGTTTACTCGCTTTGTGTTTAGATGTGTGTCTCCTTCCGCTTGCTGGTTTTGACACTTCAGAATCAGCAACATATTATAAGCCCAAATACTTGAAATCTTTTTTAGAAGACCACATTTAATCTTTTTGAGAATCAACTTGCTGAAGAGTGTGAGTAAGTCTAATTGGGGATTAAATTTGAAATTTCACTCTCCCCCAATTAGTGCTCTCCCCTAAACTGACAATCTTTATGATGAATGCCCGGAATAAGAAGAAGTCTTTAGATCGTTAAATGCAATTCGTCTTTAGTCTTCTAACATGCAACAGAAAATGTAGAACAGACTGTAGACTCGACCTTCTTCAAGATTGTCCAGTTGGGGAATAGATAGTTAACATCTTCATCTCACCAAAAAAAGCATCCGGAATAGATAGTTAACATCTTCATCTCACCAAAAAATCATCCCAATTAACTTACCTCTTGCAAATCCCCTTAACACAAATCCCTCCCAATCATACAAGAACAGAAAGATGTTCATCAAAGAAATCAGTTAACATCTTCATCTCACCAAAAAATCATCCCAATTAACTTACCTCTTGCAAATCCCCTTAACACAAATCCCTCCCAATCAAACAAGAACATAAAGATGTTCATCAAGGAAATTAGCAATCAGCCCGCAACGAATACACTAAATGGTAACACCAAACTACCAATCACATCAAACAAGAACATATAGATTGTTCGGAATCATCACGTTGATTTGTACGTGAAGCATTAACCGGAAACACTTTGTCAATAAACTCATCAATCCGTGAGAAGATGTCAACTAACGGCTCTTAGAAGAAACTTCATGTAAAGATGACCCGATAAGAAGAAGCTCAGTTCTTACATGAGTTAGGAGCCGTATGACCATATATTCTCAGATATAACTCAACATGTAGAATTATCATACTTCTTCTCCCCCTCAAGAATTGCATACAGAGATGCCATTCTTGATTAAACAAGTGATTATCTTCATAATGTAGTTTCTTCACACTTCTCCCCCTCGAAGGTTGCAAATGATGTCGCCATAGTCATTATAATTGAGCAAGTGGAACAAGAAAACAACCAACGGTAGTCCGGTTCACTTGATGATTAAGAGCGCATGAAAAAAGCATGAAGATTGTTGATGAGCATTGTTAGGACTGAAAATACATAAGATTTATGTGGTTTTGGGGGTCTTGGTTGGTGGAAGAAGATGAATATCTTCATCTCTTCTAGTGAGAGAAAGTAGTGAGAGGGAGGAGAAACAAGATAAGTTTTATTAAGGATAAAACAATAATGAAAACCTAATGCTTAACCTCACCCCTCATGGAGAGTCATGAGGGGTATTTATAGGCTCAACAAACTATAACTTTGCCACTTAAACGATACTAGTCCCTATGGGCAAAGTATAATACGCATCTAGTCCAATTCACGTAAGTGACGTTATCTTTATAAAAAAGCGAGGCTAACAATCTCCCTCCAAGATATCGTCACACGTGAATGGTTACAATGAGACCTATAAATACAAAATAAAGTAAATTACAATAGTAATGAACAATGTTGACTATGTTGAAGTGCAGAGTCTCTGTAGTCTAGATACTGAGGCAAACTTAAAGTTCTCCCTTCCGACGATCTCGGCATTTGATCTTTGGCGCTGACGACACAAATCCTTGTAGCTCTGAACTTCAACTGTAACGGTCTAGTTAGGTTATTACTCCCTCCTAACTAGTGAGCCTTTTTTCTTTTTCTGCCCCCTCCTGAACCGACAGCACTCTTCCAACACGCAGCGGAGAAAGTAAACTCTTGATTGAAGCACAATGGTTGTCATTCTGGGAACATCATAACAACACAACTCACTTAGTATTGCATCCAAGTTGGTAAAAAGCCCCGATGTACACACACTACTTCTCCTTTTTCGGTCTTAAGCACAATTCCCTTCGACAATCCAATTACAGAAGATGAAACACCAACTTCTCCCTCCTGATAGTTGCGAGCTATCGGAATCATCATAATGTTGCGTACATGCCGTATTACCTTTTTTCTTGATGCAATATTAAAACCTTAGCTTGATCAAATTTCTTTGAGAATATGTCGCAAAAATACTCTCAATAATTCTCTCAAACCAACCTTTAATCGAACCTCTTTTGAATTCACCGGCTAATTGTAATGACCACATATGGAGAAAACCCGATACGACTGACTTGAAAAGGAAGTAAACATCCCAACTGTTGGGTTCAGTAAATACCCAAACCTCTTAATCTAGGATTCGAATAGAAAATAGCCCAAGTGTTTAGACCGTTGAACACTAACAGGTCACTGAGTGCATAGTCTCTCAGTGAGCCATCTTCAGGATACTCAGTATGAGTCGAAGAAGAAGTCTCTCCACTCAGTAAGGCGGAACTTAATGGGTGAAGACTGAGTCAAGAAGAAGATGGTGGATTCAGTGAGTGATGAAAATAACTCACTGAATCCCTAAGACTCCTCTCCAACTACTTACACTGAAGACAAACTGAAGTAGAAGACTGAAGGATATGAAGACTGAAGAATGAGCGAGACAAGGCGGGATAAGTTTGAATCAGATAAGAAGAAGTCCTTATCAACCAAAGTCAACTTTCCCTGAATAGCAAAAGATCAGGCTCAGTGTCATCACTGACCTTAAGAAAGCAGTCTTTTCTCTTACCTAAAATAGTCTTTGTAAACAGAGACAAAATACATCAGTATTTTGTCTTCTGTAAGATGTAACTTAGGAAAGAGTTAAAACTCATATTTGTTTAAATAGCATAAGAGATAGAGTGAAAGATTATGCTTGTGAATTGTAAAAACACACATACACGCAAGCCATCTTTTCACTCCTCCAAATACAACTTAATCCCTGAGATAGCTCAGTGGATTCTTGTAGTTGTGCTCAGACTTAGCCTGAGCTTAGAGAGGAGTCACCAACCTTTGTCATTTCAATCCCAAGTACTATTCCGCAAGTACTTGGGTAATGTATTCTTGTTTGATTCATTTCTAATAAAGAATATTATGTTGAAAATTAATTAGTGTGTTTTACTTATATCTTTTCAGTCATAGATTCACTATTATCTTGTTTTAAATACTTTAACTGTTTTTAAGATAGTGAATAGGGAACAACAAGTGGTATCAGAGCCAGGCTGATTATAAAACATTTTATAAATTTTTCAAGCCGCTCTAAAACGTTTTTAAATTAGGATCCTTATGGCTGAAATTGAGGAGCTTATTCAGCTGTTGCCCCTAGACTTGAAGTTGGTAAATTCAACAAATGGAAAAAGCGTATGCTTTGCTATTTGATTGGGATGGAACCTTATTATATCAAGTGTATAAATGAAGGTCCATTTATCCCAAAGACTGCTGAAGGTTACCTGAAGCTCAGTGGACTCAGGATGAGAGAAGAGTGGTCAACCAGGACCAAAGACTCAAAAGTATCATCATATCATGTCTTCCTGATGATATTATGGAGTCAGTTATAAGCTGTAGTACAGATAAACAAACCTGGGATGACCTAGTTCATAGCCATAAAGGCCCATTTGATACCAAGGAAAACAGGATAATGGACCTGAAACTTGAGTATAACACCTTCAGGGCTAAGGACTCAGAAACTTTGTCTCAAACTTACACCCGGTATAAAACTCTTTTAAATGAACTGTCTAATGATGGTGTTAAGTTGTCCAAACATGAAATCAATGTGGTTTTGTCAATAGGCTCCCTGAGAAGTGGTTGAATTTGTCTCAAGGACTTTGGAATGCTAATCATATCCAAAATCTTGAACTTCCTGAAATTTATGGGAAATTTGTCTATGAGGAAAACCTCATTAACAGACGATACCCTGACTTAAAGAAGTCTTAGGAAGTCAAGAAGTCCCTGACCACCACTTCAACACCCATATCAACTACTTTCTTTTCCAACAATGTGGTTCAAGATTTCCAAGAAAATTCAGATGATGAGCCTGATGAGAGATCAAGTGAGGAGTACCTAAATGACCTGAATGTTGAATTTCAGGAAAGGGCATTCCTTGCTAACTCTCGAAGGTTTATAAAAAGAAACAAAGGTTTTTCAAATGCTAAAGCAAATGAGGACACTGAATGCTTTAAGTGTCACAAAAGAGGTCATTTTGCAAAAGACTGTTTTTCAAAAACAATTTCTGAACCCTCTTATAAACCATCAGGGTCAAATCAGTCCTCAGGCTTTAGCAAATTTCAACCAAAAATCTATCAGTCTCATCAAAACTTTCAAAACAAATATGATCAAAACAAAACTGTTGATTTTGAAGCTAAGTATAGGAAAGTCAAAGCTAAGTTTGCATTGCTTGAGGCCAGTCCCTCAGAAACAACAAAAAGTGTTCAATCTGTGTAGGGTAAAAACAAAGGCCTTGTTGCTGAAACCTTCAACTGGGATGAAGAGCTAGTGTCATCAGATGATGAAATGGTGCATGTTAGTTCACTGATGGCCCTCTCAGAAGAGGACAAGCTAGCTGTTGGAAAGAAACATTCCAGGAATGGAGAATGGGTCAATATCACAATGAAGAAGGTAAATATTTTACTTTCTATGGATGATGACTCTGATTGGTAGTCTTATATGAATTATCTTAATGTTGACCTTAATTTCGTAGAAGAGCAAAGACTGAATCTTTTTTTCAAAATACAACAAGCTAAGTTTTGAATTAAACAAGTGTAGGGATGAACTGCTTCTTTTAAAACAAGTTAAGCTTGAGGCTGTCACTTTGCAAATTCAAAACACTGAACTAGTTAAAAGAAATTAGGCTCTTCAAGACGAACTCAAAAAGGTTCAAGATATCCTTAATAGTTGGACTGCTAAGAATCCCAGGGTCTTTGATGCTGTGGGAGCCCCTAGTAGCAAGAAGAGAGTCTTAGGTGAAGATCATCTTCCTGACTCTCTCAAAGACCAGGGTCCTAAGCCATTTGTGTCTGGTGGCATGATTACCAGTATGTTGTCAACCCCTAAGCCCAGTGACTAGATTGAACGGGTTAATCCTGAGAGTAAGCTTCCAAACTTTGATTCTGGAAGAATTCTAGAGCCTGAAAGTCAAGCTCTAAAGAGCATGCTTGGACTCCCTGATGTGCCCAGTAGTACTGAACCCATCTCTGAGTCTGAAGCTGAATCTCAAGCACCACTTCCACCTCTGGAACCTCTTCAGGGTGCTGCTCCCAGCTCTGAGCTTACTCCATTACAATACAATCCACACTCACCAAAAGAAAGGTCTAGACTTGGTAGAACCATCCTGAAAAGACCATAAAAACCAACTCAACAAGAATCTACCCCCACTGAGACTTCCACATCCTCTGTCCCCACTGAAGCTGACAAAATTCAGCAACTGACTGAACTTGTGAGGAAGCTAACTGACAAGATGGAATCCATCGAAAAAGTCCCTGAATCAATCAAGGAAACTAAGTCAGCTTCCTCTAGTACCTCAAAGCCAAAAGCCACCACCAAATCCAAGCAGAAGTGTGATCTGTGCCACTATACCAGTCATACCACTGACAACTGTTATAGAATTCTTTTTTGTATGATCTACAAAAAGGATGATCACAGAACTGCTGATCACTTACAATATGTAAGTTCTCTCAGTAAAGCAAACTACACCAAAGTTGGTCATCAGTATGCTTCAACATCCAAGTCTACTGAAAAGTTTAGAGCAAAACCTTTTCCTCCTTGCCCACACTGTGGTTTTAATGATCATCATCATGATGATTGTCTCATGAACAAACGCTGTGATATTTGCGGAAATCCAGCTCATAAGACATCTCAGCATGACAGTGTCATTCAAGCAAGGAGAAATTCCAAGCAACCCAAAATCACTGAGTCATCCTCAGTCTCCAAATGCAAAACCTGTGGTAGGACAATGCACTCAACCACTGACCATGAGTCAATTGCCAAATTCAAAGAGACCTTTAAGCCCAAGCCCACTAGTATGTGGGTCAGCAAGAGAAACTAATCATGTCTACTATTTGTGCAGAGACATGCCAGGGAGCCTATTTGGCATCTAGATAGTGGATGCTCAAGAAGCATGACTGGCGTTAAGGAGTATCTGCACAAATATGTAGAGGAACCAGGACCCAAGGTAGTATTTGGTGATAACTCATCATGTCTCACTGAAGGTTATGGTTCAGTATACTGCAATGGAATAGTTTTTCTCTAGAATAGCTTATGTCAATGGTCTCAAATACAATCTCATTAGTGTCAGTCAACTATGTGATGCTAAGTACATTGTGCAATTCAATGACAAACAAGGCATCATTTTTAATGCCAACAAAGAAGTTGTGTTGATAGCTCCTAGAAGAGATGATGTTTATGTCTTAGACATGTCAACTCTCTCTCAAAATGGAACTTGTCTCTTTGCCAAAGCCACTGAAACTATCAACTGGCTGTGGCATAAGAGACTCTCACACTTAAATTTCAAAACATCAACAACTTGGCAAAACAAAACAAGGTCCTTGGCTTACCATCACTGGTTTTTGCAAAAGATAAACCATGCTCAGCCTTTGAAAAAGGCAAACACCAAAGAGCATCTTTCAAAACAAAACAAAATTTCTCAATCAAAAGCTGCCTTCACCTCCTGCATATGGATCTCTTTAGACCTGTCAGTCCTAGATCAATCCAGCATGAGAAGTATACTCTTGTCATTGTTGATGAGTTCTCAAGATACACTTGGGTATACTTTTTTTCCAAAAAGAGTCAGGAAGCTGATACTATAATGTCATTCATCAGGAACATTGAAAACCAGAATGACATTACTGTAAAACAAATTAGAACTGACAATGGTAGTGAGTTCAGAAATGAAGAGCCTGAGAGTTTCTGTGATGAAAAGGGAATCTCCCAAAAATTTTCATCTCCTTACACCCCTGAACAAAATGGGGTGGCTGAAAGGAAAAACAAAACTCTCATTGAGGCTGCAAGAACCATTTTAAATGGCTCAGCCCTCTTAAAGCATTTCTGGACTGATGTAGTTAAAACAGCCTGTTACACTCAAAAGAGGTCAATCATTGTCAAAAGACATAAAAAAACCCCATATGAGATATTCAAAGGTAGACTTCCTGACATCAACTACTTTCATGTGTTTGGATTTCCTGTGTTTATTCATAACCACAAGGATCATCTAGGCAAGTTTGATACTAAAGCTGATGATGGATAATTTCTAGGTTACTCACTAATCTCCAAAGCCTTCAGGGTATTTAACACAAGGAGACAACAAGTTGAGGAAACCTTTCATGTGACCTTTGAAGAAAGTGTAGAAAGCATCAGGTTCACCAACACCTTAGTGGAGGAAATAGGAATTGATAACTCATCAAGATATCCTCCTGATGAATATAACACTTAAATCAATTCCTCATACCAAGCTGATGGTGACATCTCATATTATGTCTTGCCTCACAACCTGTCACAACCAACTATCAGTGAATTCATTGATAATCAATCAGTCCCTGCTGGTATAGGTAACACTGATCAAAATGATCAGGAACCTGTAATTCATGAAACCCAACCTGAACAAGACATCTGAACAGATGTTCTTAATGATTTTGTGGCTCATGCACCTGAACTCACTCCTGAGTCTCAAGTGACCTCTTCAAGCTCAGATCCTAGACCACAAAGTAAGTGGACAAAATCTCAGGACATTGAGCTTGTAAACATCATTGGTGAACCCACTGAGGGCATGCTCACTAGAAGCATGGCTACTAAGTTAACTGCAGCTTCAGCCAATGAATGTCTATATGCTGATTACGTATCAGATATAGAACCCAAAAGTGTCACTGAGGCTCTAAAACACCCAAGTTGGGTTCAGGCCATGCAAGAAGAACTTCAACAGTTTGATAAAAACAAGGTCATGACCTTGATCAAATGTCCTCAGGATGTCATTGTCATAAGAATGAAGTGGGTTTTTAGAAACAAAACTGATGAAAACGGCACTGTCATTAAAAACAAAGCCAGACTTGTAGCCAAAGGTTATAGTCAACAAGAAGGCATTGACAATGATGAGACATTTGCTCATGTTGCAAGAATGGAAGCCATCAGGATCTTCCTTGCATATGCTACCTACATGAACTTCAAAGTTTACCAAATGGATGTAAAAAGTGCATTCCTAAATGGTGAACTCAAGGAAGATGTATATGTTCAGCAACCTCCAGGCTTTGAGAGTAGTGAATTACCTGACTATGTCTGCAAGCTTGATAAAGCCCTTTATGGACTGAAACAAGCTCCCAGGGCATGGTATGAAACTCTCTCAGCCTTCCTGATTCAAAACAATTTTGTCAGAGGAAAGATAGACAACACATTGTTTATCTATAGGACAAAACAAGATGTGATACTGGTCCAAGTATATGTTGATGACATCATCTTTGGCTCAACAAACTACACTCTTTGCAAACAGTTTGAACAACTAATGACAAAGAAGTTTGAAATGAGCATGATGGGTGAACTCACATACTTCCTTGGACTACAAATCAGGCAAACTGATAAAGGAATCTCCATCAGTCAAGAGAAATACACAAGAAATCTGTTAATACAAATAAACCGTAAAAACGTTTATTAATATTATGCGATCTCTTTGTGTTTTGTTGATAACAAATATAATGGTATCTTAAGTAAAATTATAAGGATACATGTTATTTTTGTAAAGCATTGACATATAGCCATTTAAATGCAAAAATGTAGTAATTAATCATTTGTTGTAATAGTTTATTAGGATGGGTAAAAACCACAACCCATGGATCATAACCCATACCCATTGACTAGATACAATGTATTCATTAGATACATTGAATCTAAGGAAAACCCATGGACCAACCCATAACCCATGACCCATAACCAAAAAATCCATGGGCAAAGAGGAGCGTCCAAAAGATCTCTATGATTACACTAGACGGATCCCAAGTGGGAGGGTTCTGTGGGATCCGGGGAACAGTGACAGAAATTGCCTATAAATAGAGAACCATTTCTTCATTCTAACTCACCCCTCTTCTTACTAAATCTCTCAAACACTCTCATTCTCTTCTAACATATAGATCACTTGATCTAGAGAGTTGTTCTTCTTTCTTTCTATTGTGATTCTCATATAGGTCCTTCTCTAAGGCGAGATCACGAGCATTCTACAAGTCATCCAAGCAAGGGGTCCTTGATTGATTTGTCACTCCATAAGATTTCTATAGCGAAGATCTTGTATTTGATATTTCACATATTTGTTGTGTAATAGTGGTGTTGGTTTGGTCCACCGTGTTACGGACTCGGTATTTAGCTTCGTACCGGAAAAAGGTGTAAGCAACATTGTAAAGGCTTCTCCGCCAAGTGAAGGAGTTTGTTGACATAGTGCTTGAACTCTCGAGAAGGTGACTCGGGGAGTGGAGTAGGGCAAGGAAGGTGTCCTTTTAGCCGAACCACTATAAATCGGTTGTGCCATTTCTATCCCTTTCCTTTACTTTATTTTCTTGCTTTATCATTAGATCTATACTTTCTCTACATCCACAAGATCTCACATATTAGCGAATCTAAAGTTTTTGAAACTAACTTAAAATCGGCAAAACTATTCAACCCCCCTTCTAGTTTTCCACAATTGGCATCAAGAGCTAAGTTTATAAAAGTTTTAAAGTAAAATTGTATTTTAAAAACTTTTTGATCACTATGGGTTTTGAAAATTATAAGGAAGGGCAATCTATGCAACGACCACCACTACTTGAAACTAATGGTTTTATATATTGGAAAAATAGATTCGAAACATATGTGAAATCTAAAGATATTGATCTTTGGTACATTATTGTTGAAGGCGATTTTGAGGCTACCTCAAAAGATGATAAAGGGAATTTAGTTAACATACCTCATGATAAACTAAATGATGAAATGAAAAAAAGCTTTCTAAAAACAGTGAAGCAAAAATGGTTTTATATAATGCTTTACCGAAAAAGGAATTCGAAAGAATTTCTATGCTTAAAACCTCCAAAGAAATTTGGAATTCTTTAGTTGTAACTCATCAAGGCAACCAACAAGTTAAAAATAATAAAATTGATTTGTTTGTTCAACAATATGAACAATTTTCAATATCGGATGAGGAAACTATAGATCATTCATTTGCTAACTTTAATACTAATATTACATCTTTACAAGCACTTGATGAATCTTTTTCTATCTGTAACCATGTTAGGAGATATCTAAGGGCACTTCCATCGAAGTGGAGATCCAAGGTGACGGCGATCGAAGAGTCAAAAGATTTGACAATCCCCACCCTTGATGATCTCATAGGCAACTTAAAAGTCTACGAGCTTGTCCTTGCTAAAGACTCTGATGCCTCAAAGGTGAAAGAGAAACACAAATCTCTTGCCCTTAAAGCCAAAAAGTCTTCAAGCAATGAAGAGAACTCCTCTTCGAGTAGTGACGACGAGGAGTACGCTATGGCGGTAAGGGACTTTAAAAAGTTCTTTAGAAGGAAGGGAAGATACGTCAAACAACCGTATGACGATAAGAAAGGCTTTCGGAGAAGCAAAGAGGACGAGAAGCCAAAAGATGATCGTACTTGCTTTAAATGTGGGGACCCAAACCACTTTATTAGTAAGTGTCCCAAACGGGATGATCAAAAGGCGTTCATGAGCGGCACGTGGGGAATGAGCGACGAGGAGGACGAAGAAATTTATCTCATGGCAAATGACGAGGTATGTCACGAATACTATAGTAGTTAATCACTTGATGACGACTCATTGCATAATGAATATGACAAATTATGCAATATTAGCTTAAAACTAATTAACAAAAACAAGCTTTTAAAAAGTCAAAACCAACGTTTAGATAAAGAAGGCATAGAATTAAAAGCAAAACTAAAACGTTTAGAAAAAGGTAAAATAGCAAGTAGTGAATGTGAACTTTGCGTTCAACTTCAAACACTAGTTGATCAACTAGATTCTAAAATTGCTAGAATGAGTACGGATACTTTAGATATGATATTAGATAGTGTTAAAACCGGCAACAACTTAAAAGGTTTAGGTATTTAACAACTTGATCCATCAACTAGTGAAAACAAAGAAACACAATTTGTTAAAGCACTAGAAAAACCAACCACTGTTGTGGCGGATCCCACGGATCCCATCAAAAGGGAGCCGGCTAGTGTTAAGCCATGGATCCGTGGGTCTGCTGTAGCAAAAAGTGGTAATAATGTAGCTTCTTCATCTAGAACTGAGTTTGTTATCGTTAATAGGAAGAAACCAACTCATGTCACCACTAGAAAACCACCCCCAAAATATAATCCTACTTTTACAAGAAATAAAGCTCCATCTTTTTCAAAACATAATCCATCTAGGAGACCTAATAACGTTTATCCTAGAAGTAACCATTAAATGGGATGGAACCCAAATATGCAAAATGGCTTTCCTTGTCAAAACTTTGCTCCATGGAATGCATACACACCTTATCCATACATGTCTAACATAAATGGAATGTTTAACACTAATGGACCCATGAACAAATGGGGACCAAACTTTTGAGTTTATTATTTTCTTAGGTGTGCTTAAAGGTCGACCTAGACCCGGATGAATGGGTCAAGGATAGTGGGTGCACGAGGCACATGACCGGCAATAAAGATCTATTCTCCACATATGAATCCTTCAATGGAGGTAATGTGGTGTTTGGAAATAGCAAAAGTAGAATCATCGGTAAAGGTACGATTTCTAAAAAATCTCTAACCATTAACGATGCGTGTCACGTAGAAAACCTAAACTTTAACCTCTTAAGTATAGGACAAATATGTGATAAAAAGTGCAATGTACTTTCTACCGAAACCGGTAGTAAGATATTAAAATTTGGCATAACCATAGGAAGAGGAATTAGGAAACATGGAGTCTATGTCATTAAAATTGGTAATGAACCTAAAGACAAACTTTGTATTACCTCTATGGATGATACTTCGACCTTATGACATCGAAGATTCGGTCATGCCAATATGCGACTTCTTCAATCGCTATCATCCAAAGATCTAGTAAGAGATCTACCTAAGTTAAAATATGAACATCACTTTTGTGATGCTTGTAATGTAGGAATACAAGTTCATTCTAGTCATAAAGCTAAAAACATGGTGTCTACAACTAAGTGTCTAGAATTACTACATATGGATTTATTTGGTCCATCCGCTATCGAAAGTTATGGAGGCAACTACTACACTTTGGTCATAGTAGATGATTATTCTAGGTATACATGGACAAAATTAACGGAAACCTTTAATTATTTTGAAATATTAAGCAAAAAGATCCAAAGACAACTAGGAAGTCCTACAGTGTCTATTAGGACGGATCATGGTAGGGAATTCGATAATGAAGTGCAATTTGGAGCCTTTTGTGACGCTAATGGTATTACTCACAATTTCTCGGCTCCACGCACTCCACAATCGAATGGGGTAGTAGAAAGAAAGAATAGAACCCTACAAGAAATGAGTCGAACCATGCTTAATAAACAATCCATACCTCAAAAGTTTTGGTGCAATGCCATTGATACTTCAACGTACATACTCAATCGAGTCTTAATTAGACCAATCTTAGGTAAAACTCCATATGAGTTACTCCGAGGAAAAAAGCCTACGTTAAATCACTTTAGAGTCTTTGGAAGCAAATGTTTTATTCTTAACACTAAAGATTACCTTACAAAATTTGATCCTAAATCAACCGAAGGTATCTTTCTAGGTTACTCTCCAAATAGCAAAGCTTACGTCATATTAAACAAAGAAATAATGAAGGTAGAAGAGTCATTAAATATAAAATTTGATGAAAGTCCACCCAAACCCTCTCCACCTCTTATCGATGACGAGATTGTAGAAAGTGAAGCTATAGTAATAAAGAAAAAGATAAATGAAGAAGAAGAACCTTTAAATGATGAAGTCATAAACATTAAAGAGTCCAAAGATCACCCCGTAGATAAGGTCATAGGAAAGCTAAACGAAAGAACATTAAGGTCTCAAGTTCAAAACCAAAGTAGCTTGTTTTGCTTCGTTTCAACCATAGAACCTAAGAATACACAAGAAGCCATAAAAGATGAGAGTTGGGTAATGGCTATGCAAGAAGAATTAAATCAATTTGTGTCTAATGATGTTTGGGAACTTGTCCCTACACCTAGTAATCAAACCATAATAGGAACAAAATGGGTTTATAAAAACAAATTAGATGCAAACGGAGTAGTGTTTAGGAACAAGGCTAGACTCGTTGCCCAAGGGTATAACCAACAAGAAGGAATATACTTTGATGAGACCTATGCCCCCCATGGCTAGATTAGAGTCTATAAGAATACTTCTTGCGTATGCTTGTGCTAATGATCTAAAGCTTTATCAAATGAAGGTCAAAAGCGCTTTTCTAAATGGTTTCATTAATGAAGAAGTATATGTAGCTCAACCTCCGGGCTTCATCGATTTTGAAAAACCCAAACATGTGTATAAATTAAAGAAAGCCCTTTATGGTCTTAAACAAGCTCCAAAAGCTTGGTATGATAGACTCAAGTAATTCCTAATTAAACACAACTGTACCATGGGGTTAGTTGACAACACACTTTTTACTAAGAAAAGAGAGTCACATATAATTATAGTGCAAATATATGTAGATGATATTATATTCGGATCCACTTGTCAAGTGTCACACCCCCAAATTACCTGTTTTGCAGCGGAATGGAATTCCTGGGGATTGACTGTCATAGCATCACAGTTACAGATATATTGAACGACCTAAAGTGTCGTTTGGAAAACACATCGTTTGATTTAATAAAACAATCAGAGTTTACAAAGTTCAGGTCCCAAATGAAAATCAACTTGTGCGGAAATCAGTTTGTTACAATTCAAACGATGTTTAAAGTGAGTAAAACCCAAGTGAGACGCGTCGTCACCGCGACTCTAAGATGTGTCCACATGCATGCCATGAAGTGTATGCCTTAGATACCTGAGATAAAAACATGCTAAAAGTGTCAACACAAAGGTTGAGTGAGTTCATAGAGTTTGTATTGAAATGTAAAGCCTTTCAAAATCGTTTATGCAGCAAAGGCATCGTAAATCCACTCAGTTCCAAGTTCCGCCCATACAAAACTTGCAACCTGTGTATTCACAACCCATTGCCAAAATGTATATAGTTTATGTTCAAGCGCATGATGTCAAATGAATTCACATAATAGTGCATGACTTAATGTATCAATGTTTACTTGACATAATTATACCAAGACATTCAGTTCAATGAAAATCCCAAGACATTCAGTTCAATGATGTTCCCAAGACATTCAGCTCAATGATAATCCCAAGACATTCAGCTCAATGTTAATCCCAAGTCATTCAGCTCAATGATAATCCCAAGACATTCAGTTCCAGGATAATCCCAAGACATTCAGCTCAATGATAATCCCAAGACATTCAGATCAATGATTTATGATATAGGATATGACTACTCATTAAGTTCAGTTAAGCATGTAGTTTCAAATAATCAAGATAGTCATAAAAATAGTTGAGCATGTATCTCCCCCAAAACAGTTATGAAAACAAGTAAAAGTAGGGGCTATGAAACTCACTTGGTAAAATGAGGCGATGACAAAAGTGAGTACACCGAGATGTAGTGTGATACTCGAAAATGACCTATTATGAATGATATGATACGTAATGAGTTATGATGTAACGTTATGCATGCATTTCGTATGTTATTTATACCATTTGTGAGTTTTGAAAATAATACTTATCGTCGAAAAATACTCTTTTGACGTCTCGATCATTCTTAAATTACTTTACAAGTATTTACGTCAAAATGTCATCCTATAATAGTTTCTTAGTGATTCATTGTGAAATTTTAACTTTTCGTCGTAAAATAATGTCGTCGGAAATTTCTTGAAAGTGACAAAAATGGCTTCAAAAAGCTAGCCGTAAAATGGTGTACGTCGAACGTTAGGAAACGAACTCGACGGTTTTGGAAAGCTTGTATCAAAATCTAAAAGTTTCAGTTCAGGAGTTTTCGACATAAAGGTCTCGAACATAAAGATAATAAGGGTTAAAGATGGTGATTTTGTCTAATTGTTGTGTAAAAAGTGAGTTTCGGCAAAGTTTAAGTGACCGTAAATAATTTATTACAACTCCGCTATACAAACGGTTAATCATTTTGAAAAATATGCTTGGTGATCTCGATTTTATTAGAAGACATTTCGTTCCAAAAAGTTCCACATCCACGTTAAAAACAGCCTCCAACATGGTCGTTTTAGTTACCGTAACACTTATCTCGTAAAATAATATAGTTTTTCAGAAAATAATAGTTACGGCAATTTTATGAAAACGTGCATATCTTTGTCGTTTCAAATCCGTTTTCTACGTATAATACGTCCTGAGCTTCGTATCAAAGTATACTAATATATTTTTGATAAGTCGAAATAATTTGTGAAGCTTAAGGCTCGTTTTTAACTCGTACTAACCAAAAACATGTTGCTGAAATTTCAGAAAAAATATATTTCGTCGTCAAACTTTAAAAATTCATAACTTCTTCGTTATAACTCCGTTTTTATCCGTTCAAGCGGCCACGGATTCGTTTTAAAGTATATTTTCTAAATATCAAGGCCAAAATGTCGTGCCTACAGTCGGATTTTCCAGAAAATCAAAACAAGGACAGAACACATTTTATACTTATCGAAAATAGTTTTTCTCGTACCAATCCTATTCTAATCCCTTCAAATCAACTCCAAAGCTAATCTAATCCTACCATACACCTTCTTAGGGTGTCATGGGTTCCTAAACATCATCAAGACCAAAGTATACCAAGGGGATAATTATAGGATGACCTTATATATATATATTTCTAAAAATCATGTAAAAATGGTATAAACAACACAAATCATGCATGCTTGCTCCAAAAATGAAGAGATACTTATGAAATGAAAAGGAGATATGAAAAATATAAATGATATGCTTACAAGTTAATATGATGAGGTGCAAAGAACAAGGTTTAGCCTAAACACTCTTGGTTTTTATTTCAAAACCTTATAAAGAGTATTATCTAGATTGTATATACTTGAAAATGGAAAACTTTTGATGAACTCTTCAATCTACTTTGGTGTTGCCGGTTCTAGAGAGGAAACAATGGAGAAGAAATATTTTTCTAACTTAGCATTATTGGTGAATGAATGAAGTACAAGGAAGGTTGAGTATAAATCTTGACATGTAAGGAAAATCTACTAACTCAATTAATGAGGTACCCTCATTCACGCCAAGGGAATGCATTTACAATGTATATATATATATATATTTTTTTTTCTTTTATAATGTGTAAGTTGTAAAAGAAATATAAGTAGAATGTATAGTTAAGTAAAAAGTGTTGTAACTTGTACATAGTTGTGAAGTTAAAGTGGTATGGACTAAAATAAATTTTAAGGGATCAAAGTAAAGTATATTGAGATCATAAAAATTGTAAAAATACATTCCTTGTAAGATTTGAGTGATATAAAAATTATAGTGTAGTTTTTAAGAAAAACGTCGTAATAATATAACTTTAACGATTTATATACCAAATAAATTTAAAACACTAGGTAAACTCAAAATATAGTTTTTATAAACTAAATGTAAGTATAAAAATATGTCGGGATCATTTTTGAAAGTAATGGATTAAATGTTCAAAATAATAACTCACGCGATGACGTTTATTTAATATAAAATTCACGCGTTAAATGTGAAATGAAATGTCATGAATAAACTATCATGATGCAAATGATGTCAATGAAATGTAGACTAAACTTAGTCCATATGAAATGTACGTGATGATATGATCATGAATTCGCCGCTAAACCTTTAAGGTTACGCGAATTTGGAACACGTAAACCTAGTTTACGATAAATGTTGAAATTGTAAGGCATGAATTGTTTTGAGAAATGACCTGAAATTGCGAGTTGTCACATTCGCCCAACCAAAAAGGAATTCAGTCCCTGAATTCAGTTCGTGTTAGTCTATCGAATTTTTGAGTTTGTGATGAATATCGAGGAAAGAAGACATGGAGATGTGTCGTTACGGTTGTCGAGGATCGAGAGCGTACAAAACATCGTAGTAAAGAAAATATCGGATAAATCTCTCATAAGTAACACTTTGACTTTGAAATATGTGGAGATTTTGCTTGCACTAAGATTTATAAATAACCGCTCCCAACATAACGTGATCCCTCCAGAATTAGACATAGTTAGCTAGGCTATGTATAATTAAGGAACGATGACGTGACGTTCGGTTTAGTTGTTATAACTCTCAATGTTTACAAGGATTTAAACCGTGTCGTTACAATGATGGTTAAAGTAAAAGGAAGTAAAATTCTCGTAAGTAATAACAAATCGGAAAGAAAAATAAGTACGATAGATGAGAATATTTTACAACGAGTGGTTTATTAAAAGTAGTACATCTTAAGTTATAAAGATTCGGATACGATGGAAAACATAAACTTAGTACGACATAATACATAGGGAAAAATTTAGACTGTTAGTTTCCGAACTTCTTCAGTCTTCCGCGTTGTTGATACCTTGACGAGCTCCTCCTCCTCCTAACATGTATACATTCCCATGAGCACCTTCGACTTGTTGACCTTGGTTTTGAGGACATTGACTTCGATAGTGTCCTTGCTCCCCACATCCGAAGCACGTAACTATGGTCTTGCCTCTACAATTCCTGGCATGGTGTCCTAGTTTTTGACACTTGTAGCACTTAACAGGACAAAGACCCGTGTGATGATACTTACATCGATTACATAGCGGGTAGGTTCCAGCATAACCTCTGCCTTCTATTGGTGCAGCAACATAAACCATTGCAGTTTCTTGCCCTCTATTCTGTTGTTGATGATGGTTAGTGTCACGGTTTTGGTTGTTGTTGTTATAATCTCCCTGGTCGTTTTCCCATTTCCTTTTGTTGTTGTTGAGTTGGTTATCGTCGTTGTTGTTGTTGTTTTGGTCATTGTTGTAGTTGGTGCGGTTGTTGGGGTTGTTGTTGTTTTGGTTGGTGTTGGTGTACTTACCTTTCTTCACTACCTGGGCCATGAGCTTTTGAGTCACCCTAATAGCTTCCTCGATTGTTTGTGGATCAAACGAAGTCACATCTCCTTGAATAACCTCGGGAAGTCCCCCGATAAAAGCCTCTAGTAACTTCTCGTTATCCGAAACCATAGACGGGCATAACGCGGCCAATTCTTGGAATCTCCGAATGTAAGTGTCAATATCATACCCAATTGTTACCAACTCATAGAATTCTGTCTCCAACTTTTTCACTTCCGTACGAGGACAAAACTTCTTAGTTACCAAACCCTTGAATTGCTCCCAAGTAAGCTTGAAAGCATTCTCCATTCCCATCGGTTGAGCATATGAGTTCCACCACGACAACGCTCCATCAAGTAGTGTACTCGTAGCAAACTTGACCTTGCTATCATCCGGGTAATTACATAACAAAAACACGGACTCCAATTTCTCGAACCATCTAACCATGGCAGTGGCTCCTTCAGTCCCTTTAAACTTGGTGGGATCTCCACTTTTTAAATCCTTATACGAACAGCTTTTAACCCCGGACCCTCCTGCATTTACTGCAGCAGCAGCAGCAAGTTTTGCGGCTTCAGCAGCAGCCGCGGCCTCGGCAGCAGCAGCAGTCACCGTTTCCCTTTCAATCCTTAATGCCTCTGCTACACTATCCCTTACCAACTTTTGAATAGCCGCTTGTGTCATTTCAGCTGTGGCTTTCTTCGGTGCCATATCTTCTTCAAAACAAGAGGAAATGTGAGACGTAGCAAAATCCGATGTTAATAATAAACGCTCCAAAGAAATGTGATAAGAATGATAAGTTTGAGGTTATCTTTCAAAATGATCGACGGTTTCCTAAGAAATGGGTTATGAGATGTTGTAAGTGCTCCAATGTATGATGGTTTAGTGACTCAGTGTGAATAGCGTGTAACTCGACATGTTAGTGATGAAACAAAGGAGTGAGAGTGACTTTGCCGTACCTAAAGGTTTATCTCAGCATTCGACGTTATCGGTGATGAGTCAACTGATATAAAAATTGTGATAGGGAATGTCAAGGAATTCTCCGCGTTAGAGTATGAGGAAAAGATAATGGGATGGGTATTTAAGGGCATCCATGTGACAATCGTTATGAAATGAAATTAATTAACTCGAAAAATGTACGTATAAATCGCACGCAAAGTGAACATGCACTTGTGATGAAATGATGAGATGCTATGATGATGTAGTTATAGTCTAGGGTAAATGATGCAACCTAGTTCTCTATAACCGAAGCTCTGATGCCAATCTGTCACACCCCCAAATTACCTGTTTTGCAGCGGAATGGAATTCCTGGGGATTGACTGTCATAGCATCACAGTTACAGATATATTGAACGACCTAAAGTGTCGTTTGGAAAAAACATCGTTTGATTTAATAAAACAATCAGAGTTTACAAAGTTCAGGTCCCAAATGAAAATCAACTTGTGCGGAAATAAGTTTGTTACAATTCAAACGATGTTTAAAGTGAGTAAAACCCAAGTGAGACGCATCGTCACCACGACTCTAAGATGTGTCCACATGCATGCCATGAAGTGTATGCCTTAGATACCTGAGATAAAAACATGCTAAAAGTGTCAACACAAAGGTTGAGTGAGTTCATAGAGTTTGTATTGAAATGTAAAGCCTTTCAAAATCGCTTATGCAGCAAAGGCATCGTAAATCCACTCAGTTCCAAGTTCCGCCCATACAAAACTTGCAACCTGTGTATTCACAACCCATTGCCAAAATGTATATAGTTTATGTTCAAGCGCATGATGTCAAATGAATTCACATAATAGTGCATGACTTAATGTATCAATGTTTACTTGACATAATTATACCAAGACATTCAGTTCAATGAAAATCCCAAGACATTCAGTTCAATGATGTTCCCAAGACATTCAGCTCAATGATAATCCCAAGACATTCAGCTCAATGATAATCCCAAGACATTCAGCTCAATGATAATCCCAAGACATTCAGTTCCAGGATAATCCCAAGACATTCAGCTCAATGATAATCCCAAGACATTCAGATCAATGATTTATGATATAGGATATGACTACTCATTAAGTTCAGTTAAGCATGTAGTTTCAAATAATCAAGATAGTCATAAAAATAGTTGAGCATGTATCTCCCCCAAAACAGTTATGAAAACAAGTAAAAGTAGGGGCTATGAAACTCACTTGGTAAAATGAGGCGATGACAAAAGTGAGTACACCGAGATGTAGTGTGATACTCGAAAATGACCTATTATGAATGATATGATACGTAATGAGTTATGATGTAACGTTATGCATGCATTTCGTATGTTATTTATACCATTTGTGAGTTTTGAAAATAATACTTATCGTCGAAAAATACTCTTTTGACGTCTCGATCATTCTTAAATTACTTTACAAGTATTTACGTCAAAATGTCATCCTATAATAGTTTCTTAGTGATTCATTGTGAAATTTTAACTTTTCGTCGTAAAATAATGTCGTCGGAAATTTCTTGAAAGTGACAAAAATGTCTTCGAAAAGCTAGCCGTAAAATGGTGTACGTCGAACGTTAGGAAACGAACTCGATGGTTTTGGAAAGCTTGTATCAAAATCTAAAAGTTTCAGTTCAGGAGTTTTCGACATAAAGGTCTCGAACATAAAGATAATAAGGGTTAAAGATGGTGATTTTGTCTAATTGTTGTGTAAAAAGTGAGTTTCGGCAAAGTTTAAGTGACCGTAAATAATTTATTACAACTCCGCTATACAAACGGTTAATCATTTTGAAAAATATGCTTGGTGATCTCGATTTTATTAGAAGACATTTCGTTCCAAAAAGTTCCACATCCACGTTAAAAACAGCCTCCAACATGGTCGTTTTAGTTACCGTAACACTTATCTCGTAAAATAATATAGTTTTTCAGAAAATAATAGTTACGGCAATTTTATGAAAACGTGCATATCTTTGTCGTTTCAAATCCGTTTTCTACGTATAATACGTCCTTAGCTTCGTATCAAAGTATACTAATATATTTTTGATAAGTCGAAATAATTTGTGAAGCTTAAGGCTCGTTTTTAACTCGTACTAACCAAAAACATGTTGCTGAAATTTCAGAAAAAATATATTTCGTCGTCAAACTTTAAAAATTCATAACTTCTTCGTTATAACTCCGTTTTTATCCGTTCAAGCGGCCACGGATTCGTTTTAAAGTATATTTTCTAAATATCAAGGCCAAAATGTCGTGCCTACAGTTGGATTTTCCAGAAAATCAAAACAAGGACAGAACACATTTTATACTTATCGAAAATAGTTTTTCTCGTACCAATCCTATTCTAATCCCTTCAAATCAACTCCAAAGCTAATCTAATCCTACCATACACCTTCTTAGGGTGTCATGGGTTCCTAAACATCATCAAGACCAAAGTATACCAAGGGGATAATTATAGGATGACCTTATATATATATATTTCTAAAAATCATGTAAAAATGGTATAAACAACACAAATCATGCATGCTTGCTCCAAAAATGAAGAGATACTTATGAAATGAAAAGGAGATATGAAAAATATAAATGATATGCTTACAAGTTAATATGATGAGGTGCAAAGAACAAGGTTTAGCCTAAACAATCTTGGTTTTTATTTCAAAACCTTATAAAGAGTATTATCTAGATTGTATATACTTGAAAATGGAAAACTTTTGATGAA
The DNA here is from genome assembly GCA_019973895.1 of Chrysanthemum seticuspe. Taxonomy (NCBI): domain Eukaryota; kingdom Viridiplantae; phylum Streptophyta; class Magnoliopsida; order Asterales; family Asteraceae; genus Chrysanthemum; species Chrysanthemum seticuspe. The sequence continues at coordinate 128,871,129 of BPTQ01000004.1, forward strand.
CTCTTCAATCTACTTTGGTGTTGCCGGTTCTAGAGAGGAAACAATGGAGAAGAAATATTTTTCTAACTTAGCATTATTGGTGAATGAATGAAGTACAAGGAAGGTTGAGTATAAATCTTGACATGTAAGGAAAATCTACTAACTCAATTAATGAGGTACCCTCATTCACGCCAAGGGAATGCATTTACAATGTATATATATATATATATTTTTTCTTTTATAATGTGTAAGTTGTAAAAGAAATATAAGTAGAATGTATAGTTAAGTAAAAAGTGTTGTAACTTGTACATAGTTGTGAATTTAAAGTGGTATGGACTAAAATAAATTTTAAGGGATCAAAGTAAAGTATATTGAGATCATAAAAATTGTAAAAATACATTCCTTGTAAGATTTGAGTGATATAAAAATTATAGTGTAGTTTTTAAGAAAAACGTCGTAATAATATAACTTTAACGATTTATATACCAAATAAATTTAAAACACTAGGTAAACTCAAAATATAGTTTTTATAAACTAAATGTAAGTATAAAAATATGTCGGGATCATTTTTGAAAGTAATGGATTAAATGTTCAAAATAATAACTCACGCGATGACGTTTATTTAATATAAAATTCACGCGTTAAATGTGAAATGAAATGTCATGAATAAACTATCATGATGCAAATGATGTCAATGAAATGTAGACTAAACTTAGTCCATATGAAATGTACGTGATGATATGATCATGAATTCGCCGCTAAACCTTTAAGGTTACGCGAATTTGGAACACGTAAACCTAGTTTACGATAAATGTTGAAATTGTAAGGCATGAATTGTTTTGAGAAATGACCTGAAATTGCGAGTTGTCACATCAAGACATATGTGATGATTTCTCTAAAATCATGCATGACGAGTTCGAAATGAGTATGATGGGAGAACTTAGTTTCTTTCTTGGTCTACAAATCAAACAAGTAGAAGATGGTATATTCTTTAATCAATCTAAATACATAAAGGAGATGTTAAAGAAATTCGGTCTAGAAGAGTCAAAATCAATTAGGACACCAATGTCATCCGACACCAAACTCACAAAAGATGAAGACGGCGAATCCGTCGATAATACTAAATATCATGGCATGATAGGTAGTCTTCTCTACCTCACGGCAAGTAGGCCGGATATCATGTTTAGTGTTTGCTTATGTGCTAGGTTTCAAGAAGACCCTAAAACATTGTCACAATTCTCAATTTCCGGTCATTTCTCAAACTCCATATTCATCATTTCATATCAATTTATGCATGGGTTTTGCCTTTTACATTAAACGTCTATTTTCTTATTAAATAAACGCTATCGCATAAACATTATTTGAACATTTGATCCGACACTTCCAAAAATTATCCCGACATATTTTTATACTCATATTAAGATTATAAAAATAATATTATGAGTTTATCCAATGTTTTAAATTTATTTCGTATATAAATTGTCTTATTTATATAATTACGACGTTTTTATTAAATACTACACGATAATTATTATTTCACTCAAATTTTGCAAGAAATATATTTTTATAATTTTTATGACCATAATATATTTTATCTTGACCCGTTAAAAGTTATTTTTATTTAACGCTACCCTAAATAATCAAATGTGTATTTAACTTATCTCTTATCTTCATTTAACCTTACAAAACATTACTTATACATTATTAAAAAAAAAATTATTTTTGCATGACTAAGACTCCCCTTGTCGACAAGGGGAGGGTGAGTCATTTACTCTTGCCAAATATCTCTTCTAGTCAAGTATTATACTAATTAAACTACATACACATACAAGATATTATCTAAAAGTGAAAACCCATTTTTGCTTCTCTCTTTCTCTTCCAAGACCGGCAACCTAAGGACCAAGAAGGAGACCATTTTATTTTTCAAGACAAAGATTTTATTACACAATAGTATCACTTGTTGTATAGGTTTTGCAATAAAAACCTCAAGTGATTAGGAAAAACCCGTTGTCCTTAAACCTCATCATATCACTTGTAAGCATCCATATTCATATTGTTATTTCATATTTATTTTCATGATCATATCATTTTATTTGAGAAACATGCAAGTCTCATGAGGTTTATACCACTTTTTCTTTGATTTTTAAGAGTTATATATATTGTCATCCTATAAATGTTCCTTGTTATAAATCACACTTGGTGATGTCTAGGAACCCATGACACCCTAAGAAGGTGTATGGTAGGGTTAGAATAGCTTCGGAGTTGTTTTGAATGGGTTAGAATAGGTTTGGCGCGAGAAAAACTCATTTCGACAAGTTTGCAAAAGGGTCTGTCCTTATTTTGAAAATCTGGAAACTCCGACAGTAGGTAAATATTTTTGGCCTAGATAATTAGAAAATACACTTTAAAACGAAAACGTGACCGCTTGAACGGATAAAAACGGAGTTATAACGAAGAAGTTATGAATTTTTCAAGTTAGACGTCGAAAACTAATAATTTCTGGAAATTTCAGCATGAAAATGTCACTCTTTACGAGTCAAAAATGAGTCTTAAGCTTTATGAAATGTGTCGACTTATCGAAAATATATTAGTATACTTTGACACGAAGCTAAGGGTATAGAAAACGTAGAAAACGGACTTGTAACGAGTAAATTACACGCGATAAACAAAGTTGCCGTAACTTTATTCTATTAGCAACATTAATATATTTTCTATTAAACATATACTACGGCAACTAGGGGCCATGTTGAGGGTCGTTTTTAACATTGATAGGATACTCTTTATAAAAAGATGTCTTCTAGTAAAATCAAGTTCGCCAACCATATTTTCCAAAATATCCAACCGTTCGTCAAGCGGAGTTGTAATGAATAAAATATAGTCGCTCAAACTTTGCCAAAAACCCATCCTTAAACTATATTTTGGACTAAAAGTACCCTACTTAACCTCTAATTTTCTTTATGTACGAGACCTCTAGGATGAAAACTTAAATGCTAAAACTTTGAGATTATCATACGAGCTTCCCAAAACCGTTGAGTTTATTTCCTAACACTCGATGTGCACCATTTTACGACTAGCTTTCCGAGGCCATATAGTCACTTTCATGACTTGTCAAATTATATTATTTTGCGACGAAAAGTTATATTCTCTTATTAATCACTAAATGATTATCGTTGGATATCATTTCAAAGTAAACACATGTGAAGTAATTTAAAAATGGTCAAGACATTAAAAGATTATATTTTCGACGAGAAGTATTGTTTTCAAAAATACATAAGTGGTATAAATATCATCCGAATTGCGTGCATAACATTACATCATGACTTATTGCATATCATATCATTCATAATAGGTCAGTTTCGAGATTCACGCTACATTTCGGTGTAACCACTTTTGTCATCGCATCTATTCATCAAGTGAGTAATCACATCCCCTTTTTACCGTTTTACTATATTTTGGGGCGAAATGCATGAACCATTCTTGAGCTAAACTGATCACTACTTTTATTAACTTGTTTGACTAGAACTTGTGAACTTGAATCAAATCCTTGAACTTAATTATGAAATAATGCCTTACTTGAACTTATTGAACCATACACGTTATGACCTTGACCTAAAGTCTCCTATGTTCGGAGCATCACTATAAAGTCTCCTATGTTCGGAGCATCACTATAAAGACTCCTATGTTCGGAGTATATCTTTGGTAAGAGGCACCCAGTATATCTTTGGGAAGAGGCACCCAGTATATCTTTGGGAAGAGGCACCCAACATAACTTTGGGTAGTGGCACCCAACATAATTTGGTTTCATCAGGAGCATCCCTGAATTATTATATTTGTGGTACTATATTGTGAACTATTATGACCGCTTATACTTGACTACTTGACGCGCTATATTTTGTGCAATGGGTTGTGTACACACAGGTTGCAAGTTTTGTATATGCGGAACTTGGAACTGAGTGGATATACAATTCCTTTGCTTTGTGGACTATTTTCGATAACCGAAACCTTGGACTCTTTCATACGAGTTTTCTTATTTTACTAAACATGTTTACTCACCAACTATTTTCATAGTTGACCCGTTTTTTCTCTCATGCATTTCAGGTGATCGTTAGTAAGCTTTTTCTACCAGGTCTTGCATAATGAAGTTTTCACTTGTCAATACAAATCGTTATGTAATAGAACGCAATATTTTGGGAACTAAACTTTGTAATATATTTGCCGATGTCGGCTAAAACTGGTGTTGTAATGGTGTACTCTTTCTTTTAAATATTAACGTTGGTATGTTCTATTATCTTGTGCTTATGTTCCCTTCCGTTACACCTCGTGTTTCCACCTCCGGCGAGGGTGTGACAGATTGGTACCAGAGCCAAAGGTTATAGAGAATGCCGATTTTTCAAAAATAAAAATCACAGCTATAACCAGAAATTTTTTTTTATTAAACATTGAACATCATCCGAGTCATCTAGTCCTATCGTTGCATCGTTAATCATAAATTATACATAGCCTGATCAACTATGTCTAATTTATGAAGAACCATGCAATGATAAGAAGGGTAATTTTAAATCATGTTTAATCGAGTCTTTTGAGTCTGGTCACCTGAAGTTGCATTGGTCGGGTGGGTATGCATAGCAAGTTTTTACGTTCACGTCTACATTACCGTATCTTATTAGACCCTCTCTTTTTCCATCTTTCGACTGGTTAGACATAGCATGTCTCTGTTCCTGTCATATTTCGATCACTATAACACATTACCACCGTTCTAAACCTCATCTGCCTTCGTCCGAGTGTCATTTACTCAACCCGATATTTTGGTCCTTTGCAGGATCATGGCTGCCAGAAACACACGCTCAGGAGTCAACAACAACGCCAATTCGAATAACAATGTCAACCTAAACAACAATGACAATCCAAACAACAACGCTGCTGGAATAGCGGATCTACTCACCCAAATTATAACACATCTCGATGCTAGACGAACCAACAACGGAGAAGGTACTTCAAACACTGGTCATGGATGCACCTACAAGACTTTCATGACATGCAAGCCGATGGAATTTTATGGTACTGAGGGTGCCATTGGACTGTTAACCTGGTTCGAGAATGTTGAGTCGAAGCTTAGTATCACGAAGTGTGCTGAAGGAAACAGAGTTGAGTTCTCTGCTGGTCTACTACAAGGTCGAGCATTGACCTGGTGGAACAACCAATTGCAGACTAGAGGAAGAAGGGCTGCAAATGCGTTATCTTGGGAAGCATTTAAGAAACTATTAACTGATGAGTACTGCAGAAAAGATGAAGTGCAGAAGTTGGAAGCGGAATTTTGGAATCACTTGATGGTTGGAGTAGAAGTCGACAAGTACACGATCCGTTTCCACGAGTTAACTAGGATGGTTCCTCACATGGTTTCCACTATGGAGAAGTTGATCGACCGATATATATGGGGATTGAGACCGGAAATTAGGAGGGATGTCACCTCATCAAACCCAACCACTCTGCAAGCCGCTGTGGGTATGGCGTATCGCTTGACAAATGATGTGATCAGGTCTGGAGGACTAGCAAAAGCGAATGACAATGGACGAAATCGACAGGAGGATCACCAGGGAAGCCGAGACCAGGGTCAGCAAGACAAGAGGCAACGAATAACCAGGAACTATGGAGCGACTACTCAGGAGCGTAAAAGATACGCAGGTCCACATCCTTTGTGCACTCGATGTAACTATCACCACTCGGGAGACTGCCCAAGGTGCGACAAATGTGGACAGACGGGCCACTTCGCGCAAAAGTGCTCAAACAGGACTGGGAATCAAGGACAGAGAAAAGCATGTTACGAGTGTGGAAGTCTAGATCACCTTCGCAATACCTGTCCAAAGCTGAAAAGAACACCCAATCAAGGAGGTAATCGTCCAAACCTGGCGTTGGCAATAGAAGGCCCACAAGATCAGAACATTGAAATTCCTCCCGCACGTGGTCGAGCATTCTATCTGGGTACCGAGGAAGCCCGCAACGCGTAACGGGTACATTCTTTCGAACAACTACCTTATTTCTGTACGACATGATTTTGAGTGCATAACTTCCTTCCAATTTTTACCACGTTCACGACATTGATTAATTTGAGACCTATCAATATCGACCTTAGTTGTAATGTATTTTGTTGATTTGATTTGATTTGTGTAGGCAAATCCAATATCGAGCGAATCTTTCAAAAGACTTCATTCAAAAGACTTGTTTCCTAGCGTGATTTAGTGACAGTTCTTGTTTGATGAGTTGCGAAAGTCAAGCTAAGAAACAAGTTTACTCAAGTCACTATCTAAAGGTCTTTTGAGGGCTACGTTCGATATTGGGTAAGTTTACTCTATCAAATCTAATCACGGGCACGTACTTAGTTGAATGGGGAACCTGTATGCATGGGCATTGATATGATCATTTAGACTGTTCGTACGAGCATAAACTTTTAGAATCCTTGTCGAGGTTCGGACCATAGTATCATTAATCGAATCACGAGGACGTGATTCCTCTGACATGGGAAGAATGTCACAATTCTCAATTTCCGGTCATTTCTCAAACTCCATATTCATCATTTCATATCAATTTATGCATGGGTTTTGCCTTTTACATTAAACGTCTATTTTCTTATTAAATAAACGCTATCGCATAAACATTATTTGAACATTTGATCCGACACTTCCAAAAATTATCCCGACATATTTTTATACTCATATTAAGATTATAAAAATAATATTATGAGTTTACCCAATGTTTTAAATTTATTTCGTATATAAATTGTCTTATTTATATAATTACGACGTTTTTATTAAATACTACACGATAATTATTATTTCACTCAAATTTTGCAAGAAATATATTTTATAATTTTTATGACCATAATATATTTTATCTTGACCCGTTAAAAGTTATTTTTATTTAACGCTACCCTAAATAATCAAATGTGTATTTAACTTATCACTTATCTTCATTTAACCTTACAAAACATTACTTATACATTATAAAAAAAAAATTATTTTTGCATGACTAAGACTCCCCTTGTCGACAAGGGGAGGGTGAGTCATTTACTCTTGCCAAATATCTCTTCTAGTCAAGTATTATACTAATTAAACTACATACACATACAAGATATTATCTAAAAGTGAAAACCCATTTTTGCTTCTCTCTTTCTCTTCCAAGACCGGCAACCTAAGGACCAAGAAGGAGACCATTTTATTTTTCAAGACAAAGATTTTATTACACAATAGTATCACTTGTTGTATAGGTTTTGCAATAAAAACCTCAAGTGATTAGGAAAAACCCGTTGTCCTTAAACCTCATCATATCACTTGTAAGCATCCATATTCATATTGTTATTTCATATTTATTTTCATGATCATATCATTTTATTTGAGAAACATGCAAGTCTCATGAGGTTTATACCACTTTTTCTTTGATTTTTAAGAGTTATATATATTGTCATCCTATAAATGTTCCTTGTTATAAATCACACTTGGTGATGTCTAGGAACCCATGACACCCTAAGAAGGTGTATGGTAGGGTTAGAATAGCTTCGGAGTTGTTTTGAATGGGTTAGAATAGGTTTGGCGCGAGAAAAACTCATTTCGACAAGTTTGCAAAAGGGTCTGTCCTTATTTTGAAAATCTGGAAAATCCGACAGTAGGTAAATATTTTTGGCCTAGATAATTAGAAAATACACTTTAAAACGAAAACGTGACCGCTTGAACGGATAAAAACGGAGTTATAACGAAGAAGTTATGAATTTTTCAAGTTAGACGTCGAAAACTAATAATTTCTGGAAATTTCCGCATGAAAATGTCACTCTTTACGAGTCAAAAATGAGTCTTAAGCTTTATGAAATGTGTCGACTTATCGAAAATATATTAGTATACTTTGACACGAAGCTAAGGGTATAGAAAACGTAGAAAACGGACTTGTAACGAGTAAATTACACGCGATAAACAAAGTTGCCGTAACTTTATTCTATTAGCAACATTAATATATTTTCTATTAAACATATACTACGGCAACTAGGGGCCATGTTGAGGGTCGTTTTTAACATTGATAGGATACTCTTTATAAAAAGATGTCTTCTAGTAAAATCAAGTTCGCCAACCATATTTTCCAAAATATCCAACCGTTCGTCAAGCGGAGTTGTAATGAATAAAATATAGTCGCTCAAACTTTGCCGAAAACCCATCCTTAAACTATATTTTGGACTAAAAGTACCCTACTTAACCTCTAATTTTCTTTATGTACGAGACCTATAGGACGAAAACTTAAATGCTAAAACTTTGAGATTATCATACGAGCTTCCCAAAACCGTTGAGTTTATTTTCTAACACTCGATGTGCACCATTTTACGACTAGCTTTCCGAGGCCATATAGTCACTTTCATGACTTGTCAAATTATATTATTTTGCGACGAAAAGTTATATTCTCTTAATAAATCACTAAATGATTATCGTTGGATATCATTTCAAAGTAAACACATGTGAAGTAATTTAAAAATGGTCAAGACGTTAAAAGATTATATTTTCGACGAGAAGTATTGTTTTCAAAAATACATAAGTGGTATAAATATCATCCGAATTGCGTGCATAACATTACATCATGACTTATTGCATATCATATCATTCATAATAGGTCAGTTTCGAGATTCACGCTACATTTCGGTGTAACCACTTTTGTCATCGCATCTATTCATCAAGTGAGTAATCACATCCCCTTTTTACCGTTTTACTATATTTTGGGGCGAAATGCATGAACCATTCTTGAGCTAAACTGATCATTACTTTTATTAACTTGTTTGACTAGAACTTGTGAACTTGAATCAAATCCTTGAACTTAATTATGAAATAATGCCTTACTTGAACTTATTGAACCGTACACGTTATGACCTTGACCTAAAGTCTCCTATGTTCGGAGCATCACTATAAAGACTCCTATGTTCGGAGCATCACTATAAATACTCCTATGTTCGGAGTATATCTTTGGGAAGAGGCACCCAGTATATCTTTGGGAAGAGGCACCCAGTATATCTTTGGGAAGAGGCACCCAGTATATCTTTGGGAAGAGGCACCCAACATAACTTTGGGTAGTGGCACCCAGCATAATTTGGTTTCATCAGGAGCATCCCTGAATTATTATATTTGTGGTACTATATTGTGAACTATTATGACCGCTTATACTTGACTACTTGACGCGCTATATTTTGTGCAATGGGTTGTGTACACACAGGTTGCAAGTTTTGTATGGGCGGAACTTGGAACTGAGTGGATATACAATTCCTTTGCTTTGTGGACTATTTTCGATAACCGAAACCTTGGACTCTTTCATACGAGTTTTCTTATTTTACTAAAAATGTTTACTCACCAACTATTTTCATAGTTGACCCGTTTTTTCTCTCATGCATTTCAGGTGATCGTTAGTAAGCTTTTTCTACCAGGTCTTGCATAATGAAGTTTTCACTTGTCAATACAAATCGTTATGTAATAGAACGCAATATTTTGGGAACTAAACTTTGTAATATATTTGCCGATGTCGGCTAAAACTGGTGTTGTAATGGTGTACTCTTTCTTTTAAATATTAACGTTGGTATGTTCTATTATCTTGTGCTTATGTTCCCTTCCGTTACACCTCGTGTTTCCGCCTCCGGCGAGGGTGTGACAAACATCACACCTAGAAGCCGTAAAAAGGATATTTAGATACATTAAGGGTATAACACAATTAGGATTATGGTATCCTAAGGGCACGGGAGTAGAAACAATTGTATATGCAGATTCTGACCATGCAGGTGATTACGTTGATAGAAAAAGTACAAGTGGGGTATGTACTTTCATGGGATGTTGTTTAACATCTTGGTTTTCTAAGAAACAAACGGCAATAGAAATATCAACAACCGAAGCCGAATACGTCTCCGTCGACAAAGCATGCCAAGAAGCACTATGGATGAAACAAGCGTTAGTTGACTACGACATTCATCTAAGCGACATAGCCATCCTATGTGATGGATCTGGACACACACCTTGTGTCAATGATATTTTTTATAATATTATTAAGCACGCGGAATTTACTTAGTAATACTTAGAAGACGGATTGTATGATGTATGTTGAGTAAACACAGATTAAACCCAAAACTTAAGCTCCAATATTATTAATGAATAATACGAGTGATCTTGCTTATCACTAGGGTTACACCTTGAAGCCTTTGTGAGTAATACGTAGGTAATTAACAAGTACCTAAAACAATGACCTAGGTCCTCCTTTTATACAACAAGGAGTCCTTTACAAGATAAGAATAAAGCTAACATTATAGAAGATACACAAGATCTATTCTATACTTATCTAAACACGTTTTCCTATAGCAGTGGTAATAATGTACCAGCAGTGGTAATAATGTACCAGCAGTGGTAATACGTTTCCACTGCTAGTGTTAATCCAAGCAGTGTAAACCACAACTATCCGTGGTAACAGATTATTCCCAACAATCCTCCCCTAAACTTATGATTTCTCTGCAAATTAATAAGTTTCTTCAATCTGCATTATCTTCAAGGATTTGGGGAATTCAACTAAACACTTTACTTCTTTCTCAACTTCTGAATAGCTCTGGAACATTGATCTTGAAGCCTATGTAACAATGCTCTGACCTTCTCATTGTCTTCATGAACTCTTATGTTAGTACACAAAATCACTGTGAGAGTTCCAGCTCTGAGTGGATTTTCTTTCTCAGCAAGCATGAATACATCAGTTCCATTTGCTGTAGAGACATGATGAACTTCACATGAGTCATAATAAAACCATTTAGTACCAGGACATGCACATGAGAATTTCCAGAAATCATCATTAACATCTGGTTCATAGAGCCTTCTAAGATTAATCCATAACTGCAACTCCTTCATATCTTTGAGATCTTGAGCATCAAACCTTTCTTGAACCATCTTCCATAATGTGTCAAGGTCATCTTTGTCAAAAGCTTTAATAAGATCTTCAAATGTCATGAATGATGAAGTTTCACCACCTAGCCTTGTGATCTTCCATGTTGAAGAAAAATCACTAGCAGTGTAAACCTCCCAATCAATGATAGGATGTCTTACTTGCAGTGGTTCTGGATAAAAATCTTCTTCTACAATCACAAGCATTCCAGTCAGTTGTTCTTCAGTGAATATCTCAGTAAGAATTTCTTTCTCAATTTCTTGTTCTTCAGCAACCTTAGTCTTCTTAACAGTCTGAGAATCACTTTCTTTGGCCTTTCTCTTCAATTCCAGGAAACCTTCTTGCTTCTTCTTCAGAGCCCATTGAAATAAAATCTCTATCATGTTTTTGAACTCTGTAGTAGATACCTTCAACTTGATTATCAGGCATTCTTTTGAATTGATGCTTTTTCCAACCACCAACATGACAGCAATAAGTCTTCATGTATGATATAATTTGTTCCTTGGTTGGTTGTCTTTGTTTCTTTTGACCCTTTCTGACTGTACTAATCACATCTTGAAGTGCTTGATTATTCTTCATTTGAATGAAATCCTTCAACTGAGCAGTTCTTTGATCTTCAGTTAAGGATGCATCAGCTACCAGGTCAATTGCCTTTTTCTTGATTATTGGATAATTAGCAATCAAGAACTCAATATCTTCTTCAGTAGGAACATAGCTAAACTCTGGAGTCTTCTCTCTAAGTATTGTATGTTGAACAGTGGAAAGTGGATCTTCAATAAAATCTTCCATTCTATCCAATCTTTTAGTCTCCAAAAATCTTGCAACTTCCATTTCTTCAAGCTTTTTCTTTTCAGCAACTTGTTCTTCAGTAATCTTCTTACCAATTTCTCTATCAAGAACAATCTGTGCCTGTTCTTTCTTTGAGATCTTTCTTCTAGTTTGCTCTACACTTTCCATAACTGCTTTACCTTTGTCTTTCTTCAGTTTATCAAATTCTTCACTTGCAGTGGCAATATTTGGCTCTGCAGTGGAAATGGAATCAGTGGTAAAATCAGTTGCAGTACAGAAAATGCCTTGATCATCAAGTTGCTCTTCTTGAGTATTAGCTTCCTTTGCTCCTTTACTTGAATCTCCTTCATCTTCAAAATCAATTTTCCTCCCCTGAGTTTCAACACTTGTTTTCCTCCACTGTTTGGGAGAATTTCCCAAATCTTTATCAAAACCAGCTGAATCACCATCATTAGGTGAGGATGAAGATGAGATCACCAACTTTGCAGTTTTCTTGTGCTTTTTCAACCCCTGCAACTCTTTCTTCAAAGTCTGAATCTCTTCTTGTAAATGGGAAATATCCTTGGCATGCTGCTTCTTGACATGTGCCAAGTCCTTCTTTAGAGATTCAACCTGCTTGACTAACTTTGTACACAAAACCATCAATTCCAATAGTTGCCCACTGCCCTCATCACTTCCAACTGTGTGACCTGTTGGGAGAGGTGAATCATGGGGCATTGGCTCAGATTCCTCCCTAGTTGGACTAGGTTGAAGTCTAGAACCACCACTGCTTGTTCCTAGACCAAAAGGTTCAGAAACATGCTGTGTTGTCATGAAAGAAGGTGGCTCTTTGCTCCTCCTCTCATAGGTGTGAGAAACAGGTGGAGTATAATCAATGTTGGGAACAGAGATTATGGGTGTGTTTTGTTCAGTTGAAATCTTTGCAAGCATTTGAGGTAAGAGTGGTGTAAAAATCATGTTGCCATCTCTATTCATGTTTTGAAAAACTTTAGGCTTTAGGCACCTGATTTCATAAACATTAGTATGGGGTTGCAGTTGAAACTCATTTAGCACTGCTTGCACAAACCTTGGATACATTAAAAATTTTGTTGAACTCTTTACATTGCCAGTCATACTTGTAAAAATATAGTTTGACCAGTTAAAAATCTTATCAGTGGCTAGACAAACCAAAGGGTAAGCCATGGTTGAACTAAATTGCTCATATAATGTTTTCTTTGGACTGAGACAATGTAAAAGAGTATGTATCAAAAATCTCCATTGGGGACAAAAACCACTCTTTTTGAAAGTAGCCTTTTTGTCAGTGGTATCATACCCCATGGATGATAAAGTAGCATGAATTTCTGGCATAGGTAATGTGATGAGACCATTGAGATCACCCAATTGGAGTACTCTCCTCAAGGATGCCTCGGTAACATCAATAGTTACCCCATCCACAGTGGCTCTTAGAGCATCCACTGTTTCATGTGTATCTCCATTCTCAAGTGTTATGAACTTAGCAGAAGTCCAAAATTGTTTGATTTGAGAGATATAGATTGTGGGTTTTAAAAGCAAAGCATACCTTATATGAGTGGTATTGAGAAAGTCCACAATCTGATGAAAAACAGGGCCACTCTTCTCGTTAGTCTTTTGTAGGTAGGCCACTAGATTGTGCTCATCTGCAAATTTCAAAGGTGCCATAGAAACTTTTGATGAAAAACGATATTATGTCAGTAATAATTGAAAGAATAACTAGCCAATTGAGAGAGAAAGATATATAGGGTTAGGGTTTAAGATTATTGCGCAAGAAAAAATTATCTTTAGGAAGTATTTATCTTAAGCAAATAAATAACAATTATGGAAAGAAGATAATTTCCTTAAAATTTTAACCCTATATATATGGAAATCAGTGGTTACATTCAACGGCTAGTAAAAAATAAGTTACTGACACAATCAGTTGTAACGGCTAGAACAGCAGTGGTAAAATAACACTGTCAGTGGAAACTGTGAACTAGCAGTGGTAGTTTTTCACAAAAATTTCAAAGAGCAGTGGTAAAGAAAATCATATAAAAACTAGACTGCTCTTATCATAGTTTTTAGCAAACTACCAGCTATCAACGGATTTGATATGTCTTTACCATGAGCCGTTTGCTATGGACTAACCAACTCTTAATCATAAAGAATATGGTTAGTTGATAACCATATAGTTTTTGGTAAACTATCAACCATAAACGGATTTGTCAAGTCTTTACCAGTAGCCATTTGCTCTGGACTAGTTGATTCTTATGTGGATTAGACATGGTGAATCAATAACCATTTGTTGTGTATCTCAGATATACACCTTTTAAGATCAACTCCCATCTATGCTGCATAAAAACTTAAACAAGAATACAAGCAAACATATACAAACTCATACAACAATTTCAGTACCCAACAGCCTCCCCTCAACACCAGAGAACATTTTGACAAAAAATTTATGGATTTAACATTCCAATACTTGTTACCAAGTACTGAAATCTTCCCACATCAAGTCCTTTTGTTAATAAATCAGCATAGCTGTCATCAGTATGAATTTTGACAACTTGAATTAGTCCCTTTTCATAGCAATTTCTAATGAAATGGTGTCTAATTTCAATATGTTTGGTCTTTGTGTGTTGAACAGGATTCTTAATGATGCAAATGGTACTGCTATTGTCAATATGAATGATGGTATTCATGAAATTGTACCCATAGTCAAAAAGTTGATTCTGAAGCCATAGAACTTGAGCACAGCAACTTGCAGCAGCCACATACTATGCCTCAGTTGATGAATTTGCCACCATAGTTTGTTTCTTACACTGCCATGACACTAATCTATTGCCAAGAAATTGGCATCCACCTGTTGTAGATTTTCTATCCAAGCTAGCTCCAGCATAGTCACTATCTGAGTAAGTAACCAGATCTAGAGGAGAATCTCTGGAGTACCACAATCCCAGAGTAGGAAATGCTTTAAGATATCTGAAAATCTTCTTCACAGCAGTCAAGTGAGAGAACTTAGGAGTAACTTGAAACTTTGCACAGGCACACACTGCAAACATGATGTCTGGTCTAGATGATGTAAGATACATTAAAGAGCCAATCATAGACCTGTACATGTGCACATCAACTGCTTCACCACTATTTTCCTTCAGGAGTATATGTGTAGTCTTGTCTACAGGGGTGCTAGATGACTTTGCATCAGTTAACTTGAACTTCCATAGTATCTCAGCCACATATTTGTCTTGATTGATGAAAATACCATCTGGCCTTTGTAGTACTTGAAGTCCCAAAAAGAATGTGAGTTCACCTATAGAACTCATCTGGAATTCTTCTTTCATTAGTTTCTCAAATTCTTTGCACATCTCCGTCTTTGTAGATCCAAAAATGATATCATCAACATACACTTAAACCAGCAAGATATCATTCTTGTCTTTCTTGATGAACAAAGTTTGATCCACTCTGCCTCTATGAAACCCATTAGCAAGAAGATAAGTAGTTAAGGTTTCATACCATTTCCTTGGTGCCTGATGCAAGCCATACAAAGCTTTAACTACCCTGTACACTTTGTTAGGATATTCAGGGTCTTCAAAGCCTGGAGGTTGTGAGACATAAACCTCCTCATCAATCTGCCCATATAGAAAAGCACTCTTTACATCCATTTGATAGACTTTAAAGCCCATAAAGGATGCATAGGCTAAGAACAGCCTGATTGCTTCAATTCGTGCAACTGGGGCAAACACTTCTTCATAGTCAATACCCTTCTCTTGAGTGTATCCTTGAGCCACAAGCCTAGCTTTGTTTCTGATAACAATACCTCTTTCATCCTTCTTGTTTCTGAACACCCATTTAGTACCTATTACCTTCTTGCCAGAAGGCAAATCACAAAGCACCCAAACCTTTTGAAGCTTAAATTGAAGCAACTCTTCTTGCATTGCTTCCACCCAACTTTCATCTTCAAGTGCCTTGTAAACATTCTTTGGCTCCATTTGTGACAGAAAACACATAAAGAGACATTCATTCTTGCCTACATGAGTTTTGGATTCATATATACTAATGAATCCATGGACATCAGGCAGCTTTGTTTGTCTTCTAGTCTTCACAGGTGAATAGACATCCCCAATCACATTTTCAAGAGGATGTGATTTATGAATAGAAGTGTGGGGAGTCTGAGGAACTGCAATCTCACTTGGCATATTTGAGATTTCAACATCATTGGCTTGAGCTTCCTCTGTAACTGGAGTTGTAATTTCCACATCTGGTGTTGCAGTGGAAACTTTTGGCCTAGCAGTGGAATCTGAGTTTCCACTGCTTTCAGAATTTCAGCATTCAAGTTGCTACATCCTTCCTTTTCCAAATCATTAGAAGAGTGAGCATCTCCAGTTTTTGGTATATCATCATTATCTGCGTAGTCCCAAAGAGGTAGACTGAATTCATCTTGATCATCTGTATGATCCTTGCTTGGTTCATCATCATCAAGAAACTCTTCTGAATCTGCAAAATCAAAAGAAGATGTTCCTGTAGAAACAGGTACATAATTCATAGTATTTGTTAGAGTATCAAGATCAAACAGCCTTTCTGGACCAGTTCCTTTAAGATTAACTTTGTTTTCCAGGAACTCCACATGCAGATTCTCTTCAATCTTTTGGGTTCTTAGGTTGAATACTCTAAAAGCTTTGCTGACCATAGAATACCCAACAAAATACCCTTCATCAGATTTTTCATCAAACTTGCCTAGATAATCTATGGTATTGAGAATATATACATGACATCCAAATGGTCTCATGAAGTCAAGGATAGGTGGGGTACCCCTAAATAATTCATAAGGTGTCTTGTTCTTTGTCTTTACCACTAAAACCCTGTTTTGCACATAGCATGTAGTGTTAACTTCTTCAGCCCAAAAAGTGATTGGCAATTTAGAATCTGCCAACATGGTTCTAGCAGCCTCTATCAGTGTCCTGTTCCTCCTCTCAGCAACACCATTTTGTTGAGGAGTTCTAGCAACACTAAATTCTCTTTTAATACCTTTATCTCTGCAAAAATCATCCATAACTCTATTCTTGAATTCTGTCCCATTGTCACACCTAATGATTTTAACTTTCATATCATATTGGTTTTCTACTTCCGTGATAAAGATCTTGAGGAGGCCTGTTGTTTCATCCTTGGTTCCAAGAAAGAAAACCCATGTAAACCTGCTAAAATCATCAGTCACCACTAGACAATATTTCTTTAGATTCAAGCTGCTCACTGATGTAGGACCAAATAAGTCCATATGTAACATTTGAAGTGGGTGAGCGATAGAGTTAACCAACTTAGACCTGCAAGAAGCTCTGTGTTGTTTGCCTTTAAGACAAGCCACACAGGTTTGATCATTTTCAAATCTTTTCTGAGGTAAACCTCTCACCAAACCATCTTTGACAATCTTGTTAATGGTTTTGAAGTTAACATGACCAAGTCTTCTATGCAATAACATGGATTCATCCACTGTGGCCTTTGCAAGCAAGCAAGCATAATCATCTTTAGCAACAATGTTGTTCATATCAAAGCTATATAGGTTGCCTTTTCTAGGAATTTTAAGAAGAATCTGACTTTCATCAGGCATCTTAAAATCCTTAGAGAGAACAAAGCACATATCTTTGGTAAAAAGAACATTGTTCTTCTTGTCACACATTTGTGACACACTAAAAATATTATACTTAAGCTCTTTTACATAGTACAAAGGTTCAAAGTCCAAGTTACCAGTTTTGATTACTCCTTTACCAGCAACCTTTCCATTTACTCCACCTCCAAAACTGATATACTGTCCATCATAATGCTCAAAATCTGAAAGATATGACTTGTTGCCAGTCATGTGCCTTGAACACCAACTATCTGTATATCCTTGATTTGATCTTTTTGTCCTTGGATGTTCCTGCACATAAGAGTAAAGAGTTAGTTTTTTTGGGGACCCAAGCCATGATTGACTTGGATCTGCCTCGTGTATCAATATAGTTAAATCTATCAAAGGTCATTGATACACCATTGGGATTGGTTGTAGAGGTAGTTTCTTTAGGTTTCCATTCCCAACGTGCTGAGGCCTTCACAGCATTGCCCATGTCCCCCCTTTTCTTATTTACAACCCTTGCAGTGGTAACTTTTGAATGAGCAGTGGTAACTACTGGTTTGTTTTTAGGTACCCACTGTTGGTTATAATGAACTTTAATATTCTGAAAAGTTCTTTTCCCTGTTTGTGCAGATTTTGCAAAAGTTGTTTTGGACTTTGCACTTTTAACAGGTGACTTAGGGTGAGCAGTGTTAACAGTTTTTGCAGTGGCAAAAGTTTTGAGGCCACTTCTTAGTTGAACTGCTCTTGGGACCATTTTGCAATGTGAATTAGGGTGTACATTATTTTGAAACCTGTTAGACTCCACCCTTTTATTCCCATGGACTTCCCTTCTCCCATTATGATAGTCACAATAAGCATGTAAATGATCAAAACTACCACATATATAGCATGCCTTATTGTACATCACAAAATCACTACCTAGTTGTTGAGATTTAACATGATTCCAACTCCTCTGGTTACCCCTAGGAGCTGTAGGCTTGTTCCTATACATCTCAGCATACCTTACAGTTGATCTAGGTTTATTAACTAGTTTCCTAGGTTCCTCTGTAACAGCATTAACAACTTTTGGGGTAGAAGCCTCTACATTCTTTTTAACATTCTCATCAACAATAGATGAGTCGCTAGCACTCTCAAAAACATCATTATCCTGCTTAATCTCTTCTTCACTTTTCACCATTGTGTCCTTTAAAGGACCATATTCACGTTCAAGGTCCTGAAACTCTTCTAAGCCTGTATGTGCTAAATCTACACCTGGAGGTGATGGAACACCTCTTAGTGGTGGAGGCACAGTGTTATAACCCATACCAGACTTAATTTTACTATGTATTTGAGCATTCCAAATTTTATCAATTGACTTAGACTGATGATAACATGTGTCTAAAGTTAAATTGACATTTTCATTTTTCTTTTGAAGTTTTTCAAACTCCTTTTGGTATGCTTCATTCACATCAGTTGTATGTTCTACCTCTCTTCTAAGAAGAATCATATCATCATTATATTTAGACTCATTTTCTTGATAATTCTCTAGTTGTTTTTCCAATACTGCTATAGCTCTCCTAAGGTTAGACACAGTCTAATTAGCAGTATATAACTCTTGTCTTTCATTAGAATATAAATCATTAAGCCTTTCAACTTCTCTAGCAACCCTACATGTTTTAGAACAACTTTCAAAGTTTTGTACCTCAGAGTCAGAGAAAGCCATGAGAGCAAATTCAGTAGCAACAAGAGCAGCATCTGAATGTTCTTCTTCTTGATCATCAGCCATGAAACTCCAATAATAGCTCACACCATCAATAGCCAACATTGCCTTTGGTTCTTCCACAGTTGGTTCCTTCTTTTGCTTGTACCAAGTAGACCTGTTGTCCTTGGTCTTTGGTCTTCTACATTCTCTAGCAAAATGTCCAAACTTGTGGCAGTTAAAGCACTCCACTTTCTTCTTATCAAAGACTGCAGTTTCACTACCATTGATGTGAATAGGCTTGCCAGTCTTCTTGTAGAATTTCCTAGCCCTCATGCTAAGAAGAGCTATCTTCCATTTTATATCCATCTCCTCTAAGTCATCTTCATCAATTTTCTCTATGTCTTCATGAGTTAAAATAGAGCCATTGACTTGAGTGGAGATAAAATCATAAAAGGTAGGATCTCCAATACTAGCAACCTTCTTCTTTGAACATGCAGTGGTAACACTAACATTACAAGTGGAAACTGTAGAACCAGCAGTGGCAAAGTCATCATCACTATCATCATCAGAATCATCACTGTCAACAGAGGTTGACAACAATGCCAAGCTACTAGAGCTTGTACCAAGTTTCCCTGCCTTCTTCAACCTTTGCTCAATAAGTTTGAAGTTGTTGTAGAGGTCATTGAGCTTCATTGTTTCAATGTCTGATTTGTTTTCCCAGACAGTAACATTAGTTTGAAACTCTGAAGGCAAACTTCTTAGAAACTTCAAATTGAGGTCTTCCATTTCTACCTCAATGCCAAACACCGTCAGTTGTGTAACAATCTTCGGGATTTTGGTGAAGATGCTATCAAGTGAGTCATTGCTTGAAGCAGAGAAGTTTTCATAACTTTGCTTCAACAATGTCTTTTGTGTCTTCTTTGTAGCATCATTACCACCAAACACTGAGCAAATCTCTTCAAACAGTTCTTTAGCAGTCATGTACTTGCTGAATGCAATGATCTCATCTCTAGGAAGAGTCATCAGCAACAAACTTCTAGCCTTAAGATCATTCTTCCTTAGAGCTTTTTCAATACTAGATTCAGGCACAGAAACTTTCACAACATCTGTGTCACCAACCTTCACAGTACTAGTCACAGGCTTGAAAGAATCACCAGTTTGAATGATCTCCCAAAGAGCATAGTCCTGAATGAGAAAGTATTGCTCAATCAGTATCCTCCACATCTCAAACTCATTAAGTTTGAGCTTAGGTAGCCTTGGTGTAGAAGAGTTGGACTGATTGTTTTCCATCTCCATTGAATTGAGTGAGTAGGTTAAGCTTATTCCTTGGATCTTCTAAAACAAAATATCAGAACCTTCGCTCTGATACCACTTGATGGATCTGGACACACACCTTGTGTCAATGATATTTTGTATAATATTATTAAGCACGCGGAATTTACTTAGTAATACTTAGAAGACGGATTGTATGATGTATGTTGAGTAAAAACAGATTAAACACAAAACTTAAGCTCCAATATTATTAATGAATAATACGAGTGATCTTGCTTATCACTAGGGTTACACCTTGAAGCCTTTGTGAGTTATACGTAGGTAATTAACAAGTACCTAAGACAATGACCTAGGACCTCCTTTTATACAACAAGGAGTCCTTTACAAGATAAGAATAAAGCTAACATTATAGAATATACACAAGATCTATTCTATACTTATCTAAATACGTTTTCCTATAGCAGTGGTAATAATGTACCAGCAGTGGTAATACGTTTCCACTGCTAGTGTTAATCCAAGCAGTGTAAACCACAACTATCCGTGGTAACAAATTATTCCCAACACTATGTGACAACAAAGGTGCCATCGACTTAAGCAAGAATCCGGTATTGCATTCTCGCACAAAGCATATAGAGATTCGTCATCACTTCTTAAGAGATAATGTTCAAAAGGGGAACATCTCTATTGAGAAGGTAGCATCCGAAGACAACATAGCCGACGTCCTCACCAAACCGTTGAAGCGGGAACAATTCAACCTACTTCGTCTTGGTCTTGGTCTCATGGAACAAACGTCGTAACTTACTTTTTGACTCTACAAGGTATGTAAACACTATCCTTCTTCTTTCTGAGTCTATGATCTCTATTTCGCACACAAATCACAAACAATACGGGAATGTTCAAAACCCAAGATAAGTTTTTCACTTGTAATTTTCTTATTTTCTTTCAAAATAAGTACGAGTTACATACACATCCTTCTTTCAAAAGGATAAAACATTTTGTATTTCAAAATGCTTTCTAAAATGATACTCCTTCCCGTATCAATTTCACAAAAGCAATTTCTCACGTCTAGGACAAATCGCTTTTTCATTATTAATACAACGTAAAAACCCGTTTTCATTGCATCTCATGTCTTTTGAATGCTAAAGGGGACACATAACTAATAAAGTTAATTACATAAATCGTCCTTGTGGTTTGGTCAAAGTTACGGATCTTGTCCCTATACTTTTTTTAGCGCGTTTCGTCCCTGTGGTTTACAAATCTTACGGATCTTGTCCCTGATCTGACCCGGTCCCAAAAAAGGACCTCCCTTGCAAATATCTCTAACGTGAGGGCTAACCATCGTTATACAAACCACATGGACGATTTATGTAATTTACTCTTTAAAAAATAAAGTTTTTTCTTTTTGGTTTTATTATTGAATTTTTTATTTTATTTTATTACGATTAATTTTTTAATAAAAAAAACCTTTTTTTTTAAATTTAATTTTAATTTTATTACAATAAATTTAAAAAAAAAATTAATTTTATTATAATAAATTAAAAAACTATTTTTAATTTTTTTATAAAATTTTTTAAAAAAAATCAAAAAAATTATAATAAAATTAAAAAAAAATCATTTTAATTTTATTATAATATATTTTTTTTAAAAACTGATTTTTCTTTAAAAAAATTAATTTTATAAAAAAAACTAAAGTAAAATTAAAAAAAAAAAAAACTTTTTGAAGGCTTTTTGATTACTGCTCGGTTCTCTCGTGGTTTGGCGGCTTGGATTGATGGATTTGAAGGCTTTTTGATGTTCTACCTCTTGGTTGATTTCTTTTGTTTTGGAACTTTTTTGTTAATAAAATCTTAGCCTTTCGAAAAAATAATAATAACATTACCAAAGTACTTGTAAAATTTACGAGAACATTTGTTTCATGAGAAAACTTAAAAAAAACTTTGATTAAAGTCCAAACTGAAAATATTCTCGCCACTAAAGGGAAAGCGAGCTTATTTCTTCAGTTTCAAGTATGCCATGACGTCTTAAGATATGTACAATATCAAAAGAGAAATAAAATAAAATGAGAATGTCGAAAAAATACCACAGTTTTTAATAAAATTGATTTTTTTAAAGAAAAAACAATTTTTTAAAAAAAGAATATAATAAAATTAAAATTTGTTTTTTTAATTTATTATAATAAAATTAAAATTAAATTTAAAAAAAAAGTTTTTTTTATTATAATATTTAATTGTAATAAAATTAAAATTTTTTTGAATAATAAAACTAAAAAGAAAAAACTTTTTTTTAAAGAGTAAATTACATAAATCGTCCCTGTGGTTTGTATAACGATCGTTAGCCCTCACATTAGAGAGATTTGCAAGGGAGGTCCTTTTTTGGGACCAGGTCAGATCAGGGTCAAGATCCGTAAGATTTGTAAACCACAGGGACAAAACGCGCTAAAAAAATATAGGGACAAGATACGTAACTTTGACCAAACCACAAGGACGATTTATGTAATTAACTTTAACTAATATGTATTTTCGGGTACATTCATCTAAGCCACAATGAATTAGGAGCATTGGTAACACTAAATTACGTACTCAAAAGTACTAAATATGTGTTTTTCGGGTTATCTCACATATTAGTATGCTTTTTCACTTCTAGTTTATTTTTCTTTTCTTCTTAGGAGTCGAGATAACCGCAACTCCAAATAGTTTGCATATAGGCACACACTAGGCAAAAATTTTTCCAAAAGGAAAATTTTGTGCTGCCTGAATCACCAGACCCACGGATCCCAGCCTTCATGTTGGACGGATCCCTCAAGGGAAGGATCTGTGGGATCCGTGAGACAGAAGCTATTTTTACCTTATATTTTTCTCACTTTGGATGAAAAATCCACATTGGTTTTATTTTTTTGGAGTATGCTCTTTAATGCTTGTATTCTCATGATCGCATGCCTTAAATTCATATCTAATCATTAGATTTTAATCCACATTTTGGGTCAAGCATTCATTACAATGCTTTGTTTTTCTATATATAGAACTCCCAAAATGCTTGCATAAACCATCTCATCTTCACAAATACACTACACCATGTCACTCACTAACTCTTTAGATCAATCACCTAGTACAAACAATCATCTTCATGAAACTCAAACCTTTGTACTTCCACCTTCCAAAATACCAAAATCAAACTCTAGGATATCCGCACTGATTAACATCCGATCTTGTTGCTTAGGAAAACCATCATCATATGGCTCATCACCATCAACTAACTCACCACAAGATGCTTCCATTAAAGAACCTGCTTCATCACCAACGAGTACACCAACTTCATCACCAAATCACTCACCACCTAAAATCACTCTTTTGGAACTCCTTACGACTCCAACAAGATCTCAACAACCAAAGCAAAAAGAATTAGCCTTTTTGACACCTCCAACTTCTCCAAACACAATATTCAATGATCTTGAAACATCACCACCTTTAGCTCCCATTAAACTACAAGAACATCTAGGTTCTTTTCCACCACCACTTCCAATCATTCCGGACTTTGATCCGTATTTTCCTATTTTTCCACCACAACTTCCGCAACTCACAAATCAAAACAACCCGGAAGATTTCCGTACTCATTACCCACATCACTTACATTGTGAACATTGCCAATCCACTAGGGAAATTGCAATAGAAGTTCGGAAGAAATGCGATTCATACTCAACCTCATCCTTGATCGCATCAATATCATTACTCATCCAAACCTCCATCCATAACCTTATGCAAGCATGTAAGGAATCATTACTACTATTTTCTATTTTTAGTACTTTTTCTTTTGAAGTCATTTTCAAGAACAAGTCTTGTTCTTATTTTTACATACTTGTAGGTAGCATAAATACCACTACACTTTGTTGTTTTATTGCAAGGCCTTATTTACATACCTTGGCTCCCAATCTTGATTCTCGTCAATCACAAGATTATTTAAGCATGTTACTAACCTTTCTCTTTGTAGGAGTTTTTTTTTTTAATTTATTTTTTTTCACTTGACACCCCAAACTAGGGGGAGCTACCGTCAAGGGGGAGTAAGCGACACATGGACTAATTTTTCCACACTTTTATTTCTTCGAAGGGTTAACTTTTTGTTTCGACAAAAAGGGGGAGAAGAAGTAAAACTTAGGGGCTTTCAAAACATACATCTATTCTTAAGTTTTACTCATCATAACATTATGTTTTGTCATCAACAAAAAGGGGGAGATTGTTAATACAAATAAACCGTAAAAACGTTTATTAATATTATGCGATCTCTTTGTGTTTTGTTGATAACAAATATAATGTTATCTTAAGTACAATTATAAGGATACATGTTATTTTTGTAAAGCATTTACATATAGCCATTTAAATAAAAAAAAATGTAGTAATTAATCATTTGTTGTAATAGTTTATTAGGATGGGTAAAAACCACAACCCATGGATCATAACCCCTGGATCATAACCCATACCCATTGACTAGATACTATATATTCATTAGATACATTGAATCTAAGGAAAACCCATGGACCAACCCATAACCCATGACCCATAACCAAAAAAACCCATGGGCAAAGAGGAGTGTCCCACGGATCCCTAGGATTACACTAGACGGATCACAAGTGGGAGGGATCCGTGGGATCCGGAGAACAGTGACAGAAATTGCCTATAAATAGAGAGCCATTTCTTTATTCTAACTCACCCCTCTTCTTACTAAATCTCTCAAACACTCTCATTCTCTTCTAACATATTGATCACTTGATCTAGAGAGTTGTTCTTCTTTCTTTCTATTGTGATTCTCATATAGGTCCTTCTCTAAGGCGAGATCACGAGCATTCTACAAGTCATCCATGCAAGGGGTCCTTGATTGATTTGTCACTCCGCAAGATTTCTGTAGCGAAGTTCTTGTATTTGATATTTCACATATTTGTTATGTAATAGTCGTGTTGGTTTGGTCCACCGTGTTACGGACTCGGTATTTAGCTTCGTACCGGAAAAAGGTGTAAGCAACGTTGTGAAGGCTTCTCCCCCAAGTGAAGGAGTTTGTTGACATAGTGCTTGAACTCTAGAGTAGGTGACTCGGGGAGTGGAGTAGGGCAAGGAAGGTGTCCTTGTAGCCGAACCACTATAAATCGGTTGTGTCATTTCTATCCCTTTCCTTTACTTTATTTACTTGCTTTATCATTAGATCTATACTTTCTCTACATCCACAAGATCTCACATATTAACGAATCTAAAGTTTTTGAAACTAACTTAAAATCGGCAAAACTATTCAACCCCCCCTTCTATTTTCCACAAAATCTCTTGAAGAAATATGAGATATCTGATTGTGCCTCAGTGAAGACACCAATGGTCCCTCCTAACAACCTTGGACCTGATCTCACTGGCAAGTCAGTCAATCAAACCCATTTCAGAGGGATTGTTGGCTCACTGATGTATCTAACTGCTTCCAGACCAGACATACAATTCTCAGTCTGTCTAATAGCAAGATATCAGTCCAATCCCAAAGAATTCCACCTCACTGCAGCCAAAAGAATACTCAGGTACCTGAAGGGAACCCCAAGCCTTGGACTCTATTATCCAAAGTGCTAAGGGTTTGATCTCAAAGGTTACTCTGATTCTAATTATGCTGGCTGCAACATGGACAGAAAAAGTACCTTAGGTTCCTGTCAATTTCTTGGAGGAAAACTAGTTTGTTGGAGTGCTAAAAAGCAACAATCAGTGGCTATGTCTTCAGCTGAAGCTAAGTATGTGGCTGCTGCAGGATGTTGTGCCAGTGTTTTATGGATGAAAAGTCAACTCAGTGACTATGACATCCATTACAAAATGGTACCCATCTTCTGTGACAACACCAGTGCCATTACAATCTCCAACAACCTTGTCCTTCATCAAAGAACCAAACACATTGATATCAGATATCACTTCATCAGGGACCACATAATGAAAGGAGACATAGAACTCCATTTCATCCCTACTGAATATCAAGTTGCCGATATCTTCACCAAACCCTTGGATGAACCTACCTTCAGGAGACTGAAAGCTGAATTGGAAATGCTTGACATTGAAAGTCAGGTATCCAAAAACCAATCTCAGTAAGTTTTCTCTGAGATGGTTCCTCCTCCCTGAATAAAACCCATAAACACTCACTGAATGAGTAAGACTAATTCAGGGACTCTGACTTTAGATATCAAGCATTGAATGAGTAACTAAATGCATCAAGTATTAGTTACTTAAATGTCCTAGGTTGGAAATCACACCAATTAAATATAGGAATATATGTCTTTGTATCTTACTGTCAGGGGTCCCTCATACTCACTTCATCCCACTTGGCATTAAATGCCTCCTCACACATAAAATATCATGTCGATATTTTATTACTGCAAAAGTGCACTCTTACTGCACACTGCAACTATTTCCTTGAAAAACGGGATTTTACTGCGGGTAGTGGAGGGTGGCATTAAATGTGGAAATTCAAAACGTTTTCAAAAACTGACTTTACAAATCCACAAGTATGCACAAACAACCCCTCTCAATACCCTATAAATACCCCTCACAAAATCCTTATAACACACACAAAAGATTTCTGCTAACAAAACTCTGTCAAAATCTATTTCAAACCCAGAAATCTTTGTATTCTTCAAAACTTTTCTGAAAAACCTCCTCTGTAAACATTTACAAAAAGTTTTTCATCACAAACTTGAGAGATTTAACACTCTTTGATTGTTCTAGCTCAAAATTTCTTTCAAAACCCTAAAAATCTTCTAATGGAAATGGGTAGAACACAATCTCTCCAGTTTGCACCTCAGTGGGTAGGGGATCTTACCAATATTGAATTTAAAACCAATAATGTCATAGGAAATTTTGAAAATCCTCAAACTGCCCCAGCCTACAAGGACATTATGAAATTTTTGTATAACTGCCCACTGAAAAAGGCCTTTGTTCAATGTCCCTCAATTGTATACCAAAATCTCCTCAGGGAGTTTTGGGCTACTGCAGTGGCCTATGACCCGACACCCGCAACTAATGAGACATACCTAAGACCACTCAGGGAGTATCTCATTAAGTTCAGTTTGTTTAATTGGCAAAGATCAGTCACCCTAGATTACAAAACCTTTTGCACCTCAACAGGGTTAGACTACAACAAGGGAGTTTATGTCGCCCATCCTGAACCCACCACAGTGAAGGATGGGTTAAAACAAATAGTTTTGGATCCAAAATTTTTGGACAAGACCCCAGTCACCAAAAACTCTTTTCCCACGGCTTGGAAGATCCTGTTCACATTTGTGATTCAGGTTCTCGGTGGGAACCACTCATCAACTGAACAAGTTAACTCTATTCAGTTGATGATGGCATACTGTTTGATACATGGGGTCAATTTCGACATTGGGGAGATCATTTACACTGATCTCGTAACCAAGCTATTGAGCAAAACTAGGACGAAATACATTTCGTATCCTAGGTTTGTCTCATGTGCTTTGCAAGTGTTACTGGGTCGCAATTACCCTCAGGAAGAAAAATTTGGTGCTTTACCTGGTATCCTGAGTCAATCAAACTTTCAAAAGGACCCATCCCAAGTCACTGATATAGTATTGACGGCCCATATGATTGCTGTAAAAAATCAGAGGGATTCAGTGTCTCCAAACCCTGCTCCTAAAAAGAGAAAGGGGAAGTCTCAGACTAGGACTAAGACCAAACCCAAGTCTTAGGGCCCTGAGGCTTCTGGAGCACTGGCCAAAAGGCAAAGAAGCCCTAAGATTAATCTGACACTCACTGAAGGGCAATCATCATCTACCCCGATGACAACGAAGGACACTGATACATCACAATCGGTGCCCTTGGTCCCAACTACTACTCCCCAAGATCCAGAGGGAAACATACAACCCGCTGGTAGGGGAGCGCCTTCCACTTCGCCCAAGGATGACATTAGCAAATCAAAGCCTTTATCTGAGGGCACACTGAATGATCCCAAAGACTTAGAGGGAACCAAACAACCCGCTGATAAGGATATCACTTTCACCGACTCTGCTAAAGGTACTGGGAATAACCCATCAGTGTCTTGGGGGTCTCAGGGGGAAAAAGACTCGGAAGGAAAGGAAAAACCCGCCGATACGAAACCCAAAACCAATCCTGACTCCAGAGAAGGCATTGGGAAACGCCCACCAGTGTCTGAGGAGTCAAAGGGGGACAAAGACTCGGAGGGAAAGGAACAACCCGCCGATACGGAACCCAAAACCAATCCTGACTCCAGAGAAGGCACTGGGAAACGCCCACCAGTGTCTGAGGGGTCAAAGGGGTACAAAAACTCAGAGGGAAATATACCACCCGCTGATACGGAACCCATCACCCCCACTTTGTTAACTGTGGCTGATGTTACAAGGATACTTTTTTCTGATGATGAACCTGCTGAAAGTGAAGATGTAATCTTATCAGCTGAGGAAGAAGTGGACGCTGAGGTTCAATCAGAACAAGAACCTCAGCCTGATCCAAAGGAGCACACTGAGTCACCATTTCAACCTGAAGACAATGACTCGGACTCCTCATCATCCAGTTCTGGTGAATTTAGCCGCTATGATAACATTCTTCCAATCACTGAACGGCAGCTAGTCATGTGGATCACCAAAGCCTCAATGAAGCTATACTCTGGGGTCACTGACCAAATGTGGGATCAACACACTAAAGTTGCTGCCAGTTATGCTGATCTTAAATCCGATGTGCTCACCTTCAATGCTAAGAATGATGAACACAGAGATCTTATGTATGAGCAACTTCACAGATTGGATGATAACTTGGCTAAATTTCTCAAACATCTTCAGGGTTGTGGGACCAAGATTGATGAAATCAGGGAATCGGTTAAAGAAGATCCAGCACTCAACTCAAAAGGGCTGGAGGCTACTGAGGCTTACTTGAAGAATTCCTCTGGCCTTACTGAACTTATCAACATGCTAAAATCTGCAAATGTTCAGGGTCTTCGATCTTCGGTTCAGTCTCTTCAGAAAACACTGGGCTCTTTGGATGCTCAGGTGACCAATATGGCTAAGGCTTCCTCATCAATGGCGTGGAATCTTGGGCCTAGGATGACAGCCTTGGAACTCTCAGGCGAATCTTGAAACAAAGGTCACTGGTCTCCAAAAGGACACATCTGATATCAAGGCTATGATTACTGAAATCTACCAAGCCTTCAAAGGTCAGGCCACCCAAGCTCCCCCATTGTCCAAACCAACTCTTGCTCTCACTGACGTTGCCACAACAGTTGAGGGGGAGATGAGCACTGAAGAGACTTCCTCTCACACTGAGGGGGAGCCAGCACCACCAGTATCTGCAGCTCCAATATCATCATCACCACCTATTTCAGCAATACCCATCTCATCAATCCCACCACCAACATCAAAAACAACAACACTGACAGTCACAACACCAATCATGACAACAACACCACCTTTGGTAGCATCATCATCTTCCTCAGGCCATGACAAAGGAAAAGGCATAATGACAACTCCTGAGCCTGAGAAGATTCCCTACAAAATCGGCGACACTGAATACCTTCTCACACCTCAACAGCTAAGTAAATATCTTGATAAAGAAGAAAGGAGATTGAAACAAGCTGAGGAAGATAAGAAGAATAGAGAAGCACTGGCAAAGGTAGTCGCTGAAGAAGCTGAGAACATGGGAGTAGATCCAAAGAAACTCCAAAAAGGTCAGGCAGGACAAAAGTTCAAGGATGCTCAGGCTGCTCACATGGCTAAAATGAGAAAACAGTTGGAAGAAAAGAATAAGAAAGCTGAAGTCCTCAGGCAAAGCAGAATTGAGCATTACAACTGGACAATGACAAGCCGAAGGCTACCTGAAAAGATCATTGATGTCAAAATCATCCCCAATTCTAAACCACTGGCAATGAATGTATACAGGGGGGATGATAAGAGACATTTCGAGGTTCATGATCCCTTAACCTTCACTGACTTTGGGATCACTGAACTCGATGAGCTTGGTCCAATCATAGAAACAAAAAGGAACGTGGTGGTTAAGGAGCTGATGAATGCTCAGTAAGAGGTATGAAAGACTGAGGCAAGCACCAATGTAACTGGGGATTCAGCCAACCTTAACAGCACCTCAAGGATCTCAACCACAATCATCCACTTGCAAAAGGAAAAGAGTTGAGCTCCAGCCTGAGATTAAAGTGCCTGGACTGGAGTGTAAGAGGGATCTTCCTAAAGGTGTAAAGTTTGTGAACTGTCTGGTGATTGAAAAGCCTGAAAGAGGGCTATTTATCATTGATGTCTATTGAAACCCAACTTTCTAAAGATGGAGTGATATTGATCATGCAGGGGTAGGAACCATGGCAAGTTACATACTAGTGGCCTCTCAAATCAACACCCCTGAAAATATCAGGTTCTGCAAAGACTTGAATAAGAAGTTGAAAGAGCACCCTGACAAAGAAGCACTCCTCAAGAAGAAGGCTAAACTTGAAGCACTGGGAATCCATCTTGACTGACGTCATTTTTCTTTATCTTTTTGTACTAGTGATAGGAGCCATGTGATCAATAAAATATGTATGTTTTGTTAAAATACTCAGTGTTCCTTATAGTATTCATTAGTACATTCAGTGTAAGAAGAAGCCATTTGCTCACTTACACTCATCAAACACTTAGGCTATTTCTATATCCAAATAGGGGGAGACTGTTGGGTTCAGTAAATACCCAATCCTCTTAATCTAGGATTTGAATAGAAAATAGCCAAAGTGTTTAGACAGTTGAACACTAAGAGGTCACTGAGTGCATAGTCTCTCAGTGAGCCATCTTCAGGATACGCAGTATGAGGCGAAGAAGAAGTCTCTCCACTCAGTAAGGCAGAACTTAATGGGTGAAGACTGAGTCAAGAAGAAGATGGTGGATTCAGTGAGTGATGACAATAACTCACTGAATCCCTAAGACTCCTCTCCAACTACTTACACTGAAGACAAACTGAAGTAGAAGACTGAAGGTTATGAAGACTAGAGAATGAGTGGGACAAGGAGGGATAAGTTTGAATCAGATAAGAAGAAGTCCTTATCAACCAAAGTCAACTTTCCCTAAATGGCAAAAGATCAGGCTCAGTGTCATCACTGACCTTAGGAAAGCAGTCTTGTCTCTTACCTAAAATAGTCTTTGTAAACAGAGACAAAATACATCAGTATTTTGTCTTCTGTAAGATGTCAGTTTGTCACTTAGGAAAGAGTTAAAACTCATACTTGTATCAATAGCATAAGAGATGGAATGAAAGATTAAGCTTGTGAATTGTAAAAACACACATACATGCAAGCCATCTTTTCACTCCTCCAAATACAACTTAATCCCTGAGATAGCTCAGTGGGTTCTTGTAGTTGTGCTCAGACTTAGCTTGAGCTTAGAGAGGAGTCACCAACCTTTGTCATTTCAATCCCAAGTACTATTCCGCAAGTACTTGGGTAATGTATTCTTGTTTGATTAATTTCTAATAAAGAGTATTATGTTGAAAATTAATCAGTGTGTTTTACTTATATCTTTTCAGTCATAGATTCACTATTATCTTGTTTTAAATACTTTAACTGTTTTAAAGATAGTGAATAGGGAACAACACCAACTTTGTGACTTACTGCTTGTTCTATATTCTTGAACAATCCACAACGGCGTGTGACACTGAGCAAAACAACGTAACTCCTTAAAGTGATGGTTATACACTGTGAGCACTACAACGTAACTCCTTAACTCAGTTATAACCAGATTGTCAATTCATAATCACTTAAAGTGACAGTAATGCCCCAACAAGTTATCTTGAGACATGCAACCAACCAACCAACGTC
Organism: Chrysanthemum seticuspe; assembly: GCA_019973895.1. Taxonomy (NCBI): domain Eukaryota; kingdom Viridiplantae; phylum Streptophyta; class Magnoliopsida; order Asterales; family Asteraceae; genus Chrysanthemum; species Chrysanthemum seticuspe. The sequence goes on from BPTQ01000004.1 coordinate 128,903,192, forward strand.
TCAACGATAAAGAAGTTCACCTGTGAAACGTTACTTCAATTCCGCGTAAGTAATACCGTACAAAAACCCCGTGATCAATTTTTTCAAATTTTTGCTCAAGCCGTGAATATTGTATCCTTCCGTGAAGAATTACCATACCAAAATACCACTTAGTAATCAACCATTTAATCACCAAATTTGTATGACAATTTATTAGCTCAATAATATTCAAATAGAACAAGTGAATTCACACTAATCAATAGCCCAACACCAATCTTTTACCACATTGTGGGTTAAAGTCCTTAAGGCCCAAGATGATAACACCTTAATCCCCTATTTCGTTTAACACCCAGGCCAAAAAATTGGTTTAGTCCACTATCCACAATTAAATCATAGCCCGATCCATTATATGTCACATACAAATAATATTCGGCTATTAAAGGGATACCCTAATTATTTGCTCAGATAATCAAACCCTAAACACAATCTCACTCTCAAAAAATACGCCTACCACCACTTCTCACCAACCAGATCTGAAAAAATAAAAACAACACCTTTCACAGATCTCCATCACTCCCATCTTCATCAAAAACTATTCATCACTTAGCCAAACGAATCTCAACATCTAAACAGAAAATAATAACGTATTACTGCTCTTCATCGAACCACAAACAAACAACCTTTCATTCCTTTTTTTAATAGCACGACTGAAGAACAAAGGGTTTTCCTTCAAGATCTTAATTAAGGTCTCATGTAGGTTGAATGATATGTTTATGTTTTCGAGTCATGTTTAGATTCAACCGAACCAAGAAAGTGAAGTAACATATAATTGTTGCTTTCATTTCTTTATGTTCGGGTAGTAGCACCAGTTGAGGTCAATGATGATATTCAAGTTCAATTAAAACAATCTTGAAAAAGGTTGCAAAAAAAAATTGAACATGAATCTGATATCAGGAATGTTTTTCGATTTTCTGATTGGAGTCTTGGTTCAGTTTAGTGTTGGAGAGTTAGATTAGGGTTTGTTGTGATATGGACTGATGATGATTTAAAACTAAAGTCGAGTCTGTATTTGGTATTGGTATATTGTGGTCGAGTCTACGCGTAACTTTTTCTTTCATTTTCCTTATGCGTAAAAAATTATCAGTTACGCGTAGCTTTGTTATTCGGAACCTTAAGCGTAAAAATAGTTTACTCGTAAGCCTTCTTCGTTTTCCTTATGCATAAGCAGTTTGTTTAGGCGTAAAGCATTTCTTACGCGTAAACCATGTCTTAGGCGTAAACCTGATTCTTACGCGTAGAGATATGGTTTTACGAGTAGTCCTGTTCTTACGCGTATTTGTAAGATATAACTTTTCACATGCACATCAAACCATAACACAAGGTGGCGAATAAGATGGAATTCTAGAGAGAGAAAGTTAGAGGTTTAGGGAACTTAGTGAGAGAAAGTAAAAATATTATTATTAGCTCCAACTCTCTACCTTGGAAGGTAGAGAGTATTTATAGTCTTACATAATTCGCCACACTACGGGCTGTGGATCAGGCATACAGTGGGTAAAGACCCGTCCGTCCTCCACGGTGTTACTAAACTAAATAACTACTTAACTTAAAAGAACTACGACTACGAGCTTTCTAACGATTACATATACTTGAGGTGACCGACTCTTTAATACCGGGAATTTCTAATTCCTAACAGTATTCCATACGCGTAAGATTGTCCTTGGGTGTAAGGTTAGGGTTTTGACCCATTGACCTTTTTTTCCGGCGAGATATTCCGACCAAAATTCTGACCATCTTCATACAAACCCAGAAAAACTGCTATAAACATTCATTTTGACCCTTTCGACCACAGTTTGACCACGTTTAAATAAGCAGATATGTCCAGATGACCAACTTTGACTTCACGTTTGGTACAAAAAAGTCACAGAAATGAGTAACCAAAACTGACTTGGACAAAAGTGACACAAAGACAGATTGTACATGATAGACCATATGACTTTTGTATTAAACCAATGAAGGATACATAACAACTTGTTTAAAAAAATTGTTTACCCACAGAATAAATGGAAAAAAAAATTCCGACCACAAAAAATACACAAAACAGTTTAAAAACATGTGTCAAAACCACCATAAATCATCAAAACATAACCATGGCTCTATACAACTTGTTAGGACCGAAAATACATAAGATTTATGTGGTTTTGGGAGTCTTGGTTGGTGGAAGAAGATGAATATCTTCATCTCTTCTAGTGAGAGAAAGTAGTGAGAGGGAGGAGAAACAAGATAAGTTTTATTAAGGATGAAACAATAATGAAAACCTAATGCTTAACCTCACCCCTCATGGAGAGTCATGAGGGTATTTATAGGCTCAACAAACCATAACTTTGCCACTTAAACGATACTAGTCCCTATGGTAAAAGTATACTACGCATCTAGTCTAATTCACGTAAGTGACGTTATCTTTATAAAAAAGCGAGGCTAACAAGAATGGTCATAAATAAGAAGATTTCTCTTCTTTCGAAGATAATGCGCACTGAAGCGTACACATTTCTTTTCTTTAGAGAACGAGGCTTGAACTGTTGTGTTCAAACTTCACTAATATCTCTCTTATCATCTACTCTTGGCAAACTTGTAATCAATCCCATTATCATTCGGTAGGCTCTTTGTCATGACAGCTGATGGAGAAAACCCAATATGATGAATTTGATCCTGAAGTAAACTAACCCGAACTCGTGACTTAAACTTGCACATAAGTAACAAAGAGCGGTGCCGAGAGTTCATCCTCCATTGAATCTCTAAGTACTCTATACTCTTCATCCAACCAACCATCCAGTATAATACGTACATCACCTCTTGAGAATCCACAATTGAATGTGACACTGAGCACTACAACGTAACTCCTTAAAGTGATAGTTATTTTGTGGTGGTAAGAGCCCAATTCCCCCAAGTGGTAAAAGAAAAGGAAAAAGTCACCCAACAATAACTAGATTTCCATGTCTTCGTTTTTGATAATAAGCTCGAACTAGGATCTTGAAGAATCTTCATCCAACCATCCCCGATACCTTCAGATACTAAGTACACTCGCTCGTGATATTTTCACTTCAACCTCAAATAAATAATAATGAATTAACCCCGTTGTCACATATTCTGGTTAAAAGCTCAAATCTAGCCTCCTTTGTCGTTTTAAGTTAACTATGATAATGGTTTTCATCCCGACCATGGTTAAAAGCACATAACCCCGTAAAACCATGTAATAACCAAACTGCCATGACGAATATCCAAACACACATCCAATTCATGAAGTACACCCTTTTATCCCTTCTTCGAAGTAGAAACTGTAGCACCAGCATCAGATAAGACCTCGAAATATACTTTCCTTTCTCCATGATGGTTCCATCATCACGGGATTTTACAATTCTATGGTTTAAACCGAGAAATAGTTTCTTTCGCGGGATTTTACAAGACCAAGAATAAACCGTAAGATAGATCCGGAAATGCACTTTACTATTACCAGGATGTTTCCATTGTCACGGGATTTTACAAGTCTATGATTCAAACCGAGAAATAGATTCTTTCACGGGATTTTACAAAATCAAGACAAAACCGTAAGCAATGTCAGCTTGAATGTGTTATAACAACTTTGGTTTTGGTGAATATCAGTTTTAGGGGAACATGTAGCGGTTCATCAACGATTCATACTCCATCATCAACAATTCTTTACCCATATGTAGACAACTTAACAAACCATACTAAGTCGAGTAGTATACACTACTTCCCTCTGAGGTTGACCGTAACACATTAAAGTACACGTTTCTCCCCCATGATGGTTTTGAACTTTCGGAAGCATCATAACGAGTACGACCATTTGCACGAGAAGTTCTTGTCATAAGCAAACATCTTGAAAAAGTCATGACAGACGCTGAAGATTCTTGAAAGATTTTTCTTAGACTATGAAGTATTATTGACATTTAGTAGCGAAGAATATTCTATGGGAATTGCTGATCACATCACAATCATTCAACCCTTTGGTAAACACATCATCCACAAATTATGTCGACTATTTCTGTGACCATTTGGTGACGTAAACCCGATATACCACACTTGAACATGAAGTATAATTCCCCAGATTTGCTACGTAAGCTTGTACTAATCCTTGTGAAAAAGAAACGGTGTACCTAATGTACAAAACCTCTTGACGTATCCTCAACTGCGTGAGACACCGAGGTGATAGTTACGTTGTGGGTTAAGCGAGAAAGAATCACAAAAGTAACTAAATAGCCAAGTCTTTATCACACTCAATAAATGCCCAAACAAGTCATCTTCGCGGAAGGGTAGAAAGAAAGAAGACGTAATAAGTAAACGCGCTCGGAAAACCTCCCTTCAAATCCAAATAAGAAATACCGAACACCAACCTCGTAGTCAACAATGTTTAAATATCAATTAAAGCTGTGAAATAGTAACCGTTGTGAAAATGTATAAACCAAGGTATCAATCACAACGAATCTCATCATCCAACCTTATATCACAACAAGTCTCATTATCAACTCTCATCAATTCACATGACGTATCTTCAAATTGCACGATTAAATTACAACTCGCATCCCATAATGATAGAATTTTAGCTCAACTTCATATCAACGCTTTTGATCCAACACATTAGTTCAAATCCAATGAGATGTGATAGCCAAATGATATGCTCGCATTAGACTTAGACAAATAAATCATCCATGAAAGATTATGACCATACAATTACTCATTTTCAAAAAGTATTGAAACATTGTGTATCCAAAATTTTATTCGTGATATCGAAATTTGGATAACACAAATTTATTATACCACCAATGCATTGTACCACAAAGTCACTTGAGCCTATACAAAGTCCAACTACAATTGAAGTAATACGATCATGTGTATCAATGCACACTTAAGAATTACAAAATCAATGTCTAACGTCTTTAACCATGCCAATCGATCCATGAAACAAAACGTGTTCACCTGATTCATAAGGCCCATTCAACTCCAACATGTAACATACGGCCCATGTGCATTAGTGTAGCCCATCAACACACATTATGCGATCCAACATAAACAACCATTCAAACCCTGTAATAATTACGGCCCATAATCACTCCTTCATCCAAGTCCGGCCCACCTACTGTATACCCTAAATTCGCAGGTATAACACACTCATGAGACACTTAACCTAATCCCTAATCAGATATTACATCCGCCCCATTTTATACAAACACTAAAAAAATACTCTAACATCCATACCTATAAAAAACGTACGCCTCCCTTTCTCTATCATATCAAAACATTTCAATAAATCCGTCTAGTCCCAATCCAAATTATTCTCATATATCAAAACCCCTCTCTCCCATTTACAGCAACAATCATTAAAACATCAATTTTGTTAAGCAAAACACGCTCACCATAGGGATGGTTAGAGCTCGATATCAAGGTCTCAACATCATAAGCCACAGGGATGGTTTTGAGACTTATGAGACGGCATCAAGGTCTTATCAAACATACACGGGTAGGTTTTCTTTGAATTGTTATTTGATTGAACAAACCAGTAATTACCCTTTCTTGATGTTCGAATAGTGTTTGAGAGGAAATTAACGAACGAATGAAAAGATTATAACCTAATTGTTATAAATCTTATCATTAAGTTCGGATAGTAAGAGATAGTGAATGAATGGTTTTGATTAATCTCATACATCCTTGAAATGTTTATCCGATTTAGCACAGAACGAATTTACGAAAAAGGAATAACATCTTCCTTATCAAATGATTCAGATATTATCAAAATCCTTTAGATCAATGATGGTTTCCTTGGGGTTGTGTGGATTTGAACGATCTTTGAGAAATTGTAACCCTCGAAAAGGAATCTGAGATCAATTGTATGTATTCATTTGTCGTGTATTGTAGTCTTTGATAATGAGGGGTTCAAAATGGTTATCAAAAACATAGATTGACCCTTGAGTTATTATACTTGTAAGAGTCGTATTATGATTCAATGATGATAGTTGTTTCGTGTGATTAGCCTTTCCAAGATCTTGATTATAGATTGAGAAACACGAAATGAATCTGAGATTGAGTCTGAGTCATAATGGTCTTGATGTTTACTTTATGAGTCTGATAAAGATGGATCTGTGATGAAGATGCTTTTCGTGGTTCCTTGATCTTTCAAAACAATTGGTATACCATCCGAAAAGTAAGCCTGAGATCTATTTGTTAAGAGTATGGATCAGTGATGTGAGTTGTGATGTTATGAATCTAGTTTGAGTCGATTACTTCTTCTCGTTATCATTTCTTTAACAAACCATTGACTGATGATGTTGTAAACGTTACTGAGGTCTTGACTGGTTTATTTGGATCATTCAATGGTTAACAAATCGCTTTTGACTCAATAGTAAAAAAGCATCATATGTTCAAATCAGCTCAAATAGCTTCAATCTTAATCAAAACACACAAATCGCTTTTGATATTATGACCTGATATTTAGACAAAAAGCCTCTTGCAATGACCAATATAGACAAATCGCTTTTGACTCAAAAGTCAAACCACTTCATAAAGGCACAAATCGCTTCTGGTACATTGCATCTGGACAATTTTGACAAATCTCTTCGAAGAATTAGGAACACAAATCGCTTCGAAAAACCATAACCGCAGCATATCAGACATCAATAATCAGACCAGATAAACAATCACTTTCTGAAAACTAGCAGCTTCAAAACAGATTTAGAACCAATGATACTACTCAAAACACTGGATAAAACTTGTACTATCACATTTAAAAAACTGTTTGGCCATCAATATGCATAGATCATCATTAAAACCATATCAAACCGCTTCAAAAGCCACATCAAACATAGTAAAAAGCAAGAATCGACCAACAAACAACACAAACTTAGTTATCACAACCCATACGAATCAAACCGCATCCAAAAATCACAAATCCCATAAGATAAACCATATAAAAACCATTCAAATCACCAAAAAAAACATAACCTAGGCTCTGGTACCATTTGTAGGATCGTTTATTTTATGTTGTTTAGATGATTTAGGTGGTCTAGGATTATGATTATACAAGAAAGCCATAGTTAGAGAGATGAAGAGAGTAGAGGGTGTTCTAGAGAGAGAAATAATCAAATGAAAAGGTTGGATTCATGAAGAAGCACCACCCCTTCCAAGGATGGAAGGGGTATTTATAGTTACAAACTAAACGCCCTCCTGTCGGGCTGTGGATTAGGCATACAGTGGGTAAAGACCCATCCTTCCTCTACGGTGTTGCTCTAAACTAATAACTAAGCTAATAACTAACTAATTAACTACTAAACAATGTAAATAACGATATGTCTACGAGCTAACATATGCTAGACTATAATTGGGGGTGACCGACACTTCCTTATGGAATTTCCAATTCCTAGCACGAGACTTGAGATTATTTGACGAAGCATTTGCTAAGATAATATATGTTTTGACACCTTGTTGACTTTCCGCTGGTGAGAGTAGGAATAGAATTCTGACTAGATCGGGCGTGTTGAGCCCTAGCTTGTTCCCTTAACTATATATAATTTAATTATCAGCTAAGCATCCGCGGATCTCATTATTTGAGATTTTAAATTTGCGAAGATCGAGTAATGATAGAGTTATTTATGAGTTTAGATGCTAAGCGTGGAGTAGATGGTTCTCTTTAGAGCTCATCGAAGGTACTTGTGGCTTTTTGTTCCCACAAAATTGTCTCACCTCATATTCGTGAATAAATAATTAAAGATGTTAGGTTTTTAGCGATAGTTAGTTCTTTATCTTCTTTAGAGAATCCTTGTTTATAAGAGTTGGGTACACATCAAGGTACTGTCAGTGTTGCGGTGTAATAGACAACTGATTCTTGATAGTTTGATGCTATTGTTTCTATTGTTATAAAAGCCGTGGGATTCGGAGTTTGGCACAAAAATTAACATGAAATAAATCCCAAATGTATTAAAGTGAAAATCCAAAGCCATAATAGTTTTCTATGTTTGACGGTACCCCCGTTGTCATGGACTTCAAAAAGGTGGAGTAAAATTCCAAAGTCATAATAAGACTTCTGATAAAACGGTAATCCCGTTGAATTAGTGGTTGAAAAGACCGAGGGCCTAAATTGAAAAAATGAAAATGTGCTAAAATAGTGTTAAGCCAAACTTTGAACCCTGGAGATATCTAAATAAAAGCTTCTGTCTCTGGACTCGTAAATGAGTTCTTTCGGTCGTAATAAAAAGGATATCTCCCTAAATCGTGTTAAATTAGGACCTTGATGTGGACCTCATTCTTGTATGTAACGGTTTTCGAGGGTAGATGGAAAACTAATTAGCAACTTAGCTTTATATCTTTATCTGGATAAAAATTATCGAAACGAGAATTATGAAGAAATTCATTTCTCACCAAAAATCAAATAAATAGAGGAAAATAGGAAAATGAGAGCAAGAGGTAATTACACAAGTAACTTCCATGGGTAGTGTTAGCACCTAAAGTCACATTTAACAATGATTTCGATTTTACGCTTAGTTTGGGGACTTGTGAAAAATCAGGGACGATGTATTCTATCCTTATGGTCAATCCTCGCTGAGTTGTGTTTCCTACTCCGTGATCCTAAAATGTCGTTTGAAAAATGTTGGAGTTATTGATTGACATGAAAGTTCAACAAACCGTCACTCATAATCAGAATGTGCTTAAACGTAATATCTATATGTGAAATAAAAGGTAAACGGGGCGTTTTTAGAATTAAGTGTTTCTTAATCTCTTTTGAGGAACCATTGCTACTTTTCATAGGTTTAGTAGAGAGAGATTGAAATCCTTGATTTTAGAAGCGTGAGTTGATTACATTGCGTGAGGACACGACAATCGTCTAGTCTAGGGTATTTTGGTATGTGCAAAAACACATACCATTTCTTTACCAAAATAGACCCAAAATAACCAAGTAAGAGCCGTTTATTCCTAATATTTGTTGGTTTCATGAGTTTATGCATGTGCAGGTACGGATATGACAAAACACATAAAAGAAGGACAAATCCGACAAAAACCCGATCACGCGAAGGAAAAGAGTGCAAAAGATGAAGCGGAGAAATCAGAAGTGAGTGATTGTGAAGATTTTGATGATTGAAGGACTATTTTTGAAAGATTGGATCAACTTTGAAGAAATGGCAGAATCAGTCCTTTAAGTTTCAGAATTTGTCAGATTCTACCCTTGAAGTTTCAAAATTGACAAGATTAGTCCCCCATCTTGCTCACATTGTCAGATTATACCCTTGAGCTTAATTTCCCAAAATCCCTTTTATTTTCCCCAATTTACACATTACACCCTTCATTTATAAACCTTTTACCATTTTTAACCTTATAATAAAACCAAAAGTTCAAAACTAATTTAGACCTTTCCATATTTTTGAACCACTCTGACCAGTCAAATCCCGCTAACGAACCCTTCAATTTATTACTCGGTCAAATAAAGTCAACGGTAATATAAAATTACCCAAAACTAGTTACCCGCCAAGTTAAAATCCCCAATCCTTTCCCAGCTAAGAACCCTAATTTACCCCTTTTCTAACTGGCCAAATTGAACGCGATTAAAGGGTATTTCTGACATTATCTGACATGCTCTTACACAAGGGAATGCCAAGCTAGCAATCCGTGTTCCTTTCTAGCCTCCCATTGGATGAAGTGACGTGTAGAAAATGATCTAATGGATGTGATTGATTGGATGTTGATGGGACTTGATCTAATAGTGAAGAATTATCAAGAGAAAGCACACAATTAGCCTTCTGGATCCTTCCCAAGCTCTTGGCTCTCCTATATAAACCCCTGAAAATCACATAGTTGTATCATCTAGTTTTTCAGTAGCTTGTTGTAGTTTTAATTTTACTTTTAAATGTTTTTAGTAATTCTCTTATAATCGTAGTATTGTATTCTCCATTTGTACTCAGATTTCCAATTTTAATAAAATCCTTCTTTAATCTCAATTTTTTGTTTATCTCTTAATTGTTGTAATTTGCTAATTAGTATTATTTTTATGCATCTTAGCTTAATCCAAACTCATTTAAGCTTGTTTCTCATTCTCAATCAAAAATAACAAAAAAAAAAAGAAAAATAGTTGAAAAATACAAAAAAATATTCAAATCTGCTTTAAAGCTTCAATAAGCTTAAGCTACTATTTCTATAAGTTCATTTAAGCTTTATATAGCTTTTAGTGAACTGATTACTGTTTCAAACTCATAATTCACTAAAATCTCTAATTCAGTCAACAAAAGTCAACAGTGCAGAATTAGAGTTGATTTGGGTTTAGAAGCTGGTGTTGGATCAGAAATGGGTTGATTGAGCTCAATTTGGATTTGAAAATGGGTATTAGATAAGTAGTTTGGTTCTCAGTTGGTACAACTAATCTGGACCTCTTGTAAGTGTTGTTTGAATCTCATATTCAGTTCTGTTTTATAGGAGTAATTAGATTAGTTTAATTGTGCTTAATCTTGTGTAGTTATGCCTGTTTAGCATGATTAATCATCTATTTAAATCTGTTTAGTTAGTTTGCTGTTTTGCTGTCATAAGCTGATCTTGTTTGCATATTTCGGAAAAGTGATTTAGTGATTATTATTTCTGAATCTATTGCATCATTTAGGTTAAATAACATCATTAGAGACTGAGTCAAGCAAAGTTATGGTTTAGATTTAAGTATTCATTGTGGAAATTTGCATATAAGTTTTGATAGAGTTTTTGGATCAGTGGGATTAAGTGATTTAGAGTTAGTTATAGTAGAAACTTGCAGTCACATTAGTGTTAAATATGTTTAATAACTCAAAACTAATCATCATTTTGCACTAGTTTTAATTAAAAAGTTAAATTTAGTTTAAATCTCTTTTTACTCTCATATCAGTTAGTTGGAGATTGCTATAGCTTGCATATTAGGTGTAGAATCATTTAGGATAACTTGTTTAAGTCATATTACATCTAACTACTGCATTTAGAATCAATTTGATTAATCAAATCTCATAAAGGTCAATTTGCCAATTCTGTCAAAAAGTCAAAACAGACATTCATTCTCAAACTGCTTCTATTTTTTGATTTTTAATTCATTCAATTCTGGTTCAAACTTGTTGAGATTTTGGATTTTAAAACTATTGTTGGTTGTTTTTATCAAGGTCATTTTATAATAATTTTGTGAATTTTTTAAAGCAACAAAACCATCTTCTCATTTAGGACAATAGTGCCCTATGCATACACACAGTATTAACTGAGTGTGTCACAGTTGTTTGCAGAGCTTATAGAGAGATTATTGTAGTTTCTCTTAGGCTTAGATTTGGGTTATAAGTCCATTTCTAGGTCATGTTGAGGATGCTAAATCTGGTTTTGAGATTCTAGCTTATTGGCTAGCTTATTTCTAGGCTACAAATCAGGGGTTTAGTCTTGTTTGGTTAAATTGCTGATTAGGATTTAGCTTGTGCTCAATTGCTTTTAGCCTGTACTTATTGGACCACTATTAGTGGCATTAGGTTTCTTTAAAGCTGTTTAGCTTAGTTTTAGGTTTCTGCAAAATTTGGTAGTAAAATTTAGCTTATAGCTTATTTAGCATAGCATATTCTCAATCAGTTTGCTTCCATATAACTTAATCTGCATTCATACTTTGCACTTGTTAATTTTCATAGCATCTTAATAATATTTAGGACTTTTCTGGAATTTTTCATAATTTTCTGTAGCTGTTTGCTATTTTTTTGCATTTAAAACAACTTTTAATACTTTATAAATAGCGTTTAATACAAATAAATCAGAAAAAACTCACAAAAATATAATCTCAATTTTCCTAGATTAAGAAAAATCAAAAAGACATAAAAAATATTTTTCCTCATTTTTTCTAGTTCAAATAACATTTCTAGCAATTTAATTAGTTTAAATTTGTTTTTAATTCATAGAAATTAGATAAAAAGTCAGAAACATACAAACTCAGTTTTGAAAATTATTTTTAGTTAGTTAAGATTTTTGAAAAATATATTTGTAATTTTCTCTTAAGTTTTCATAATTTTAGTGTTTTAGATCTATTTAAAAGTTAAAAAAATAGTTTTTAATTCAAATAACATCAAGAAAAATCATAAAAATTAGTTTTAAATTTTAAATAACTTTTAAATTGCATTTTTAGCTGTAGAATATTTTTAGATCACTTTTAGGGGTTAATTTAGATTAGTTTGCCTTTAATTCACGTTTTAGCTTAATCGTAATTTGCGTTTTAGTGTTAACGAGCGGGGGTAGCCCGCGCGTTGCAGCGGGGTTTTTTTTTTTTTTTTTTTTTTTTTTTTTTTTTTTTTTTTTTTTTTTTTTGGCCTATTTTATTTGAACATGTTTGTTTTGTTATTGAGTTTTGGTTGCATTGTTTTTTTTTGTTTACTTGAATACAATATGTTGTTAATATGAGTATTTGACAAAAAATATGTAACATTTTTTTTTATAACATTTCAGGTATATGTTAGTTTTTTTTCCTTTTATGAAATTTGTAATTGTGTGGTTTTTTTTTTTTTTTTTTAAAAAAAATTTATTTCTTTAAAAGTTATTGGGCTTCTATAATATATCGGGCTTTTATAATACATTGGGCTGAACTTTTTTTTTTTTTTTTAGGAAGTGCAAGCTACACTGAATGAGTCGAATAGGTTAAGATATATGTTTTGTTTATTTCTTTTATCACTTATAACCTGTAAAATTAGGTTTTTTTCTTCATTCCATTTCTAAGCTTATAATCTTATTTGGGCCTTTCCTCGTTCGATTATGGTTTGTTCCAATTCAGGTAATTAACTATTGGTGTATCATAAATATGTATGTTGGTGTGTGTTGATTTAGGATGTTTTAGGTTTGTAAAGTTTTAAGGGCATGTTAGTTTACTGACCTATTGGTGTAAACTAATGGATCCTGTTAGGTCAATATATTTGTGCAGACACTACTCAAACAGTTGTGCAAATAGTTGTGCAAATATTTGTGCAAACAGTAAACTAATTAAACATAGATGCTGTTACATAAGTTACAAAATGTCTAGTAGCATGTCTCCTTTCCATTGCGGGTAAAGTTGCATGTTTCTTATTATTCTAGCTACATATTTACATTAACCTATGATGTTAGCCCGCAATGGTGTAGTGTTTACAGACTTAGATTAGAAGTAATAGCATTTTCGGTAGTTGTCAAAAGATAGAAATATTTTCACACGTAACGTGTGAAAATTAAAGAGTTCACAAAGATGCTAATTCTTTTTCTTTTTGGGATCCATTGTTTCTTCTGGGAAAAGCACTCTTTTAGCGGTTTTTTGGCTTGTGTCAGTTCCCATGTCTGTTTTTGATCTTGTCTGCATCCCAGTGTATGATGTTGGTGTTGTCTTCAGGTCTGTAATAGGTGTATAAAAAAGAGTTTTTTTAGTTCGCTGTATGTTTTATATTTTAATAGTTAGTGTATTTTGTAAATGTGGTTGTTACCTGATGGATGCTCAGCTGCCGTCTTGTCTTTTGTCGGTGTTGTAACTGTTTGAGTAGTGTCTGATGTGGTTGTGATGATGTCTGTAAACAATAAATGATGGTATAACAATTTTATGTACACCCTGATTTCTAAATGTCACTGAAAAGCTAGTGTATGGTGTAAACGGCGCTGTTACCTGATGAATGTTGTACTGCCATTTTGTCTTTGGTGGGTGTTTCAACTATTTCAGTAGCACTGCTTGTTGCTGCGATGTTATCTGAAAAAAAAAATGTGGTCATCATCTTATTGACTATTTTATTTATCTTTTTTTTTGGTGTACATTTTTTTTCTTCTCTCACCTGGAAGCTGGTCAGTTGGCTGTTTTGATGATTCACTTTTTTCAAGAAGAGGTTTGGCGATTGGTGTATATTCAATAGCGGAGGGTGTTTCGGATGACCCTGCTATGTCTGTGATAAGAATGTGATGCTTTTAGTATTTAACAAATCTCGAAACCTTATTTAAAATATAAAAATACTTGTGTAAATTTTTATGGCCTTACTGTGTGGACGATCTTCCACCTGTTGTAGTTGGTCGATGTTATCCAAGATGTCACTAAGGATGAACTCGACCGCACCTTCTTTGCAAGTAGGGCTATAGTAGAACTGGAATATATGTTGTTGGCCAATGACACTGCGAATTTCTGGTGGGAAAATGCGTGGGTCTGGGTTGGCAATTGTTTTGATTAAACCGGGACAATCAATTCCTACTATCGCATCTGCTTTTGGTGTGAAAAAAGTAAACTGTGCCACTTCCGTTGTATCTGTTATGGAGACTTTGAAGTTGTACCTGTATAGATGAGTTTGTTAAAAATTATTTTGTAAAAATTTTAATTGTTTGATGTTGAAGTTCTTACTTGTAAACTGTTGATTCTATAACCCCATGTTCTCTGCATTTATATACGTCATCATCTCTTTTGGGCTTCAGGTTGCATTTAGTGCATGAACTATAGTACCAGTCACGGTCTGTGTTGAGACCGATAATGGTGCCCTCGCAAGTGAAGCGTACACCCTGTATTTGTGTAATTTAAGTTTGCTATTGTTATGAGTGTATTGTAACGGTGGTTTATGCAATAACGAACCTCATACGTTTCTGGATTCTGAGTTAGGAGTTGTGATAGAGAGAAGCGGTTTCTTTTTTTTTCTTCCACTGGATCATTTAAACGATACCTGATCACATGGAATGTATAGGAATAAGTTAATGGGGTATTCTTACTCTCGTTGAAACTCTGCTAGCTGTGGGATTCTTGGATTTATATAGTAGTAGGTTGCTAGGGTTGAAGATAATTGTAAAGCTGTCAATGAAAATTGGTTTTCGTTAAAGTCTGTTTTTATTATGATTGTAAGTTTCTTGTAAGTCATAATTGTTTGGTGTTAACATACCTCTGTCTCGATACCTTGACACTTTGCAGGATGAAACTGCTATTATAATTGGCCTTTCAAGTTTGTCGATGGCATCTTTCGGAAACGTGTGTGCAAGGTGATCCCATAAGGTGAGTTCAACAAAGTTGCGGCTGTTTGTTTTGTTTTTTTAGATGCAGTTGGTGTTAGTATAGTGTAACATGTTTAATGTAGAATTTGGTTGCAGACTTAGTTAGGGAACTTACTTGAGATTCTCAATGCCGACTCTGCGTATATGGTACTGGTTTCTCATTGCACTGCCAATCGTTTCAACTTCTACTGAATTTACGTAACATCCAATGTAGTCTGCAAATACAGAGGTATATTTTATTATGTTTTGCTGGAAATATGTTTTTATTTTTAAAGGTCTTGGTTTTTTTTTTTTTTACTTTTTTTTTTTGAAATTGTAAAAGTCACCTGTGAGTATCGGATATGCTTTGTTGCTTTTATCTTTAGAGTCTACGATCCTGCTTGGTAGCTGATTGTAAGAAATGAAGTTGAAATAATGGAGTGGCAAAGTTTCAGATGTTATGGTGTCAAACTTTGTTGTGCGACTGAATAAGAGGGATGTTGGGTTTTCAAGTGTGCGTTGCCAATTCTCTGTTTTGACATGCAGTACGCCTGGCCAGGTATAAGTATACCTTTGAAATGTTCAATATCGTTTGCTTCTACATTTCCTTGTATTGCGTCGCCCTGTATAAATTATTTGATAATTAGAGTGTGGAACTATAATAAATAGTACAGTAGTCGTTTGATAATATTTACCTGTCTATCTAAGAGAATTGCTCTATAACCTTTTTCTATTATGCTTGGAGGATCTCTCGCTTTCCATGCACGGTAAACTTTGAGTTCAACAACTTTATTTGTCATGCCTGGTTTTAGCTCTTTAATGGTTCACACCTCCATCCTGGAATAAGTTAAGAAGAGTATAGTTAGTCGTAATGGTAGATGATAATAAATTAAGGGACGCACTCTAGTTTTAAACAATGTTAATGTAGATAATGCAACTGTAAAAGTCAGAGTATGTAAAACTATATATGTCATACAATGATTTGTTAAAAGACCTTTGTTTTAAGAATCGTTTCTAAAAAGTCCCTGTATACTATATTTTTTGCTAAGGTTTGCGGCCTGTCATTCCGTTTTTTAATAAGAATTTTTAGGCCGTAGGGTGTTGTAGATCTAGAAAGTGCTACATAAAGTTGCCCATGACCGAAAACGGGTTCTGGAAGGTAGACTCCGGTCTTCTTTAGAGACTGCTCCTGGCTTTTGTTAATCGTCATTGCATAGCACACTTTTATTGGAAACTGTTTTCTTTTGAATATGAAAGGGAAGTTGGGATCTTTTGCAGTTAAGGGTATTCTTGGAATGAAAACTTTTTCACCCATCCTTGTTCCTGTGATGATCTCAGCTTCAATTAATTTTGAAAGCAGCTGCGTTACAATAAGTCTTGTCCCGTTGCAAAGACCACCTCCTAAATTCACATTTCTGAGTAGCATGATAGGAGTTCCGATTTTCAGTGTCAATTCGTGTGGTGGCAACCCTTGAAATCTAAGCGTGTTGAGGTACTCAGGTGGGTACAGTAGTTCGTTTTCAGGGCCATTTTTTCCTAATGGAATTGCTTCGTCTGAGCTTAAGTAAGTAGTGCTTTCCCGTTGTATGAGTGACAACACTTGTTTGTTTATTGCGTCAGCTGTTTCATTCTTGGGGCAAACTATTGCTTTCTCTTGTAGAATCTGTGCACTTGGTGCTTCCAAGGTATCCATATCATAAATAAAATTGATAAGCTCTGATATTGCAGTGTCGCTATCTGGAATAACGTATTCTGCTGGAATTGTAACCCACCGAGCATTTTGTGGATCTTCTTCGTCAACTTCACCTATTTTACCGTCTCCAACGTCCAATAACCATGATGCAAACTGTCTGTGTCTTTCTTTTTCGTCTTTACCAAGGCCTTCTTGTGTCAGTCTCATATTTTGTTTCAGCTGGTGGACTTTGAAACAGGGCCAAAGGTATGATGCAGTTATAGCTGAGCCAACTATATAAGATTTTGTACCCTTTTTCTTTACTGGTAAAGTTTGTCTGAAATCGCCACCTAACATCACTGATTTGCCACCAAATAACTTATCTGGTTGGCTTAGGACATCTTTAAGAGTTCTGTCTAGAGCCTCAAAACACCTGCGGTCGTTCATTGGTGCTTCATCCCAAATAATGAGGTCGGTTTCTGATAACAATTTTGACAATAGCGTATTCTTTTTTATGTGACACATAGATTGCTCGGTCAATTCCAACGGTAATTTGAATCTTGAATGAGCTGTTCGTCCTGCTGGAAGTAGTAACGATGCAATTCCCGAAGATGCAACAGCCAACACAATTTTCCCTTCTGAGCGGAGTGTGTTGATGATTGTTTTCCATAAGAAAGTTTTACCTGTACCTCCGTGACCATAGAGGAAAACCAATTCTTGTCTTTTCTCATTTGATGCTTGCACTATAAGTGTATAAATCTTTCTTTGGTCTTCATTAAGTTTGACAACAGAAGCTGCAACATCTTATTTTAATTTATCTCTGTTGTAATTTTTTTCTTCCATCGACAACCTGTTGTTGAGATCGTCAATAAGATGCTGTGGTGGTGCTGTGAAACCAAAGTCAGTTATTGACCTGCAGCAACTGTTCAATATTATCTCGAGCTCATATAAAAGATATCCTTTTATTTCTGGGTGATTTATGTGAAGATCTTTTATGTGAGCCATTGTAGCCGCTCTCTTTGGAATATCATCGATCATGTGCACCCAATGCTTGTCAAAAAGTTTCAGCGGATCTGCGACGTCACAGTAAATTAAAATATGAGCAAACAGAGACCGTAACTCTGATGTTGTTGCAGATGCTTCGGCTTCTTGCAATGCCGTGTCCCACTCTTTGTCATATTCAAGGAGCCCTAATGCTTGGCATGCTGCACGGTAGTTGGGTAGGACACACCGGTTTACTTTCCGCACGTCAATGAATGATTTTCACCCTTTCTGATGACATAGCAGCATTCTGAAATAGAAAAGCTCACCAGCTGCAGGGTGCACGTATGCCAATCTCCCAACCGACGATTTGCTTTTGTGTTTTCTTTTTTTCCACATCTTCAACTGGTCATACCATACGAATTCGGTTGGAAAGTCTAGGTATGTTAAATGACGTCCTTCTTCGTACAGGCTGTTGAATGTAAACCATTCAGTAAGTGTCGTTAATTTCCGTCTATTGTCACCAACAACAGCTGCCAAAGATTCCTTTTCTCCAAACTTTATTTGTTGCATATCTTGTAAATGGACGGCTAGAATCTGCACTGCCGGCTCTCTATGGTGAATTGGGAAGTTTAGTATTCTCCAACATGCTTCATGTGGGCATATGAAACGACCATCTATAAAGTTCTTGATCTCGTCTATTTCTATTTTTGGAGTGTGTGTTTGCGTACCAGCTTCACCTAGCGGCTTTACAATTTTTGCAGCAATCCGATCAGCGCCTTTCGAAATGTATTTGAACAAATATTTTATAAGCATACTCCAGCCACAATATTCAACATTTATGTGGGCGTTAAACATAAGACAGAGTGAACGGTTATATGGTACAACATAGCTGTTGTCTAACCGTATACTCCCTCTTGTAGCGTAGCCATGTGTTTTTCGTCGCTTGTAATGTACATGCCCGTTGTCCTCAAAGAAAGTCCTGTCGTTGTATTTCTTTGGGATGTTCTTACTGCACTCACCATCTTGCATACATGGTGCTTTTGTGTTAGCAGTTCCGCAAGGACCATGAACCATCATTTCTGCAACAACTTTATAAGCTTCTGGGTCGGTTACTCTGTCTGGTAATTCTGCCTAGATGAACCTGTCAATATCTTCAGCTGATTGTATTTTGTCGGCTGGATCTAACCATAACAGTGTATGACAGTGAGGAAGGCCACGTTTCTGGAACTCAATTGTGTACAGAACTGTAAAATTAGGTATTAGTAAGTTTTTAAATAGGACATGAATAAGTTAATGTCAGTTTGAACACATTTTTTTTTATTTGCTAACTAATTCTGTAATTCATAAAATAAGACTAATTTACTGCATACATAATGTATTAGTACCTCCTTTCACGCGTCCAAAGATGTTGTGGTCTTTAAGTATAGTGACAAAGTCGTTGACTTTTTGTTCAAACACACGTACTACAATATCGGCTCTGTCTGCACTGGTCAATTGTGGTAATTTTCTCATGTATCTACGAATTTCTGGCCAGTTGACGTTGCATGTGAATGTGATGAAAAATTGTGGATTCCCAAGTACTCTACAAATAGCAAGAGCGTCCAAATAGTGGCTATACTTGTATCTTGGACCTCCGGTAAAACTTGAAGGTAGAATAATCTTTTTGCCTATTTCAGAACCGCAGTGGTCTCCCCTGGAAATGGCATCGTAAATGCCTGTTAGATACTCGCTGCGAATGCTGCCTTGCTTAGCTCTTATGAAGTCAAGACGATCTTGTTCCAATGCGCAGTAAACACAAACGACATATTGTTGGAATAGCCTTCCGCCTCTAAATAGTATACCATATTGGTGGGGACGTTCATGGATCTGGTACATGTAGTACAGTATCATAGATAATTTCTTCCCACGTTCGTTTCCATTCGTTGGTTTAAGAGTCAGTTTGGTATTAAAGCCTGATTCACCACAGATGAAGAGTAGTGGAAACTGTAACGACATATAAGATGAGTGAAGCTTGTTTATTCTTTGCGGACCGTCACCCTTTTTTTGTATAATAACGTCGTAATCAGACACGTTGTTAGGTCCACTTTCAAAAAGTATACCGCCAACCATGTTTGAAGTTGGCAACTGGTATTCGCGAGCACCGGCCACATTATAGAGGACAATTTTGAAATCAGCCAAGCTTTGGTTGTCACAAATATCTTTCGCAGCTCTGAATAGCCTAACTAACTCATTATGTTCGTCTAGAACATGTATCAATGTTTCAACGACTTGTGGTTTAAGTCTCTGTGAATTCTGACCGTCGAACAACTTCATCCTGTTTTCAACTTCATTTTGTGTGTCATAAATGTATAACTGTAAGAATCTAGGATCTTCATTGTTCGGTGGACATAATGATCCAATCCAATGATGAATCTGCCCACATATCTTGAAAACATATGGACCCTTGCCTTGGTTAATGTTGTCGTCTATTTGTGCACCGAACGATGTCATGCTGAACATCTGATTGTAAGCTCGGATATTTTCCAAGAACTGTTTGTCCTCAAACAGTTGCTGAATGATTTCTGGTGGCTTTATTTCTTCTTTAAGCTGTATTTTTCCGCATGCACAACACCTATTATATCTAGGCATTCCTCGTGTAGAACCGCTTTTCAGTCTTTCATTGTACCAAAAGGCCGCGCCACAATGTTGGCACCTCCAATCACAGTCACCCAGGTCAATATACGAAGATGTTCCATCTGCCAAGCAGTCAATATTAAACTTTGCCGTTATAACTGTCGTATTAGGTGTAGTAGGTAATAAAATAACAAAAAGACAGTAAAAAAACAAAAACGAAATAAAAGACAGGTAAAAGCAAATGCATAATGCATTTACCTTTAGTATTTGCGGAAGTTGTACCCTTGGATTTGGTAGATCTACTGGATTCCAAACATCTTTTTTGGCATGTTGCTGATCTTTTTTGTGTTACACGTCCCGAGGATGTTGCTTTACCTGGTATCATTGAAATATTTTTTTTTTCAATATAATCAGCAAACTTGAATTATTTTGTTACTTGTTACATTTTCTGATTAATTAATTACCTGTTCCACTGGATTCTGAATCTGGTTCGTGTGTCATGTTATGAGTCATCTTATTGTTTTTATAAACAGAAGGACATTCCAACGTATCTGTGAGGAAGAAGTATAAGTAACTAAGCTAATGCAAAATGAAAATAATGAGGTATGTACAATGTCATAAGTTACTTTTAGTATCCCTTTTATTAATATTATGTCTATTAGTAGGTTTGTAGTTACCTTTATATGCATTGCTTGTAGTATCATGAGGCTGCTCAACATACGACGACCTAATAGAATTAAAGGATGGTCCATGACAGTGTTTCTTTTGACATGGTGCCTGCAAATCAGCAACTGCATTCCTTTTCTTTGATTGTGTATCGCTCGTCGAAGTTACATCAGAGTTTTGATTGCCTGTGTGGTTGTACCAAGATAAGTGTGACTGCCATTGTCCTTGTGTAGCTGAATAATAGTCCTTTTTTTCTTCCAGTGGCGTAAGCAAGTAACCTGTTTCAATAGTTGGAATAAAGAAGTTTGTTAGATATAACATTATAAAATATTTGTTGCCTTACATTGAATATTGTTAATCATTTTTTTTAATTACCTTTATATGAATTGGTTGAGCTGTTGTTATGCTGCAGATGAAAAGGTGATGTAAAAGTATTCGAAACTGCTCCCACACATTTTCTTTTTTTACTTGGGCTTTGTGACGCCGAAGTTGCAGCCCTTTTTTTAGATTTTTTTCCTTTATGCGCAACCGTACTTGCTTCTTCACCATTTGTATGTTGGTGATAAAATAATTTTGGCTGTTGTTGCTCTTGTACAGGCAGATGGTATGCATTGATTGTTGACAAAGGCGGTTGTATGTGTCGTGTTGTGTGTGACGCAGCTTTACTGCTTGAGCACTGAGTTTGGTGGGAGATCATACTATCATTGTATAAAAGTCCTTTGTCTAAGTTCATATAACCAAGCTGGTATGTCCTACTATCTATACTCTCAATTTGTTTTTTATTGAGGCAACTGTAACGCAAATGGTACCACTTTTCTTGGTTACCTATATTTTTTACTTAGTTGTAAAGAGAAACAGCTGGTTTTAGAATTTTTTCAGTTTTTTGGTTTCACTCTCTTTGTGGTTATCTTTTTTTAAAAAAAAAAAAAAAAAAAGAACTGTCAGATATAATAAACCATAAAAGTATACTACTCTAACCATTCATAAATGATAGAAAGTAACATAAATGTAACATTTAAAAGAGATCAATAAATATGCAAAGGTATAATAAATTCAACCCACCTACCTATATTAACTGCTACTGCTACAATAATATGGATGACGATATGTTTTTTTGTTCTCTTACCTTTTGGCAACTGGAAACTTGGGTTGGTTTGTTTACGATCTAGCTGATGATTTTTTTCGGTGTTTGGTTTTTTTGGATGTGCAGGAAGAATGTTCTAGTCATATACGAAGTATATAGATGTGGTTTGAAGAGGAAGATAGTACATTGGCAATTAATACACCGTTTCCTCATCCAATGAAATGCTGCGAAAAAAACTGTATATGTAGTATTTGTTTGTGAGAGTGTATTGTTTTGGTGAGCATTTAATGAGGCAAGACACCTCAACGAATGAAATAGTGCCACAAACATTGTGTATGTAGTATTTGTACATGAACCTATTGTATGTATGAACAGGGAAAACACAAACACATTGCAGTGAATGAGGTGCTGCCAAATCAAGTTTTTGTGTATTATACCATCTTCTAGGCCAATGGAAGTTTGACACATCTTCATTTTTAGCATGTATTCTTATACAACCCCAACCACAAATAGTATATATATATATAATTTGCATTATTAGTTATAATTTTTTTGTCATTATTAGTTATAATTCCTTGCTTGCATAATAGATTTAGTGCATTTAATTGCATCCCTTTATTATTCATTGCCCCGTAGTTTAGAAAACATCATAAAATTCCCTCTTTCTCATTCAAATCCCGAATTACGCGACGTGAATTGAAAATTCCATTCATCTCTCGCTAGGAACGATCCCGGTACTCAAATCTAATACATTTGAGTTACCAAATACTACAAATACTCTATAATTGGTTTTCCCCACAAATAATGGGCCTTTCGGGGAAAGAAGATCTAATCTGGAGGATACGATCAACAAGTACTGATAAGGTTTTAAAAGGTACCATTTTGAGGGGTCGTTTAAGTCCTTATTTGATCACTTTTGTATCCGTTATTGCTTAATATCGTTCCTTTTCACTTTTTAGGTCCCTTGAAGGCAAAATGCTGGAATGGCACTTATTTGGACGAAAAGGCGCGAGTATACGAAGAAAATGGCCAAAGTCAGAATCGAGACACTCAAAGCTGCTGAAAACAGAAGGCGACGGCGTTAGGTGTTAATTGCGACGCCGTCGGAGGATTTTTGTGACGATACAGTAGCCAAATACCCTATTTTCAAGTGACGACGTCGGGCTTTAAAAGAGTAGGCCGTCGCTACTCAGACGGCCTAGATGCAACCCAGACGACGTCAAAAGCTGAAGAGGACGGCGTCACGGACATAAGGTGACGCCGTCGCAAGGTTAACGTGGCCAAGACGAAACCCTAATGACGGCGACACGACGGCGTCACGAAATATAAGGTGACGCTGTCGCATATGTAATCTTATATATAGAATCCGAATTTTTCAGTTTTAGAGAGAGTCTTTTGGAGTAAAAACCTACAACCGAACCTAAGGTGTCTTGTACAGTATTTTAGGGTTTTTAACCCTATCTTACATCAAGATAAGTATTTACTTCATTAATTCAATTATGTCTTTGATTATTTGTGTGTATGCTTGCATGTTCTCCATGTCCGGCTAATTTATTTGTGTGTTTGCTTAGGAAGTATGAAACTTAATTATTGAATATTGATTGGTTGTTTCTTATCTTAGTTGATTAATGATCTAGTAATGCGATAGGTCATTCGTTGTGTACTTAATGCTTGATTCATCTTTGTGAACCTTAGAATATGATTACCTGAGTAGTTGTAGGCTAAATTATCCAAAGAGTGCCTTAGAGTAAGAGTTTATCATCCCTAGTGGGTTTTGTAGACGAGACCCTTTGGTAAGTTCAAAGAGTTAGGGAGAAACGCATACCCTACAACTTTAGACACACAACGCAACTAAGAATAAAGACGTGACAACTCAACCATCAATAGGAGATAATTAAGGAGTAGTACAACCTAAGTAAACACATCTTTAAACTATCATACGAGCACACATTAATTAGACATAGACTCCCACAACCTTAGTTTAGATAATTAGATAATAGTAGAGTAATCGGTAGAAATACCAACCCCCCAAATCCAATACCCGAGATTCGTACCTTTCCATTTCATAAAATATAAAAATACAAAAATAATCTTCCTCAACCTTAACCTTAGCGTAGTAACTTCTTACCAGCATTCCTATTCCCCTAGAGAATGATATCAATACCCGTGGCTTACCCTAATTACTACACTACAACGATTAGGCTCACTGCCTAGGGTGTTATAAAACTTGCTCGAAGAAAAGGAAGTTTCCTTGACCCCGAACGACGCGTGTAGCGTTATCAAGTTTTTGGCGCCGCTGCCGGGGAATAGAATAGCTACTTAGTAGTCCACCTCGTTTAGGTTCTTTGCTTGATTCCTATCAAGTAAACTTTTTTCTCATTTTTAGCTTTCTCTTAGTCTATCCCCCTTCTTCGTGACCTTTGTTCGTAACACCCATCACTTTTCATCATGGAGGATGATAACCAACCACCACTCATCAACCCACCACCAAATGACCCGCCAAGAGCCCGTACTCTTGGTGAATACTCAAGACCAAGCCACCTAGGCTATAGGAACACCATTGAGCTTCCCGAACAAGCCCAAACTACGGCCCTGCGATCCGACACCATCCGGTTGGTGCAAAATGGATGTGCATTCCATGGACTTCGTTCCGAAGATCCAAATCAGCATCTGAGGGATTTCCTCAAAATTGTCGATTCCATCGACCTTGATGCTACTACTCGGGAGACCACGCGCCTGCGTCTCTTCCAATTATCTCTACGGGACCAAGCTAGAAATTGGCTTGAGCGACTTCCCGCCGGCTCCATCTCAAGTTGGGATGATCTTACCTCTCGCTTCCTTGCTCAATTTTTCCCACCGGGGAGAACCACTAAGCTTAGGAATGACATCTTGATGTTCCAACAACGTCAAGGTGAATCTCTCTACGAAGCATGGACCCGATTCAAGGACTTACTTCATAAAGTCCCTCATCACGGCATTGATCTTTGGCTCCAAGTCCAAATATTTTATGATCATGTCAACTTCCCAACTAAGCGATCCATTGACCAAGCGGCCGGTGGAAAACTTAGTGATCTCACCGCGGAAGAATCATGGGGTATAATAGAGGACCTTGCCCTCTACGATAACGAAAGTTGGGACGACCCCCGTGAGCTACCCAAAACCGTTAAGGCGATCTCCTTGCCTTCCATCAACTCACAACCTTCCGACCTTAGGATGATCGAACTTGAAGATCAAGTTAAATTCCTCATGAGTTCCTACAAAAATCCTAAGTCCTCACGACAAGTGAATCAAACCACTCTACCTTGTGAGTTATGCAGTGGTCCCCATGACACTCGTGATTGCACAAGGCTCCCCGAACAAGATTTTGCGGACTACGCCTCCATACGTACCGACGGAGCGGGAGAGAAGTGGTACACTTTCAAACCCGAACAAAACAACTTAGGAAACTCGTACAACCCCTCATGGAGAAATCACCCTAACCTTAAGTGGAACCAAAACTCAAGCACACCCCAAAGCTCATCTAGTTCGCCCACTAGGTTCAATTCTTTTAATACCGGGAACCCCACTAATCTTGAGGCAATTGCATCTAGATTTTTGTCATCCCAAGAGACTCGATTGAATAAGCTTGAAGCTGATTTTAAGCAAAAACAAAGCGAGATGACAACCAAGCTTGATGCCCTCTTAAAAGCCTTCAATGAACGGGAAGTTGGAGCACTCCCAAGTGATACCATAAAGAACCCAAAAGTGAATTCGATTGCGTCGACTTCATGTTCTAGTTTACCATGGGAGAGTGCACATCCATGCCCCTCGCACCCGACGGTTCACTCGGTAAATGCTATCAAAAAGGGTTCCAAGCCATCCAAGAGGTACCAAGGCCCGGCAACTTTAGTAGAGCCTACTCTTGAGAAACCCATCAGCCAAGAATCCAAACCTAGTTTAGAGGAGGAGTACAAGGAACTCCATCAAGAAAAACCGATTCTTGAAGTCTTAGCTCATGCACCTTATTATAATGCTTTAAAAGAAAAATATGAGTTAGAACTTAGGCTTGGAAAACATGGGTCCGCTTTTGTGCGAAACAACTTACCTAAGAAGTTAGACGATCCCGGGCTATTCACTCTTCCGTGTAGACTTGGAACTTCCAAACCACTAGACGCTCTAGCCGATTTAGGATCATGCATCAATCTTGTTCCGTTGTCCCTCCATAGAAGCCTTAACTTAGGTAAAATAGAACCAACGGAAACCATCTTAGGTCTAGCGGACGGTAATGTGGCACGTCCGGTTAGAATAATAAAGGACATGGTAGTACACGTAGGAGAGTTGACTCTTTTGGCCGACTTTCATGTGTTAGACATGAATAAGGACCCGACATGCCCATTACTAGTTGGAAGAGGATTTTTAGCTACCGCTAGTGCCATCATCGATTGTAAGATGTCCAAAATAGTGGTAGGAGAGGGGAGTGCTAGATCCGTTTACGATGTTAAAAAGCATACATACTACAAGGATGAGGAAATCCCACAAGAGATTAGGTTGGATAGAGAGTCTTCTAGATATGGACCTTGGATTGATAAGAACATCATAGGCCCCCAAAGACCTTTTTACCTAGATAAAGCCTTCACTAGTAAAGCAACTTTCAAAGAAAAAGAAATGGCTAGGTACATGGAAGTGAACCCGTTCGAGGACGCCTTAGTATTTAGGAAGATGACCGAGTTCCAAGGAAGCTTGCCCATTAACCTTGTCATGAATAAGTGGAAAGTTGAGAAATCTGAACACAAGTGGGATTGGGATAGACCGCCTAGTGATGGTAATGGAGAGTGGCACATTAGGATACAAATCTATGATCCCGATGGTGAGAAGTTTGAAAAGACATATTTAACCGAACGTACTACTAGGAACTTGAATGATAAGTTTGATCCTTACGACATTGTTGACGATAGACTTAATTATATCGGTACGTAGGAGCACGACTATAAGTCTAGCTACAAGACTCTTAAATAAAGAAAAGCGCTTCGTGGGAGGCAACCCATGCTTAATTGTTTGCTTGTTAGTGTCATATATCTTTTATTAATTGTTTATCCTCATGTTTAAATTTGTAAAAATGCTTTATTTTGTTTTTAACCTCGTCTTAATTGCATATAAAGGTATTTTACATAAGGGATAAGTGTAGGGAGGATTACACACGTTTTCAAAAGAAACGTAAACATGAGAATAACAATTAACTAAAAGATATTTATGTTTGTTTGTTCGAGTCAAATGCTTGTATCGAGTCATAATGGATGTTTTTGCAGAAATTTTCCCAGATTCTAAAGATGTAAATTTTCCAGAATTTTTTCTAGAAAATCGCAGACCAGTTTTTGTCAGGATAACCTGACGGCGTCATGATTGCAACCTGACGGCGTCAGGAAGGAGTAAAAACATCAGATTACTTTTTTCTCGTTTTCTGAGCTGCTTATAAATTTTTGGAATTTTCCAGGTCTTAATTTTCTTAGAAATTCTGTAAACATCCATTCCACAAGCATTATATCCTAGTTTAAATCGAGTCTTATATATATTATTACCGCCGATTTTACGCGAAGGTTTCGTTTGTTTTCTTCAAGTGTGTAGGTTTAGTTTGTCAAGAAGAAGTTACATAAGATTGGAAGGAGCTTTTCACGCAATAATTCTTCTTGAAAAGGATTTAACCACCACTTTACACGGATCCTACCGAGCTAATCAGGGGAGTATAATTTCTTTTATTTTTAATTACCTTCCATTATCATAACTTTGATACTTTCGGGGAACATTGGGGACAATGTTCAGTTTAAGTGTAGGGAGGGAAAATAAAACGGGAACTTTTAAACTATGCTTATCCTTGATTATTTGCTTTGTCCAATTGCATTTGCGTAATAAACCATGAGAAAATGTCGGTTAGGGTAATTTTGGCACCAAATTAAAAATTTTTCATGACATATAGGAGTGGGCCATTAGTCTTAACAAAAGCGTCTCATGGATAGGAAGTTATATGACTAGCACAAAACCCTTTACCACTTAAATTCCACCAAAAATGTGAGGATCGCCCTTAGATTAGTAGGAATTAAAGCATTCATCTTCAATGCTTAGAGTGTGAACCGGTAGTATAATAGATTCTAGAACTTGTTTTGTGATGCATTCCGAGATCGCAAGTGAGGCTACACTTGTGTAGTTAGGAATAACTAAATGATAAGAGGCATTAGGATAACCCTTGTTTGATACCCGTAATATAATTACTTCTTCCACATCGGTTGAGTAATTCCCCCACACCCTTTGCGTTGTACTCATCTTTAGTACACGATACCCCTAGTTAACCCCTCAAAGCCTATCCTTTTCGCGGTTCTCGTGATGTTTCGGTTTTTCCGGAATATCAATGAAGAGCATTGTTTACACCCCACCCCCAAATATACACCCAAATCGCCTTAGCCTACCCCTTATGCACTCACTTTTAGTGCATTATTGTTATCACCTTAAACCCTAAGTTCAATTATCTGGTTGCTTGCATGAGTTGCTAAGTCGAGTCATATCCTTTGTATACAGTTTTGGGACGATTGGGATTCATGGGAAAAGTTAAAGTTTATGAAATGACGGGAAGGGAACGTTAAATTCAAATTCCCTTTGTTTGCGTAATAATGTACCCCAAGTGTTTTGATCTTTTCAATTCGGGCCAAATTAGTGTTAGAATAATAAAAACTCAAGTGTAGGGATGTGCCTATAAATCCCTATCATTTTGATGTTACCGTAGAGGATGGTAGAGTAAAAGTGTATGATTAAAAAAAAAAAAAAAAAAAAAAAAAAAAAAAAAAAAAAGTTGTAGTCTTACTAGCGATCTCGGAATGCATCACAAAACAAGTTCTAGAATCTATTATACTACCGGTTCACACTC
Organism: Chrysanthemum seticuspe; assembly: GCA_019973895.1. Taxonomy (NCBI): domain Eukaryota; kingdom Viridiplantae; phylum Streptophyta; class Magnoliopsida; order Asterales; family Asteraceae; genus Chrysanthemum; species Chrysanthemum seticuspe. The sequence goes on from BPTQ01000004.1 coordinate 128,932,064, forward strand.
TAAGCATTAAAGTGGAATGCTTTAATTCCTACAAATCTAAGGGCGATCCTCACATTTTGGGTGGAATTTAAGTGGTAAAGGGTTTTTGTGCCAGTCATGCAATTTCCTATCCATGAGACGCTTTTGTTAAGACTAATGGCCCACTCCTACATGTTATGAAAAATTAAAAATTTGGTGCCAAAATTACCCTAACCGACATTTTCTCATGGTTTATTACGCAAATGCAATTGGACAAAGCAAATAGTCAAGGATAAGCATAGTTTCAAAGTTCTCGTTTTAATTTCCCTCCCTACACTTAAACTGAACATTGTCCCCAATGTTCCCCGAAAGTATCAAAGTTGATAATAGAAGGTAATTAAAAACGAAAGAAACTAATACTCCCCTGATTAGCTTGGTAGGATCCATGTGTGGAGTAGTGGTTAAATGTTTCTTCAAGAAGAATGTTATGCCTGAAAAGCTTCATCCAATCTTTTGTATCTTCTTCTTGACAAATTAAACCTACACACTTGAAGAAAACAGACAACCCAAAGCATCAAACTGAACCAATAAAAATCACATCAGGATGTAATTCCAGACTTAAATAAGATATAATGCTTGTGGAATGGATGTTTGCAGATTTTCTAGAAAAACATCCATTATGACTCGATACAAGCATTTGACTCGAACAAATACACATGTATATCTTTTAATTAATTGGAATTCTCATGTTTACGTTTCTTTTGAAAACGTGTGTAATCCTCCCTACACTTATCCCTTTTTAAAAATACCTTTATATGTAATTAAGACGAGGTTAAAGACAAAATAAAGCATTTTTACAAATTCAAACATGAGAATAAACAATCAATAAAAGATATAGGACACACAAATAAAAATGAAAAACAAATACACATGGGTTGCCTCCCAAGAAGCGCTTGTTTTTGTTCGAGTCACGAGCCTGACTCTACCCTTATTTAACGGATAAATGGGAGGTTTTCCCTACACTTAAATTTAATTGCGGGTGATAGTAGCGATACACACCCTTAGGGTGGCGATTTTCCACGTAAGGTGAAGGGGGTGTGTGAATGGCTTCCTTCATCCTAAAACTACCCGGACTAAATTGGTTGATGGGTGGGTCGGTTCCTCTTTTGTCTCCTAGATGTATATCTAAGGATGGAAACTATGTAAAGATTGAGGTTCCGGTTCATCAACACTAGAAAAACCCCCAAAACTATGAGTAAAACTATGACTACAAGTATTCAAACCTATATTCTCTAGTTGGATTTGGTTCAAATGTTCGACCTCCATCGGGATTCCTAAAGTCTCTTCTACTACTTCCGGGTAAGTCACGTGCGGTGTGTATGCCTTAAATGATGGTGGGACTTGTGGGATACCTTGTGGGTCTAGACTTTTCACCTTATCCTCAATCACATCTACATCATCAATATGCTCGTCACGTATTATTTCCTTACGTCGTGATGAAACCAAATCTAGTAATTGATCCAACTTATGGTTTAATGCTTGGTTGCTTACCATAATATTTTCACAAATTTGGTCAGTTCTCCTAAGGGCCTCACTAAAAATAGTTTCTAAACATGGAGGTTGTTCACGAAAGTCTATCCTAGGTGAAGGCTCATACGATGCATATATTTCACTAGATGATGTGTTTTGTGGGCTTGATGGAATGGTGAAACCCTCAAAAGGTTTAATGACTTGGTTACTTTTCCCAAGGTACTCAATGGGGCATATATAAGATCTCGTTCTCATTACTTCTTCCCATCATCTTGAATAATCCGCTTCGGTAACATCATATTTTTTCATGAAATAACCTAATCACGGATATAGTGGATTCGCGTTCTCCATAATGGTGAACGGAAGAGTCGATGGACAAGGTTTACGAACAAAGGCACAAAGAAGGGGGATAGACTACAAGGAAGCTAATAAAAAGAAAAAATCTCACTTGATAGGGATCTTGTGAGTAGACCTAAACGAGATAGAAATCAAGCCTAAGCAATAACTATTCCCCAGCAGCGACGCCAAAAACTTGATAACGCTACACGCGTCGTTCGGGGTCAAAGGAACTTCCTTTTCATTGAGCAAGTTTTATAACACCCTAGGCAGTGAACCTAATCATTGTAGTGTAGTATTAGGGTAAGCCACGGGTATTGATATCGTTCTATAGGGGAACAGTGTCGTTAGGCTGAAGTGTATGTCGATTTAAGTCTAAAGCTGAGGGATGATTATTTTTGTATTTTTATATTTTATGAATCTCAGTTTTGGAGGGGAGGGTGGAAGTAGTTTCTAGTCAACTATCCCAAAAGATACTAACTAAATTATGGGTCTACCAGGAACGTGAAGCGTATCTACTTATGATGTATTACTCCTTGCTAGCTATCCAATTCTACCTACTGAATTGTCACGTCGTATTGATAGATGAATTGCCACGTCCTTATTCTTAACGCGCTGTGTTTTCTAAGGTCGCAGGGTATGCGTTTCTCCCTAACTCTTTGAAGTTACCTAAGGTTAATGACTATGAAATCTCTAGGATTTATAAACTTAACACTAAGGTGATCTTTGGATATATAGCCTACAATTCCACTAGTAACTACAAGCTAAGGTTCAACAAAGATTAATCAAGCATTAATAACACCACGGATGACCTATCGCAATACTAGGTCAATCATAATTAAGATAAGAGACAACCAATCAAACAATAGACAGTAGGATTCAAGAATTATAAACTAAACCAATTAGACTCACTGAAATTGTCACACCCTAATGATGATGATAGACACAAGCATCACTAAGAAATCAATAAGATCTAATTAATTATATACAAGTTTCATACAATCATAAGCAAACACTAGGTGAATTAGCCAAGCATAATTAATGAAGAGCAAGCAACAATTATGATAATTGAAGACATATCATAGGATTGGATTAACAAACAAACCATTACATGATGTTTATAGAGTGTTTGAAACCCTTTAAGTTGCCGGAAAAACACCTACCTAAACCCTAGAATCAGACTTAGGGTTTAGGGCTTACAAAAAGTGAAGTTATAATGTTATATTTATAGGCAGATTTTATGTCGGCAAAGAGTGATGGCGTCATACCTAAAGAGTGATGGCGTCACGACCATTTTTTCACCAAACTATATATTTTCTCGTTCTGGTCGCGTGGGCTTTTGAATCACTTAAATCCGAGTTCGTATGCAAAAGTTATGGCCAAAACAGTATCAGCTACTTCGCACGCATGTTGCAGCTTGTGACGGCGTCACCTTATGGTTGTGACGCCGCCGGCTTCATCTTCTGACGCCATCAGGATCCAAATCTAGGTCGTCTGAGTTGTGATGCCTTACTCTTTTAAACCTGATGCCGTTACTTGTAAATAAGCAATTTGGCTACTGAGTCTTCACAAAACCTGTTGCAGCGGCGTCACAAATAGAACCTGACGTCGTTCCCTTCAGTTCCAGCAGCTTGAGTGTCTCGATTCTTGACTTTGGCCATTTTCTTCGTATATTCACGCCTTTTCGTCCGAATAAGTGTCATTCCAGCAATTTGCCTTCAAGATACCTAAAAAGTGAAAAGGAACGATATTAAGTAATAACGGATACAAAAGTGACCAAATAAGGGCTTAAACGACCCCTCAAAAAGGTACATTTTAAAACCTTATCAATGGTACGACCTTTGGGCTTCATGTAACCCTCATAATGACATTTGTGATGGAGCAGACGAAAAAGAAAGGGTTAAAAACAACAAGTACATGTGTACGACAAACAATGATGAAAGGTTGATGAGAATCTCAATCGAGGAAATAGAGGAGCCCCATATTAAACACTATTGCAATCCGATAATGATCATGGAAAATGAATCTACGCTAGCATGGCCTACATATAGTCCATTTCGCGAGTATTGTAATGGGGATGGAAATATGAAGGTTGGAGAATAGACATGCACCCATGAGCTAGAAAGACACGATATCAAGTTCGGAAATCTATCTTTTCATGATTGATATATGATAAGATTCGAGGATGCTATTATTAATGCAAGTCTACTAAGGAAGCTCAAGCTCAACTACGATGAACATTACTTCCAATAGAGAGAGTTCATGGATGAAAAGTCAATAAAGGATGATACCTCCTGTAAAGATGATCCCTCAAGCAACACCAATGACAAGACAGTTCGGAAGCATTGGTGTGAGAACGTTAAGACCGTTGATGAAGTATTTTGGGCTTCTTGTAACCCGTTTGATGATGACTGTAACGGGGGGAGTAGCATAGATAGAGTTGGGGATGATGAATTTTTGTGGACCTCAACCAATGACAATGAGAGAACGGAGCTACCTTGGTTAGATAGGTTGGGATTTGACGATTGGGTTAAAATCAAGTATGAAAAAGTGGATGCTTCCACTAAGGAAAAATTTGGAAGGGTTGCATGAGTGAAGAAGACCCAAGTGAAGAGGTTCCTAACGATACTAGTGAAGTGATGAATGATGATAACAAAGATACATGGGGTGATGAAAAAAAAAAGAGTGTAAGCGTGTGCTTATTGAAGAATTACTAGATGACGAGTGGTTTAAGGGAACTGATTCCAATGATGATGACATAGAGGGAATTATGGACTACCTTGAACTATAAGGCCATGACAGGTTCACTGGCCCAGATGATGAGGCATACAAACAACGGAGGTGCAAACTTTTTGGTATTCTGTACAAAAGACCGCCACCAATTATAGCTGAAAATTTTGAAATTACAAAGTACCACTTGGGGCCAGACGAAAAGTTTTCCAAGATTCCGAAGATTGAGACAAAGGAGTTCCTTCGTACCGCTACTAATGTCGCATGGGGTCAGACACAACCTGATGACAGAGATGGAAGAAGTTGGCCAGATTTGAAGGCCACCATAAAGCCCCATGGCTTTGAGTCTAACTTAAAGACTCGGTAATAAAGAAAGGTGCTCTTTCGAGAGACAACCCGAATTATCCTTTTTATTTCTTTTTATTTCATTTTTGTTGGGTTTTGTGTTTTATAAATTTTGGCAGGAATTTAAGATGAATTCACAAGTGATTAAAACAGGGACCTGTTCTGTCCTACAGTTACGGAGTAACTCATCCTCATGGTTACGTTGTAACATCTCCTCAGTAGCGATTCTCTCTAGGTTATAAACCATTACGGAATAATCCCATTCTATGGCTAGGCCGTCTCAAATCCCCAATAGCTGATTGCCAGGTTTAACCACAATTACGGCATAACTCCTCTAAAGGGTTACGTCGTAATTCTCCTATAGTCTTAATTTTTCCATTGTTAACGCAATAACCTTGTATTAGTTATAAATGAACTTTGTGGGTATGTTCCCTGTAAGCCCGCATGAGACTACGCTCGTCCACTAGGAACACCAAGTGGTTTAAAAGGCTTGTTGCATATGCTAAATGCAACCATGATTCCCACAAAAGTGAGTTAGATTAATTTTTGTTTTTTTTTGTTTTATTATTTGTTTTATTATTTTTTTTTTTTAGAATTATGCTTGTGGGTTAGTGTGATTTCAGGGATTCAAGTTTGCTCGTGGATGCTTAAGCGAAGGCACGATTCCTTTCATGGGCCTTCTTTATTTTTAGGAGCAAATTTTAGGGAAGTTCTCGCTCTATTTCTACTTTCTCTTCACCTTTATTTAACGTTTAGTACAAAAGGGAATTTGTACATCTTATATGGTGGGGGGGGGGGTGGTAGTAGAATTATTACTTGAACTTAATTGCCCTCATTTTTCTAGTTTATTTTGAAAAATTATGCCATTTCTAAAATTTTGACATGTTTTTCTTAACCTAACTAGATAAGACCTTACCCGAGCACATTATAACCCTTGATATTTTATGGTGAGATTAGCCTTATCCGTTTCCACTTATTTACCCAAATCCACCAAATTATGAGTATGCCAGTAGCTTGTAAACTTTAGAACTTGGCCTTTGCATCATTTCGAGACCATAGACGAGGTATGTTGATTTCGCTTAATGTATATGGAATAATCAGTTTAAGAAGGCAATTATTTTAGGATTATCACCCAAATAGCCTATCCTTGTGTGTCTATCGATTAGTCACCTCAACTTTTCGACCCCCATGTTAAACCCTTTTGTTGCACTCACCTTTAGTGCAAGATACCTCTAGATACACCCGTCTGAGCCATTCCTTTCATTTTGTTCACCCAATATATATTGCTTTGTTACACCCATTCGCCTTAGCCTACCGTGTAGTCTTAATTTGTGATCGGAAAGTCATTTTTTGCCTAAGTTCAAGGTTCAAGTAGAGAGGTTCGGAAATCGCGCTTGCGCCAAAGACTTATAATTAAAGATCATTGAAGACCCCCTAGATTCTCATTATATGTTCATCTCAAGTGGGCAAACGTTATGTTTTTAGTTATGATGTGAAAATAAATAAATAAATAAATAAAATATGTAGTTTATTGTTTAGTGCAATCTTATAAGCACTATGATTGAAGCTCATCAAATATTGAGCCTCGAGGAGGCCACCTCGGTCACATTTGAATTATTGAGTTGGTAATTATGCGCCAACGGTGGAAGAACAGGTGATGTGCTGATCATGACGTCCGCTAATGGCACATCTACTTTATATATCATGATCCGGTTTCTTCACCTCAAATCTTGAACTTTGGATGAATGGTAGGCGGTGGCAACTTGGTTATAAGTTAAGACTATTTATTTCGTTACTTTTATTTTACACCAATTATTTCCCATGTCTTATCCTACCCTTTTAGTCATGAAGCGTGTCTAGGTGATGAAGCGAGCAATATTTGGTGTCTTGGCCATGGATTTCGTCATGTATCATTTATTTTGTCCACTTTGCCGTGGCACGTTAGTAATGAAATTTCACCCTTAACCCATGTTGTATCTACCCATATTGCCTTCAAGAATTGTTTAGTCCTTAACTCTAGTGGTGGAGATTTGTGTAATCGCCAAGCTTATGATAGAATACATGTTATGACTGTGCTTTGAGTAATCACCCTGAAATTGACACTTAGACTAGATGAGACAATTTGAGTGTTTTGTTCCTATTTCATGAGGTGTTCGGCTTTGATTTATTCTAGCACAAGCAATTTTTAAACTCATATCTTCTAGGTAATGGGGGATATATTTTTAGAAAATTTTCTAATAAGGTCTACTTGAGGGCAACTAGAGTTCAAGTGAGAGGATATTTGATAACATAAAATAGTCCTGACTTTTTAGTGTCAATTTCCCCTAATAATGCTCATATTTTATATCATTTATATGGATTTATGCTTGTATTCCTTTATTTTTCACTTTCAGGTAAATTATGAGCATTGGAGCTTATGACAAGAGGATTTGGAGATTTTCCTAACGATTTATGATAGTATGCCAACTGTGAAGAAGCTATGGCGTAACTCAGTCTCTCACATTACGCTGTAGCTAGTGTTTTGACTCAGAATACCAATTTAACTACAACTACGGCGTAACTCCCAACTAAGGTTACGCAGTAGTCATCTAGGTCTAGAAATATTTTGCGCCTCCATCAACTATGCAATAACTCCTCACAAGTATTACGCCGTTGTCCACCCAAAAGAGTTCTGTATTGAAGATACGGCGTAACCTTTCCCAAGTGTTACGCCGTAACCTACTTAATGAGAGTATTATTTTGAGGATTGTTGAAGTTACGGCGTAACTCTCAACTCATGTTATGCCGTAACTAGGATCGTGCCTATAAATACAAGCCCTAATTTCAACATTTCACATCATTCACTCACAACTCAAAGTCAGAGAACGTGAAGAGGGTTCCAAAGGCAAATCATTCGGAGCATACGGAGCTATCTCCAAGGGAGGAATCACTCCATATCGATAAGCATTAGCGATCATTTCTATCTTTTACTTTTAATTCATGTCTTTCATTGTGTTAAACATCGAATCATTGTTTCTTTTAATATGATCGGCTAAGCACCTTTGGTGCTAGCCTATGATTCCTTAAATGTTTTGTTTATGTTTTCATGCTTCCGTATAATTGTTTCTATTGTATTGATGCAGGTTTTACTGACCAGGTTTTAATTTTTATAAAATCTCGTTATACCTATGGTCTACCCGAATGCACTAACGGGCCGTGTGCCCGGTCGCGTGTAGTGTAGTATTCGGTAAAGCTGAGGTCGTCCCAAGAGCTATGTGTGTTGGATTATTACTAAGTCTAGGTGTCAGAGATTAATAATGGTTTCAATAAGGAATTAATTAATTAACTACTAAAGCAGAAAACAACAAATAGAGGCAAAGAATAAATCAATAGAGGAGAGTGGTGCTAACCTAGTTATTCCTCCTAGCTAGTAATGTCTACGTCTACTTACTTCCAATTACTTTAGGTGGGGTCAAAGTCGACAGGACAACATTTGGTCAATTCACCCTAACCTATCAGCAAAGATGCCACCACAGGAGAAGTCAGGTGTCCCCTCAAAAGTCCTGTTGTTCCTGGTCCGCTAAGCCAAGTCATTAAGTACCGCTACATGCTAGATTTATAATAGTGAGTGCCCGGGCGTTAGCAACTTAAATGTAGCAACCCGTAAATTTTCATAAGGTAAAATGACTATTTTACCCTTTGACTTCTTAAAAGTTGACTTTGACTTTTTACCATTTGACTTTTACCGTAACGTAAAAGCAAATAATGTAACTGGTAGTAACCAGTAATTTCCCAAGTTAAATAATTCAATCTGTTTCGAATTATTACACTCTGAACATTTTTGTTCACCTTTGACTATAAATAATTATTTAAAGTTGTGACTTTAATAATTACGAAAGTTTAATCGTGTAAACTTTCCTCGCGGTCAACACAAGACTACGATAAGTCTAGGTGTTCAAAATACTCAAATATTACCAATAGTCATATTTTATATGAACTATTTCCACTTTGTTATTTTACGTAAACATTTTACTCTTTACGTAATAAGCGTGTTCGAACCTACGTTATTAGGTTTTAACAACATAGACGCACCCAAATAGACTTATCACACCTTTAATATACTTAGTTGGAGTATATTGATAAGTTGGACATTTTTGGAAGTATTACATTTTTACGTTACCCGGTTTTAAGTTTCGGGAATTAAGGGCTCAACATTAGTAATTACCGGGACCAAACGACACTGTGTAACTTAGTTATATCATAAAAACTCCAAATATATCACCACATAAGTGATATGGTCGACATATTAGTGGTGACTCACCAAGACCATTAATGTGTTGGTGATGAATCACTCTTACACTTGCATGACTTTTGCAAAACTTCTCTTGTAAGACTTAGCATAATATCTAGATTTTTATAACTTCTCATCTCATTTAACTATCTAGAACACAAAAACTCTTTCATTCTCTCCCTCTTGCTGCCATGAATACCAAGACCCAAACCACCATCATCACTTTAATTCAAGCTTTAAGTTATACATGAAAGATTGAAGGTTCAAGATGTTACAACTAGTTCTTGTGTTGTTTTGAAGATTCCTTGGCTGAAACAAGAGTTACAAAAGGGTTAGGAGCTGAAGTTAGGAGTGTTCTTGGGTTCTTAGAACAAGGTTATAATAAGGGTTTTATAAGGTTGAAGTCAAGTTGGGTTGAAGATTGAAGAAAGGATTAAAGACAAGAAGGGTTAAGCTTGATTTGTAGTTGTAATTCTTGTGTTATTCCAACCAAATCCTTTGTAAGGTTTGAGATTATTTTCATGTTCATTCAATATGGTTGTAATAATATTTATTGGATGTAAATTTGATATAAGTAGTATATGTAGTATGGCATGATTGATGTTGTACATGAAAAGAAGCTAAAACAAGCCTTAGGTGGGTTTTGTAAATTGAAATCTGGAACAGGCCCAAAGATATATTAAACTGATAATCTCAGTAAAATTTGAGGTCAATACAGTAATATAGGCTTGTAGATCTATGTCTTATGGTCGTTTCGCCGGGTGGCGCACTTCATAACTCATCCCGATGAGTAAATGAGAGCCAAAATGGTAAAACATGTCAAAATCTGCACACTAGATTTCATTTAAGAAACGCCCATGGTTCTGCTCATTTCTGGATGTCGACTCAGTTTTATGAAATGTAGCTAAGACATAAACTTGAAGTTTGGCGAAAGCCGCGTGTCAAAACAAGTTGTAGAACTCAACTTATGGTCGTTTTGGCAGGGCTGAATGTGCAGCCAAACTTTCTGCAATGAAATATAAGTAATTACTTGTAATTAGACTAATGATATAAGTAAACTTTGGACTTTGGACTTGATTAAGCTTGAGAACCTATTGGAGGAAGTAAAAACTAAAACTTGGGCTTTTGAATCACTTAAAAAGGACTTATGGTTAAAAGGTTATGGTCAAATGAAGATGACTAGCGGTGAATATGTTGTTGGATCAAAAAGTTGCTGAAACGATTTTAAAACGTGATTTAAACCCTTTTCTGGTCCGAATCAGCAAAAGTGTAAAACACGAAAGTTGCTCGGAATGAAATTTTCTTCAAAAACTTAGGAGCACGTAAGCTGAAAGTGAACGAAAAGTCTTAAAAACAGCAAATACTAAACGGACTTGTTGCGACTTGAAAACAGCCATGGTCGTGGAAACTTAGTGTATTTTGATCCTTTGAGGCCGAAACGAAGCCAAGGTTAAGCCGAGGCTATTGTCTTAAGGTCTTTAAACTTATACATAACCATAGTAATGACCTTGAATATCATCTCAAGTTGTTTAAACATAATTTAGCCGCATGGCTAGTTTGGACTTAATGGTCGAGTCTTGTTTAAAAACTTGGTTCCTTGGATTGGACTTTGCTAGACTTTGGCAAACTAAGAAATAACCATATGACATGTTAAACTACTTCACGACACACAACTTATATCATCATATTATCACACAAGTTCCTCAATAGTCTTTGACGAAACACGACACATGTGTTATACAACATTTGTCTCGTCAAATACTTACTTATTGTTAGGTCACAAGTTTTACAACACAAGCTTATGAGAGAAGAGATGAAGGCGGATGAACAAGCTAAACACACATACACGCATAAACAATGATACGGTTAAGAATAAGAGTGAATGAGAGAATAACTTGAACAACCAACCCTCAAATGAGGGTTTACAATAGTTTATATAGGCAAGGAGCTAGGGCAACACTCCCTCTCCTTCCCTATTCCTTATTGGGCTTGGGCCTCAGCTTATGGGCCTTCTACATAAGCTGGACCTTAAACAAACATAAAGGCCATAATAAAGCTACCTATTACATATGAAATATAAATACTTGAAATACTGTTTAGGAGTGATTCCAACACTTATAAATGATAAGTACTACAATAGTAAGGAATTTCATTATCATAAAGAGGCCTCTTCGGGGTGTCGTATCGACGAGTTGTGGATTTACGATTTAAAGTGTCCTGACTCCTCATACGTTCACTACATGACCTTTTGATTTTGATAGCCCGAACGATGGTACGAGGTTATTTATAAAAGGGCTATAGGCCAAACAAACACTTAAGGGATACATCAACTTAAGATTCATGTACAACATCATATTGAAAGCCAACATACTACATATACTTGTACACTTATATCGTACACTATACTAAAACGTGAATACTATGCTTTCGTAGGTAATCGTTAAAGATCGTGATCTTGTCATACTCTACCGTTGATAAACATTATATCATTACACTCCGATGCTGATCAGTACAGTGAGTTTTATAGCCCCAGCTTTTGTTTAACTGTTTCATAAACTCTTTTGGGGGAGATACATGCTACTGCTTTTACTATATGCCAAAATGCTATATTATGGACAATTACTTGAAAACTGAATGCCTTGACTGTATTATTGCAAACCACTAAGTTGTTTATGCCAAAAGTCCCCAACATCATGGACCACTAATCACTGGGAGTGAGCGCAAATATTGTGGATAGGCCTATCGGAATTGACGCACCCGTCTATGTTATCGGAAATAACAAGGCGCACATTATTTGAGGTTACCTAGGTATATGGCAATTACCTACCGGGGGCAAGTTATTTATATATATCGTCCGGTGATATATATACAACAGTCAGTCGTGAGTGCCATGAGCTTAGAGCAATAATAATTTTGAAGAAGATAATTGTACACATTGCAATTATACTACAAACTATATTGTCCACTACTGTTTTCAAACCTATGAGGTTTTTATCGTTTGTATTGACCGGTTAAGCAATCAAACGCACTATGGGCGTAGCCCACTACTTTGATAAACTTGATATCTTGTGATCAACTGTTTTGCTTACAAACCTATGAACTCACTCAACCTTTGTGTTGACACTTTTTAGCATGTTATCTCAGGTTCGAAAGATATTAGCTGGCATGGCATGTGAAGGCGCACGGAAAATATTTTGAAGACAATGCATATATTATCATTCGAAAAACATTACAACTTTTATGTTGTACTTTTTATAATTGTACAAACTTGTGGGACCGGTTTGCAAACTCTGATATTTTAATCGAATGATAATTCATTTCAAAACGTCTCATTTAGAGTCGTTTTCTGTAACTTGTGTTGTGAACTATGAAGTAATACCCCAGTGACAAAATCTTCCGCTGCGATAATTTTGGGGGTGTTACATTAAATACTCACCCCCTAATTCTTAAGTTCATCCAAACGGTAGGTGATCGGTTGGTCAAATCGCACAAGTAGAAAGGGTCGTCAGTTGGTCATATCTTACCTTTCCCGTCTCAGTCCGCTCACCTAGGGTCAGTTGGTCATATCTCCTAGGCAATTGGCCTCTACCGCCATTCAAAACTACCGAAACAAGGGTAGCTACCAATAAACTATGCATGCATACACTTAGAAATAATTATAAGAAAGTAATGTAAACGTAAACAAAACAATTAAGGAATCATAACTAGGCCAGCACCAAGAGGTGCTTAGCCGCTCATATTAACCATACAAATCAGTTTAATATTCAAGGTTACGAAATACATGAATCGAAAGTAAAGAAAAGATAAAATGCTAATGCTTATCGTAGGGGAGTGATTTCTCCCTTGGAGACAGCTCTGTATGCTCCTCTAGACCTGCCTTTGGCTTTTTCCCACGTTCTCTGGTTGTTGTGTGTGGAATGGGATAATTAGAAAAGCTGGAATTCGTGGGTATTTATAGGCCAGATCTGGGTTACGGCGTAACTAATATAAGAGTTACGCCGTAACCATCAATTCCTTCGCATTTTGCACTAGATCTGCTGGTTATGGCGTAACCTTATTAGTGGTTACGCCGTAGTCTTTGATATTACTTGGTTACACCATAGTTGATGAAATAGTTACGGCATAGTTATCAGCGGCGTGGAACCTCATTTGACCTAATAGAGTTACGTCGTTGCCTTTGGAGAGAGTTACACCGTAACGTTCTGATGACTTGGTTTTCTGAGTCACGCCGTAATGTGAGAGATGAGTTACGCTGTAACTTCTTTAAAATCAGCATACTATGATAAATCTTTGATATTTCTCCAATTCCACGTCTCTTTAGCTCCAATGCTCGTAATTTACCTGAAAGTGGAAAACAAGCGTAAATCCATATAAATGATATAAATTACAAGCATTATCGGGGGAAATTGACACTTAATATTCAGGACTATTTGATGTTATCAAATATCCCCCCACTTGAACTCGACTTGCCCTCAAGTAGACCTTATTAGAAAGATTCCTAAAAAGATATCTCCCAAAACCTGGAAAATATAAGTTTACAAATCCCTTACGCTAGAATAAAACAAAGCCGAACACCTCATGAAATGGGAACGAAACACTCAAATCTCTCAACTATTCTAAGTGTCAATTTCGGATTGATCACTCAATCGCACAGTCATAGCATGTATTCTATCATAAGCTTGGCTGTTACACAAATATTCACCACTAGAGTTAAGGGCTAAACAATTCTCGAAGGCAATATGGGTAGACACGACAAAGGTTAAGGGGTGACTCGTCATTACTAACATGTCACGATGAAGTGGAAAAAATCAATGATACATAACCAAATCCATGGCCAAGACACCAAAGATTGCTCGATGCATCACCTAGACACGCTTCATGACTAAAGGGTAGGATAAGACATGGGATATATAAATGGTGTAAAATTAAAAACAAGCAGATAGTCTAAATCTATAACCAAGTCATCACCACTTACTTTCCGCCCAAAGTTCAAGCTTTGAATTCAAGAAAACGGATCATGAAATACTAGGTAGATGTGTCATTAGAGGACGTCGTGATGGGCACACTACCTTTTCTTCAACTGTTGGCATAATTACCAACTCCATTCTTCAAATGTGACCGAGGTGGCCTCCTCGATACTAAATCTATAAAGCTCATAACATAGTGCTTATAACATCGCACTTTACAATAAATAACATCACAACTATTTTTATTTTTTTATTATTATTTTTTTTTCGAATCACTTTATTTTTTATTTTTATTTTTATTTTTTTTATTTTTTATTTTATAACAATAATAACTAAATATAATATCCCCCCACTTGAGATGAACAATAGGAATTCGGGGGGTCTTCAATGATCTTCAGCAATATGTTGTCGATGAAAGCGTGATTTCCGAACCTTTCCACATGAACCTTGAACTTAGGCAAATGATGACTTCCCAATCACAAATGAAGACTACAGGGTAGGCTAAGGTGTATAGGTGTATCGAAACAATATAATGGGTTAACAAAATGAAAAGAATGGCTCAGATGGGTGTATCTAGGGGTATCTTGCACTAAAGGTGAGTGCAACAAAAGGGTTCCACACGGGGGTCGAGAAGTCGAGGTGACTAATCGATAGACAAACAATGGTAGGCTATTTGGTTGATAATCCTAAAATATTGCCTTCTAAAACTGGAAAGTCCAAATACATCGAGCTAACTCAACATACCTCGTCTATGGTCTCGAAATGATGCGAAGGCCAAGTTCTAAAGTTTACAAGCTACCGGCACACTCATAAATTGGTGGATTTGGGGTAAAATATTGGAAATGGATAAGGCTAATCTCACCATTTAATATCAAGGGTTTTAAGTACTCGGCTAAGGTCTAATCTAGTTAGGTTAAGAAAAACATGTCAAAATTTTAAAAATGGCATAATTTTTCAAAATAAACTAGAAAAACGAGGGCAAAATAATGTTCAAGAGATAATTCTACTCCCGTCCCCCCACTTGAATTGTACAAAGTCCATTTTGTACTAAGCATTAAATAAAGGTGAAGAGAAAAGTAGAATTAGAGCGAGAACTTCCCTGAAATTTGCTCCAAAAAGAAAGAAGGCCCACGAAAAAGAGACGTGCCTTCGTATAAGCATCATGAACAAACTTCAATCCCTGAAATCACACTACCGACAAGCATAATTCTAAAAATAAAAAATGAAAAATGAAAAACAAACCTAACTCACTTTCGTAGGAATTACGGTTGCATTTAGCAAATGCAACAAGCCTTTTAAACCACTTGGTATCCCAAGTGGACGAGTGAAGTCTCGTGAGGGTTTACAGGGAACACACCCACAAAGTTCATTTAAAATACTAATACAAGGTTATTGTGTTTTAAAATGAAAGAATTAAAGTAGAGGAAGGTTACGTCGTAACTCTTTAAGGGAGTTACGCCGTAACTGGCAAAACCTGACATAAGCTGCAAAGCGGGTGGTTACGGCATAACCACAGAGATGGTATTACGCTGTAATTGGTAATGCGTCTAAGATTCTGCTACAAAAGGATGGTTACGACGTAATCACAAAGATGAGTTACGCTGTAACTATGGTCAGATCAGCAAACTGCAGCAGTAATTACTTCCTCGTTTCCAGCAAAAATGGTTAGAAAACACAAAACCCTACATAAATGGAAATAAAACAAAAGAAAGGGATAATTCGGGTTGTCTCCCGAAAGAGAACTTTTCTTTATTTACGAGTCTTTAAGTTAGACTCAGAGCCGCGAGGCTACCAGTGCTTGTTGTTCATTTCATGGATATGGCAATCTCCACGTTGGATCCAACTTACCAAATTCTCATCCCGTTTATATTCATCCCCTAATTCTAAACAGCCCGAGTAAAAACTCTTGATTTTCTGGTAAGGGTGGTCAATACCTTTTTCTTTATCTTCCTCACTGATATCGAGCAGTGGTTGGGTTTGGCTTAACTGCCTCTTGGTCCAATTTTTGAAATTCTTGATCATTCTCGGCATTTTTAACAATAGTCTTATCATCATTTATCTTCAACCATACTAACCCTTCTTTTTCATTTTTATCTAACCCTGACATTTCCTGAAAAGGCTTTCCTAAAATTACTCCTGTAAGTCCATCTTCCACAAATTCGCTTACATCGTCTAAAACCATAAAGTCCGCCAAAAATGAATGAGTTCCAACGAAGACATGGATGTTAGTTGCAAACCCAAGAAAGTTATTTCCCTTATATTCTAATTCTTTCTTCATAACTCGGTTGTAGCACTCTTTCGACATGACGTTGACTGGGGAAGTAGTGTCAATAAATGGGTGGAATTCGATGAACCCGATTTTGCATGAGATCTTTAGATAATAAGGGTTTCTATGATGTATGCGGGTTCCTACCTCATGAAATGTTGGTTGATTGGTTTGCGAAAAAGCCTTCACGGAGTTATCTTGCCAATGGGCCATTTCGACGTCACTTGAGAGGTCTTCCACACTGATTCCTAAATTATCCTCTTCCTCAAAGTTGACGAAAACATCAAAATCTCTCCCCGAATCAACCTCGCCAGGATCCGGGGGGTCGCTAAGAAATTCTTCTAAAGCGTCACCAAAACTGCCTACTGGGTCAATTGCACATACCTTTTGAGAAGTAGACAGGAGTTCATTAGGTCCGAACGTTGCAATTTCTTCATTAGCTTCAAGAGTTAGCTTTCCAGCAAAGACATCCACCTTAGTATGGGTAGTGGCAAGCATAGGTCTACCTAAAATGACAGGTATTCTTTTGTCTTCCGGAATGTCAAGAATCACAAAATCTACTGGGAAAAGGAATTTTTTAATCTTCACCAACACATTTTCAACGATGCCCAACGGCGATTGCATAGATCGATCGGCCATTTCAATTTTCATCTTTGTCGGCTTTAAGTCACCATTCCCCATACGGAAAAACATCGAACGAGGCATTATGCTAATTGTTGCTCCAAGATCAGCTAGGGCATTACACATATTGAGACTCCTGATCAAGCAAGGGAGAGTGAAACATCCTGGATCTTTTTCCTTTTGTGGTAGCTCGTTTCTCAAAACTGCTGAACATCTTTCGTTAAGGGGAATTGTCTCATCATTGCTTAATTTATGTGAAATATCATCATGATTAGTGAATTATTGATAGGGGAGTTTACCGGTAAAGCTTGGTCCAGAAGTGATTGTCTTTCCATGCTGATTCGTCGCTTAACTTTTTTCGAAAAGGTAGTTGGTTCCTCAAGGATAGTTTCTACCGTGTTGACAGCTTCCTCTTCCTGAGCTGCTAGGTAATCAGTGATGGCTCGCGAACATGACCTCACACTCTTTTCGAAACTCTTAATCCTATCTTCATGAATTTTAAGAGAAGAGACTGTGTTATCCACGAATGTCTTCATCATTTTTTCGATTCTATTATCTCGTTCCCTTGATTCATTGATGTGGTCAAGAATCTTCTTTTCAAGATTGATCCCGATTTTGGTCTCAAATACACTCTTAACCCTCTCAACCCTACATGCTTCAGCTTCTCTTTCTATCCTTCGTTTTTCGAAAATTTCCCCATAATTGTACTCTTGCTTTGTTATTGTCTTCATTACCTTATGATCAAAATTGTCTCTTGGTCCGTACCCTGTATCCATATGCCATTTGTAACAATGTTCAGAAATTCGTTGAATACATTCCAAGGCTTGGTTAGGAGTCATGCTAGGAATAGGTCTTAGGGAATCGAGTAGTTCTCGTGTTAGCGCATTAATTCCACGATAGAAGACGTAGACGATCTGATATTTGTTCAAATCATGGTTGGGGCATCGATAAAGAAGCTCATTAAATCATTCCCATGCCTGGTAAAGCGTTTCTTCTCCAACTTGGACGAATTGATAGATTTTACCAAGAAGTTTTGCCATTTTTGAAGAAGGGCAAAATTGCTGGACGAACTCTTTTCTTAGTTTATCCCATGCTTCTTTACATTTGCTAGGGAGTTTGTTATACCATTTCTTCGCGGTTCCAGTAAGAGTCATAGGAAAAATCCTTGCGGTGACTGAATAGCTCGGGGTACCTCTTACGTTGAAAAGAGAGGATAAGTGGAGAACTTCTTCTACGTGATTCTGAACGTCCTCATCTTCATCTCCAGAAAACTTAAGTTTGTGTAACACTCGAATAATTTGATCTGGAATAGAGTATTTTTCAGTATTAGAATCCTGTGCGAAGCTTCATTGGCAGTTTTCATTTGGTCACTCCAAATATTGCTCCATAGTTAAGTCATCGATATTATTTTCATTGATGACCTCCGGTTCTGCGTCAGACTGGTCTGATTCGTAAAATGAGAAGATTTTGTGAATAGGAACCGGAGAGTAAACTTTCCTTTTCCAAAATTGCTTCTCCGGATTGTCGAATGGGGTGGCCAGAAAAGGCCTCGAGCTGCGACTCTTGTATCCTGACATTTAAGAAAAAAAATTAAAAATAGACTTAATATGAAATCCTAAAATAGCTCCCCGGCAGCGGCGCCAAAAACTTGATGCAGGTTTTACTAAACAGGTTTTAATATTTATAAAGTTTCCTTATACATATGGTCTACCCTAATGCACTAACAGGCAGTGTACCCGGTCGCGTGTAGTGTAGTATTCGGTAAAGGTCGTCCCAAGAGCTTTGTGTGTTGGATTATTACTAAGTCTAGGTGTCACAGATTAATAATGGTTTCAATAAGGAATTAATTAATTAACTACTAAAGCAGAAAACATCAAATAGAGGCAAAGGATAAATCAATAGAGGAGAGTGGTGCTAACCTAGTTATTCCTCCTAGCTATTAATGTCTACGTCTACTTACTTCCAATTACTTCAGGTGGGGTCAAAGTCGAGAGGACATCATTTGGTCAATTCGCCCTAACCTATCAGCAAAGATGCCACCACAGGAGAAGTCAGGTGTCCCCTCATAAGTCCTGTTGTTCCTGGTCCCCTAATCCAAGTCATTAAGTACCGCTACATGCTCGATTTATAATAGTGAGTGCCCGGGTGTTAGCAACTTAAACACTCACCCCCTAATTCTTAAGTTAATCCAAACGGCAGGTGATCAGTTGGTCAAATCGCATAAGTAGAAAGGTCGTCAGTTGGTCATATCTTACCCTTCCCGTCTTAGTCCGCTCACCTAGGGCCAGTTGGTCATATCTCCTAGGCAATTGGCCTCTACCGCCATTCAAAACTACCAAAACAAGGGTAGCTACCAATAAACTATGCATGCATACACTTAGAAATAATTATACGAAAGTAATGTAAACGCAAACAAAACTATTAAGGAATCATAACTAGGCCAGCACCAAGAGGTGCTTAACCATACAAATCAATTCAGTATTCAAGGTTACGAAATACATGAATCAAAAGTAAAGAAAAGATAAAATACTAATGCTTATTGTAGGGGAGTGATTTCTCCCTTGGAGACAGCTCCGTATGCTCCTCTAGACCTGCCTTTGGCTTTTTCCCACGTTCTCTGGTTGTTGTGTGTGGAATGGGATGATTAGAAATGCTGGAATTCATGGGGTATTTACAGGCCAGATCTGGGTTACGGCGTAACTAATATAAGAGTTACGCCGTAACCATCAATTTCTTCGTATTTTGCACTAGATCTGCTGGTTACAGCGTAACCTTATTAGTGGTTACGCCGTAGTCTTCGATATTACTTGGTTACGCCGTAGTTGATGAAATAGTTACGGCATACTTATCAGCGGCGTGGAACCTCATTTGATCTAATATAGTTACGTCGTAGCCTTTGGAGAGAGTTACGCCGTAACCTTCTGATGAGTTGGTTTTCTGAGACACGCTTTAGTTACAGCGTATTGTGAGAGATGAGTTACGCCGTAACTTCTTTAAAATCAGCATACTAAGATAAATCTTTGATATTTCACCAATTCCGCGTCTCTTTAGCTCCAATGCTCGTAATTTACCTGAAAGTGGAAAACGATGGAAAACAAGTGTAAATCCATATAAATGATATAAATTACAAGCATTATCAGGGGAAATTGACACTTAATATTCAGGAATATTTGATGTTATCATGTATGCATGCATAGTTCGTTGGTAGTTATCCTAGCTTCGGTATTTTTAAAATTCGGTCGTATCTAGTTGCTTAGGAGAATTGACCAACTTAACTTAAGTAGTTAGGTAGAGTTGGGAAGGGTAAGAACTGACCAACTGACCAAATGATCACCTGTCGTCCGGATGAACTTAAGAAGTTAGGGATGAGTGTCTAAGATGCTTGTGCCCAGGCACTCATTATTTTGAATCTTGCATGTAGGGCACTTAATGACTTGGCTTAGGCGACTAAAAACCACTCGACTCCCAAGGGGTAAACCTTTGACATCGGGTAGGAGCCTTTGTTGATAGGTTAGGATGAATTGACCAAATGCTGTCCTAGCGAATTAAACCCCCACTTGAATCAATTATAAGTAATAAAACATGAACATTATACGATTGGATCAGTAATTAGGTTAGCACATTTTCCTCTATTGATCGCAACTTTTATTTATTTCACGCATTTATTTCTTGTTTATTAGTTAATTAATCATTCAACCTCAAACTACTTAAAACCAGTGACACATAGACTTCATATAGAATCCACTCACATAGCTCTTGGGACGACCTCGATTTTACTAATTACTACACTACACAAGATCAGGTACACTTCCCATGAGTGCATAAGGTGGATCATAGGTAAACGAGACAATTATAAATATTAAAACCTAGTCAGAAATCTTGCATCATAAGGTCATCTCAATTTCTCTAGTCTTGTTAGTCAATTTCTATCCCTTAAGAGAATTTATTAGGTATAACTTCTCTCATTGTGTCAAAATGTCTCACTATATAAATGAGACTTATTCGTAAAAAATCAAAACAAGACAAAATGTTGTTTCAGGAGGTCACGGCACCACTAAATTTAGTGGTACCGTGACCTGAAAAAATAGTTTTTCTTCTTTATCTCTTAACTGTTAACACACCCAAACCAAACACACCTTCTGCATGTTGCTGTCAAACCGAACCATCATCCAAAAACCTCAATTATACTCAATTTTAATCAATTCAAGGCATTGGATTTAAAGATTATCAACCACTACACTTTTCTTAACATTAATTGTAAGTCAATTAACTCTTATTTTCTTTAAATTTGAGTCTAGGGTTTGTTCATGAAAATAAAATTGAATTGGGGCTTTTCAATTTTGATTGATTTCTTATAGAATTAGGATTACGAATAGACAATGTATAACTATCGAATCCCTAAACTTAGAAATTGCATAAAACCATAAATTTTAGGTTCGAATTTAGTATCACAATTCACAAAAGATTAATTATTTTTAGTGGAATCATGTCTAGTATACATGAAATTAGATTAGGAGTGATTAAACTCAAGCTTCTCATCTTTGAAAATTATGGCGCCAAAATTTATTGAACTAGCCAACCCCCCCACCCCCCCCCCCCATTCCATTGTTTTTTGAAAAATTTACATAACTAGGATCAGGAAATATTTTTTGTGCATTGTTGATACAAGCTAAAAACCGTTTTCTCATGCATACATGATCTCACAATATTGGTCGAAATACATAACTAATATGTATTTTTCGACATATTCAAATGAGCAATAGCAAATTCGGAGTGTTTCGGTAATATCATTATTTTTATTTTAGAGTCGAGATTACCGCACCTCCACACCGTATGCATATAGGCACACACTAGAAACGTGTTCATTATATATAGCTAAGTTAACGTGTGTATATATATATATATATATATATAATATATATATATATATATATATATATATATATATATATATATATATATATATATATATATATATATATATATATTTGTAGTTAACAATGCCTCTAAACGATTGTAAAGACACAAAAGGTCGTGTAGTCGATGAACCAAACATTCCTCTAGAAATCAAAGCTCATCTCCTAAGGGTCCAACATCGCTACATACACAAAGGTCGTGTAGTCGATGCAAACTTTGTTCCGTTGAATGGCATCAACATATGCTTTCCAACCATTGCTTTTGATTGTTTTTAAAAAATAAATGATCAAATTTGTCCTCGCTTTGTCCTCGAATTCTATAGTCATGCGCGTACCTTCAATGATGTTCAAGGAAATGTCTTTACTAACTTTTAGATCCAAAATGAGATCATTTTGTCCGTCTCCGACATTGGAGACATCCTTGGCGTTCCATCCTATGGTTAATGTGCTTAACAGAATACCATTCCTTAGAGTCTCTTTTGTTTAATCTTGAAAGCCAAGGTCCGTATCTAACTGAAATCCCTGATGCTCAAACTGTCACACCCCCAAATTACCTGTTTTGCAGCGGAATGGAATTCCTGGGGATTGACTGTCATAGCATCACAATCACAGTTATATTGAACGACCTAAAGTGTCATTTGGAAAATACATCGTTTGATTTAATAAAATAATCAGAGTTACAACATAGGTCCCATAAGTTTATAAAGTTTGCGGAAATAAGTTTGTTACAATTCAAACGATGTTTAAAGTGAGTAAAACCCAAGTGAGACGCGTCGTCTCCGCGACTCTAAGATGTGTCCACATGCATGCCATGAAGTATATGCCTTAGATACCTGAGATAAAAACATGCTAAAAGTGTCAACACAAAGGTTGAGTGAGTTCATAGAGTTTGTGATGAAATGTAAAGACTATCAAAATCGTTTATGCAGCAAAGGCATTGTAAATCCACTCAGTTCCAAGTTCCGCCCATACAAAACTTGCAACCTGTGTGTTCACAACCCACTGCCAAAAGGTGCATAGTTTATGCTCAAGTGCATGATATCAAATGAATTCACATTATAGTGCATGACTTAATGTATCAATAATTACTTGACATAATTATACCAAGACATTTAGTTCAATGAAAATCCCAAGACATTCAGTTCAATGATGTTCCCAAGACATTCAGCTCAATGATAATCCCAAGACATTCAGCTCAATGATAATCCCAAGACATTCAGCTCAATGATAATCCCAAGACATTCAGTTCCAGGATAATCCCAAGACATTCAGTTCAATGATTTATGATATAGGATATGACTAAACATTCAGTTCAGTTAAACATGTAGTTTCAAATAATCATGATAGTTATAAAAATAGTTGAGCATGTATCTCCCCCAAAAGTAATTCAAAACAATTAAAAGAGTAGGGGCTATGACTCACTTGATAAACTGGTATGATGACAAGAGTGAGTACACTGAGGTATAGCGTGATACTTTAACCTTGACCTATTGTGAGTGATATGATACGTAATGAGTTATGATGTAATGTTATGCATGCATTTCGTATGTTATTTATACCATTTGCGAGTTTTGAAAATAATCCTTATCGTCGAAAAATACTCTTTTGACGTCTTGACCCTTCAAAAATCACTTTACAAGTATTTACGTCAAAATGTCATCCTACAATGGTTTCGTAATGATTTATGGTGAAATTTTCACTTTTCGTCGTAAAATAAAGTCGTCGGAAATTTCATGAAAGTGACAAAAATGGCTTTGAAAAACTAGTCGTAAAATGGTGTACGTCGATCGTTACGAAACGAACTCGACGGTTTTGGAAAGTTTGTATCAAAATCTAGAAGTTTCAGTTCAGGAGTTTTCGTCATAAAGGTCTCGAACATAAAGATAATAAGGGTTAAAGATGGTGATTTTGGCTAAAATGTTGGTTAAAAATGAGTTTCGGCAAAGTTTAAGCATCCGTAATTAATTCATAACAACTCCGCTATACAAACGGTTGATCGTTTTGGAAAATATGCTTGGTGATCTCGATTTTATTAGAAGACGTTTCGTTACAAAAAGTTCCACATCATAGTTAAAAACAGCCTTCAACATGGTCATTTTAGTTACCGTAACACTTATCTCGTAAAAATAATATAGTTTTTCTGAAAATAATAGTTACGGCAATTTTATGAAAACGTGCATATCTTAGTCGTTTCAAATCCGTTTTCTACGTATAATACGTCCTTAGCTTCGTATCGAAGTATACTAATATATTTTTGACAAGTCAAAATAATTTGTGAAGCTTAAGGCTCGTTTTTGACTCGTACAAACCAAAAATAGTATGCTGAAATTTCAGAAAAAAATATATATCGTCGTCAAACTTTAAAATTTCATAACTTCTTCGTTATAACTCCGTTTTAATCCGTTCAAGCGGCCACGGATTCGTTTTAAAGTATATTTTCTAAATATCAAGGCCAAAAATTCGTGCCTACTGTCGGATTTTCCAGAAAAACAAAACGAGATCAGACCACTATATATATTTGTCGAAAATAGTTTTTCTCGTACTAAACCTATTCCAATCCCTTCAAATCAACTCCAAAGCTAATCTAATCCTACCATACACCTTCTTAGGGTGTCATGGGTTCCTAAACATCATCAAGACCAATATATACCAAGGGAATAATTATAGGATGACTTTATATATATAAAACTCTAAAAATCATGTAAAAATGGTATAAATCAACATAAGTCTTGCATACTTGCTAAAAATTGATGAAATACATATGAAATGAAAGTGAAAGATGTAAATGAAAATGAAATGCTTACAAGCTACTATGATGAGGTGCAAAGAACAAAGGTTTAACCTAAACACCCTAGGTTTTTATTTCAAAACCTTATTAAGAGTGTAATCTAGATTGTTTTTAACACTTGAGCTTGAAAAATTGATGATGATCTCTTGTAACACTCTTGATAGAACCGGTTATGGAGGATAAAGAAAAGAGAGAAAAGCAACTTTTACTACTTGTTGAATTTTGAGAATGAAATGAATGAAAGTAGATTGAGTGTACATCTATACAAGGAAAATTGTTACCAACTCTTGACTCACTCCTCCCTTTATGGCCGGTTCTAGGGAGGATGTTTCCCAAAATATATATTTTTTATTATTATTATGTATTATGTATAAAATGATGTAAGTGAATGTAAGTTAAATGAGGATAAGTGGTAACTTACATGTACATTTGTACAATAGGGTAGTTTTAGCTAAAAGTAAACTTTAATGGATCAAAGTAAAGTATATTGAGATTATAAAAATTGTAAAAATACATTCCTTGTAAAATTTGAGTGATATAATAATTATCTCGTAGTTTTTAAGAAAACGTCGTAATAATATAAATTTAACGATTTATATACAAAATAAATTTATAACACTAGGTAAACTCAAAATATAGTTTTTATAAACTAAATGTAAGTATAAAAATATATCGGGATCATTTTTGGAAGTATCGAATTAAATGTTCAAAATAATAACTCACGCGATAACGTTTATTTAATAAAACATTTACGCGTTTAATGTGAAATGCAAAATCATGAATGAACTAATATAATGCAAATGATGCTAATGAAATGTAGACTAAACTTAGTCCATATGAAATGTTCGTGATGATATGATCATGAATTCGCCGCTAAACCCTTAAGGTTACGCGAACTTGGAACACGTAAACCTAGTTTACGATAAATGTTGAAATAGTGAAACTTGAGAAATGACTTGAAATTGCGAGTTGTCACATTCGCCCATCCAAAAAGGAATTCAGTCCCTGAATTCAGTTCGTGTTAGTCTATCGAATTTTTGAGTTTGTGATAAATATCGAGGAGAGAAGACATGGAGAAGTGTCGTTACGGTTGTCGATAATTGAGAGTGTATAAAACATAGTATTGGATAAATCTCCCATGAGTAATACTTTGACTGTGGAATATGTGATAATTTTGCTTGCACTAAGATTTATAAATAACCGCTCCCAACATAACATGATCCCTCCAGAATTAGACATAGTTAGCTAGGCTATGTATAATTAAGGAACGATGACGTGACATTCGGTTTAGTCGTTATAACTCTCAATGTTTACAAGGATTTAAACCATGTCGTTAAAATGATAGTTAAAGTAAAAGGAAGTAAGATTCTCGTAAGTAATAACAAATCGGAAAGAAAATAAGTACGATAGATGAGAATATTTTACAACGAGTGGTTTAGCAAAAGTAGTACATCTTAAGTTATAAAGATTCGGATACGATGGAAAATATAAACTTAGTACGACATAGTACATAAGGAGAAATAAGACTGTTAGTTTCCGAACTTCTTTAGTCTTCCGCGTTGTTGATACCTTGACGAGCTCCTCCTCCTCCTAACATATATACATTCCCATGAGCACCTTCGACTTGTTGACCTTGGTTTTGAGGACATTGACTTCGATAGTGTCCTTGCTCCCCACATCCGAAGCACGTAACTATGGTCTTGCCTCTACAATTCCTGGCATGGTGTCCTTGTTTTTGAAACTTGTAGCACTTAACAGGACAAAGACCCGTGTGATGATACTTACATCGATTACATAGCGGGTAGGTTCCAGCATAACCTCTGCCTTCTATTGGTGCAGCAACATAAACCATTGCAGTTTCTTGCCCTCTATTCTGTTGTTGATGATGGTTAGCGTTACGGTTTTGGTTGTTGTTGTTATAACCTCCTCGGTCGTTTTCCCATTTCCTTTTATTGTGGTTAGTTTGGTTGTTGGTGTTGTTGTTGATGGTGTGATTATTGTTATTGTTGTCGTGGTTATTGTTGTAGTTGGTACGGTTGTTGGTATTGTTGTTACGGTTGGTGTTGGTGATGTTGTCCCTTTTTACTACTTGTGCCATAAGCTTTTGAGACAATCGAATAGACTCCTCAATCGTTTGCGGATCAAAGGAAGTCACATCGCCTTGAATAATCTCAGGAAGTCCTTCAATGAAAGCCTCCAGTAGCTTCTCATTATCCGAAACCATAGATGGGCATAACACGGCCAATTCTTGAAACCTTCGAATGTAAGTATCAATGTCATACCCAATAGTTACCAACTCATAGAATTCTGTCTCCAACTTTTTCACTTCCGTACGAGGACAAAATTTCTTAGTTACCAAACCCTTGAATTGCTCCCAAGTAAGCTTGAAAGCATTCTCCATTCCCATCGGTTGAGCATATGAGTTCCACCACGACAATGCTCCATCGAGTAGTGTACTTGTAGCAAACTTGACCTTACTATCATCCGAGCAATTACACAGCAAAAACACGGACTCCAATTTCTCGAACCATCGCACCATGGCAGTGGCTCCTTCAGTCCCTTTAAACTTGGTGGGATCTCCACTTTTGAAATCCTTGTAAGAACAGCTCTTAACTCTGGATCCTCCTGCATTTCCAGTAGCAGCAGCAAGCCTTGCGGCTTCAGCAGCAGCCGCGGCCTCGGCAGCAGCAGCAGCCACCGTTTCCCTTTCAATCCTTAATGCCTCTGCTACACTATCCCTTACCAACTTTTGAATAGCCGCTTGTGTCATTTCAGCTGTGGCTTTCTTCGGTGCCATATTTTCTTCAAAACAAGAGGAAATGTGAGACGTAGCAAAATCCGATGGTAATAATAAACGCTCCAAAGAAATGTGATAAGAATGATAAGTTTGAGGTTATCTTTCAAAATAATCGACGGTTTCCTAAGAAATGGGTTATGAGATGTCGTAAGTGCTTCAAATGTACGATGGTTTAGTGACTTAATGTGTGAATAAAGTGTAACTCGACATGTTAGTGGTGAAACAAAAGAGTGAAAGTGGCTTCGCCCTATTTAAAGGTTTATCTCGGCATTCGACGTTATCGGTGATGAGTCACTTGATGTAAAAATTGTGATAGGGAATGACAAGGAATTCTCCACATTAGAGTATGAGGAAATTATAATGGGATGGGTATTTAAGGGCATCCATGTGACAATCGATGTGAAATGAAAGTAAATAGCTCGAAAAATGTACGTATAAACCGCATGTAAAGTGAACATGCACTTATGATGAAATGATGAGATGCTATGATAATGTAGTTATAGTCTAGGGTCAATGATGCAACCTAGTTCTCTATAACCGAAGCTCTGATGCCAATCTGTCACACCCCCAAATTACCTGTTTTGCAGCGGAATGGAATTCCTGGGGATTGACTGTCATAGCATCACAATCACAGTTATATTGAACGACCTAAAGTGTCATTTGGAAAATACATCGTTTGATTTAATAAAATAATCAGAATTACAACATAGGTCCCATAAGTTTATAAAGTTTGCGGAAATAAGTTTGTTACAATTCAAACGATGTTTAAAGTGAGTAAAACCCAAGTGAGACGCGTCATCTCCGCGACACTAAGATGTGTCCACATGCATGCCATGAAGTATATGCCTTAGATACCTGAGATAAAAACATGCTAAAAGTGTCAACACAAAGGTTGAGTGAGTTCATAGAGTTTGTGATGAAATGTAAAGACTATCAAAATCGTTTATGCAGCAAAGGCATTGTAAATCCACTCAGTTCCAAGTTCCGCCCATACAAAACTTGCAACCTGTGTGTTCACAACCCACTGCCAAAAGGTGCATAGTTTATGCTCAAGTGCATGATATCAAATGAATTCACATTATAGTGCATGACTTAATGTATCAATAATTACTTGACATAATTATACCAAGACATTTAGTTCAATGAAAATCCCAAGACATTCAGTTCAATGATGTTCCCAAGACATTCAGCTCAATGATAATCCCAAGACATTCAGCTCAATGATAATCCCAAGACATTCAGCTCAATGATAATCCCAAGACATTCAGTTCTAGGATAATCCCAAGACATTCAGTTCAATGATTTATGATATAGGATATGACTAAACATTCAGTTCAGTTAAACATGTAGTTTCAAATAATCATGATAGTTATAAAAATAGTTGAGCATGTATCTCCCCCAAAAGTAATTCAAAACAATTAAAAGAGTAGGGGCTATGACTCACTTGATAAACTGGTATGATGACAAGAGTGAGTACACTGAGGTATAGCGTGATACTTTAACCTTGACCTATTGTGAGTGATATGATACGTAATGAGTTATGATGTAATGTTATGCATGCATTTCGTATGTTATTTATACCATTTGCGAGTTTTGAAAATAATCCTTATCGTCGAAAAATACTCTTTTGACGTCTTGACCCTTCAAAAATCACTTTAAAAGTATTTACGTCAAAATGTCATCCTACAATGGTTTCGTAATGATTTATGGTGAAATTTTCACTTTTCGTCGTAAAATAAAGTCGTCGGAAATTTCATGAAAGTGACAAAAATGGCTTTGAAAAACTAGTCGTAAAATGGTGTACGTCGATCGTTAGGAAACGAACTCGACGGTTTTGGAAAGTTTGTATCAAAATCTAGAAGTTTCAGTTCAGGAGTTTTCGTCATAAAGGTCTCGAACATAAAGATAATAAGGGTTAAAGATGGTGATTTTGGCTAAAATGTTGGTTAAAAATGAGTTTCGGCAAAGTTTAAGCATCCATAATTAATTCATAACAACTCCGCTATACAAACGGTTGATCGTTTTGGAAAATATGCTTGGTGATCTCGATTTTATTAGAAGACGTTTCGTTACAAAAAGTTCCACATCATAGTTAAAAACAGCCTTCAACATGGTCATTTTAGTTACCGTAACACTTATCTCGTAAAAATAATATAGTTTTTCTGAAAATAATAGTTACGGCAATTTTATGAAAACGTGCATATCTTAGTCGTTTCAAATCCGTTTTCTACGTATAATACGTCCTTAGCTTCGTATCGAAGTATACTAATATATTTTTGACAAGTCGAAATAATTTGTGAAGCTTAAGGCTCGTTTTTGACTCGTACAAACCAAAAATAGTATGCTGAAATTTCAGAAAAAAATATATATCGTCGTCAAACTTTAAAATTTCATAACTTCTTCGTTATAACTCCGTTTTAATCCGTTCAAGCGGCCACGGATTCGTTTTAAAGTATATTTTCTAAATATCAAGGCCAAAAATTCGTGCCTACTGTCGGATTTTCCAGAAAAACAAAACGAGATCAGACCACTATATATATTTGTCGAAAATAGTTTTTCTCGTACTAAACCTATTCCAATCCCTTCAAATCAACTCCAAAGCTAATCTAATCCTACCATACACCTTCTTAGGGTGTCATGGGTTCCTAAACATCATCAAGACCAATATATACCAAGGGAATAATTATAGGATGACTTTATATATATAAAACTCTAAAAATCATGTAAAAATGGTATAAATCAACATAAGTCTTGCATACTTGCTAAAAATTGATGAAATACATATGAAATGAAAGTGAAAGATGTAAATGAAAATGAAATGCTTACAAGCTACTATGATGAGGTGCAAAGAACAAAGGTTTAACCTAAACACCCTTGGTTTTTATTTCAAAACCTTATTAAGAGTGTAATCTAGATTGTTTTTAACACTTGAGCTTGAAAAATTGATGATGATCTCATGTAACACTCTTGATAGAACCGGTTATGGAGGATAAAGAAAAGAGAGAAAAGCAACTTTTACTACTTGTTGAATTTTGAGAATGAAATGAATGAAAGTAGATTGAGTGTACATCTATACAAGGAAAATTGTTACCAACTCTTGACTCACTCCTCCCTTTATGGCCGGTTCTAGGGAGGATGTTTCCCAAAATATATATATTTTTTATTATTATTATGTATTATGTATAAAATGATGTAAGTGAATGTAAGGTAAATGAGGATAAGTGGTAACTTACATGTACATTTGTACAATAGGGTAGTTTTAGCTAAAAGTAAACTTTAATGGATCAAAGTAAAGTATATTGAGATTATAAAAATTGTAAAAATACATTCCTTGTAAAATTTGAGTGATATAATAATTATCTCGTAGTTTTTAAGAAAACGTCGTAATAATATAAATTTAACGATTTATATACAAAATAAATTTATAACACTAGGTAAACTCAAAATATAGTTTTTATAAACTAAATGTAAGTATAAAAATATATCGGGATCATTTTTGGAAGTATCGGATTAAATGTTCAAAATAATAACTCACGCGATAACGTTTATTTAATAAAACATTTACGCGTTTAATGTGAAATGCAAAATCATGAATGAACTAATATGATGCAAATGATGCTAATGAAATGTAGACTAAACTTAGTCCATATGAAATGTTCGTGATGATATGATCATGAATTCGCCGCTAAACCCTTAAGGTTACGCGAACTTGGAACACGTAAACCTAGTTTACGATAAATGTTGAAATAGTGAAACTTGAGAAATGACTTGAAATTGCGAGTTGTCACACAAACCATCAAACAACACATCTAAACCCCTCATCTATTCCACACGCACCAAAAGCGTGATGGTTCCATAGTCTACCTTGACCCAAACAAGATCTATCTCAAAGAAATCCTTCCCGATCTTAGAAATTGGGAACTCCTTCTTCGAGAGAATGTATTGTCTCTCGCTGGTAACCAAGACCATGTTTCGGCAAGTCTTTCCCACATGCTTTGCGGTCTTAGCACCAAAACCCCTTACAATCATGCCTACTACATGGCAAAACGTATTGTCAACATCCATCGTTGGTCCGATACGCTCATGCCAGACGGTATGTTGCTTACTCGCCTTTTTCGTTAGGTAATGGTCAACTATCCACATCTTCAAAATGTGGATTACTATCTTGTCCAACACGTCATGAAACTTCTTGGTGGACCACAATGTCGTACGAAGCAACATAGAGACAAAGTGTCTAAACGTGGTCGTAAATCCACTTCTGATGCTACTTCATCATCATACCATCATGGATCATCATCACTACCCGATGATGATGATGTCGAAATGCATGATGAAGGAACATCTTGTGCTTGTACTCCTTCTCCCGACACTTTCCTTTGAATTCATTGTACATCATCTTTCACCCAAACAACCGACCTTCCATTCAACAACACCAATCTAACTTGCGTAATGCGAAGGCAAACTGTGATGTATAATTGACAAGTGTCCATGCATGAGCAAACAGTCAGAGGGTTCAAGTCAATTGGAAAGGTGATAAAGGGGCTTGGCAAGGCAATTAAGAAGGGGTTTAATAAGTAAGGACGAAGGTCTTAAAAAACATTCAACTTGGTAGCATTAACTCTAGCATGGGTAGTTTTGGGTGTGTTCTTCTATTTTACCTCCCAATGATGTTTTTCTTATCAAGCTTAGTTTTTTATCCGAATTTATCTTCTTTACATTTTTCTTCTTCATGCATACTTGTCATGCTACTTGTCATATTTCCATGCTTAATAGTAGCTTAAGATTTAGATAATCACATGTTTTTGCTTAGCACTAGATGTAGCTAAAGTGCATAAATTCTTGTGATTATTCTTTAGTGACTGGAGGCAATAGAATTTGCTGTAAATATTACCCCTAAAATTACCCATTTAGGCAGCCGAACCTGCAAGTATGGTAAAAAATGCTTCTAGCAGGTCAAGACACCACTAAATGTGCCACGACACCACTAAATTTAGTGGTACCGTGTGTGTTTTAGTGGTACCATCCCTTGGAAAACCGGTTTTTCCTATATGCTTTCACTTTTTGACCCATTTTCCCTTAGATTCTCTCAACATTAGCTGATTTCAACACTTCTCAATTTCCTAAACTCATCCCACTCTATCAACCTTAGCATCCTACAAAACTTGAATGCCTTTGATTTGGCTATTTAAGCACTTACCATGCATTCACTTTCATCACCTCGTTAATTATCCATCACGCATCAACCATGTCTTCCAACATTGCTACTACCTCTCACCAAGGGAAAAAGGCTAGATTCAACATCAAATCACCACAAGAGATCACTTTCATTGATCTCACTTTAGATGATGATGAAGAGGTGCACACACCATCTTCTACCAACTCAAGTTACTCTATTGTCACACCCAATGCTCCTTCTAAACAACATCCACTAGAGCACCTTCGTCCTCTTCATCCACATCTAGGACAAACACATCCTTACCTCCACCTAGTCTACTTAAACCTTTGGCATTGCCATTTACACTATCACCAACAACTCCACTTGAGTTTGCCTACACCACAACACCATCCTCCCTCTCTCCATCACCACAACCACTCATGGGTTACCCCATCCTTTACCCACTTGACCCACATTGCCAAAGTTGTCCATGTTGTCATCATAATAGAAACCTCATCTTCACCCATAGAGATGACATGAACTTTATGTTTTCTTATCTAGAACATTTCTTGACACCACCACAAGGGCCTATCACACCACCTCCTATACCAACCAATAGCCTAACCAACTAAACATTCTTATGTTTAGTTTTTAAGAATAACTGTTTAGGATCCCTTTGCTATTGAAGTAAATCTTAGGGCTTCTTAAGTCATTAATTATTATTATGTGCTTCTTGTAGT
The DNA here is from genome assembly GCA_019973895.1 of Chrysanthemum seticuspe. Lineage (NCBI taxonomy): Eukaryota > Viridiplantae > Streptophyta > Magnoliopsida > Asterales > Asteraceae > Chrysanthemum > Chrysanthemum seticuspe. The sequence continues at coordinate 128,965,483 of BPTQ01000004.1, forward strand.
TTTGTTTTTTTGTCTTGTTCTCACACATTAAGTGTGCATCTTATTTAATCTATGAATGAATTATATTTTCTTTATTTTATGGTTGGATTTTTTTTGGCTACATAGCCTCTTTATATACTAATGGATATTTGTCTAAATTGCTACATGTTAGATATTGTTCTTGTGTCATCTAACTTTGTTTTGTAGCAACAACCATTGCTCAATTCCTTGGTGCCCTCCAAGCGATGGGGAATATACATTAAGGGGGTGCCTTAGTGTAACAAATTGGTTTTCACAAACACACAATCAAACACACATAGAATTCGAATGAGATGAGTTTAGAGAGAAAGTGAAGAGAGTTGGGAACTTCTAGTGAGACAAAGAAAAATGTATATTGAAGCTCCAACCCTTTGCCTTGCTAGACAAAGGGTATTTATAGTTTCTTACATGAAACGCCTCTTACGGGCTGTGGATCAGGCATACAGTGGGTAAAGATCCGTCTGTCATCCACAGTGTTACTTAACTAACTACTAACTATCACTAAATGACTACGACTACGAGCTTTCTAACGAATACATATACTGAGGTGACCGAGTCTTTAACTACCAAATTTTCTAAATACTAACAATCTCCCCTTAAGGGAGGTCAAATCAATTACAAACAGATATTATATTTTGATGTTCTTGAATTCTTGATTAAGTTCTTTGCTCTATAACTCGTAGTCTATGATTCTTCATGTTTCGCATGTTTTGATCTTCAAGTGGAGGTCTTTAACTGATCAACGTGATGGTGAGTCTTTAAGCCAGTTTTGAGATCATTAGCCACAAAAACTCTCTAACTCATCCTTTGATGTATCACCATATTGTGAAGTTGTGACTTTTGGACCGACATGCTCACAGTTTTGGATCATGATATCTTCTCATCAGAGTAGCGGAAGCTTTGTTGATTCATGATATTTGCAGCAGCGTAGCAGAAGCATGGTTCGAAAGTATCAAAGCCAAGTTATGAAGGTATGCACTTATCATGATTTCTTTAGAAGTGAGTGTGATGTGTGAGCATGCGGTTATGGATTGACTCTTCAATTCTGATCAGCTGCAATCGTCGGGTGTCCCTGCAAACAACAGTTAGCAATAAAGCTTAGAAAAGTATCTTTGATCACTTTCTTTGAATGGGGTTGCAGGAACCACGGTTCCCCGTTGATCAGTACAAGTACTGCCTGTGATCAGGTAGAATTTCAAAGAATCTCTTTGACAGGGTTTCGCAGCTAATCCAGCCATTCTCAAACCGGAATATCTCAAAGAAGACAACATGAAGTGAGTGAACCAGTGAATTGAGATTCACAAATTGATGATAAATTTATTTGAAAAACAATCACCTATTACTTAAGAGAAAGAGTTTTTCAATACTACAAAGGTTTTATGTGAATTATCAATTTTCAATCAGAATTACTTTTTGTGATTGAAAATGAATACACATTTGATGTGCTAGAGAAACGAATATTTGCAAATCGAAAGGTTTTTCAAGAGTATTCGTCAATTCATTTCCTGGACCAAGGTTGATTCAAGATTGAATCGCCCCATCGTTTCTATCCAGTTGTCACAAGGTTGATCTTTTGGAAAAGATCTCACATGTCACCCACCAAGAGCTTGTTTGATATTGGATCTAGAAGGATTTCCATCTTCATCGTGAATATTTTACATACCACTCGAATGTTCTGGCAATACCACAAGGATAATGCGTAGGACTCTCAATATATAATCTTACTTTCTACATTGTGTGAAACAGCAAGTCTTCTTTAATTTTGTGTCCTAATGAGATTTTGTGGATGATTGATAACGCTCAGATTGTACATGTTTTTAGTAGTGTTATGTGTGCTTTTGTATATGTTATTTGCTTATATTTGTATGATTTCAGTGCTTAATCGCATCAAAAGATGTTTGTCTAGTGTTTATAACCAAGTGCATGGAAACAGAAGGAAAAGTAAAGGAATGTTCAGCAAATGGAAGATTCCCTTTTCAGTAAAGCATGTCAAGCACAATTCAGTATTTCTAGTACCTTAGAAGACCAAGACGATTTAAGAACCAAGTTCTACAAATCAAAATGAAGTAAAAGTTGATTTTCCGTCACTCAGGAAGACCAACCGGATCGGTTGCAAGTGCAACCGGATCGGTTGGAAGATGATCAAAAAGTGCCCAAGACGCCAACCCAACCCTTCCGTTGCCGCCCGCAACCGATACGGTTGGATCCCTTGTAGAAGACCAACCGGATCGGTTGGTCATATGACCGATCCGGTTGGAGTGCCTGTTTCTGCCAAATCTTCATCACTAAGTTTCCCCTTTGCATCCAAACGATTCTAGGTCCTTCCCTTGGTGTATTCTAGTCCCTACCTAACTCCTTGGAGGCCAAGTTCAGCAATTAATACCCTAGGCCTTGGAACTAGTATAAATAGAGACCTCTTGTGAGCATATGAGACACACACTTCAGTACAAATCTCTCTACTCATCAAACAAAGCTTTTAAGCTCTCAAATTCGTCCTTAGAAGTCCAAGAAAGTTTGGAGTTCCAGAAGTTCCACATTTGGAGGCCAAAACCCCAAGGAGTCTACTCCAATACTTTGGGAATCATTACTTCACCATTTGTAATCTTATTCCAAGCATTGTAAGACTCTTAATTATGTTTTCTAATGTTCAAAGTTCTGAGTTTATGTTTATGTTTGCTATGAGTGGTTAGTTTCTTTATACACTTGCTTAAATGATGTTGATTATCATATGAATAGTTAGTGATTGTGTTAACATGTTTTAATTCAATTTCAAGTTGATTCTAAGATCTAATTGTGCTAAAGTTTCATAGTGACATTTGGTAAATCAAGTTTGACTAGTTGATAATAATTGTAGAGGTCGAAAGAACTTATTGTTGTTCAACTAGTTATAATCATTTTGTCTATGGATGATTGTTTTTACCCATTATTCTTGATTAAACAAAGGAACTAAGGCTTGGTTGTAATAAGTACGCTTTTTGATTATCAAGTTGGATTGATTGGAAACATCTAAAAGGTCGTAAGATTAGTTTTTGACAATCAATTGTAGCCTTTTGTCTATAATCGGTTACCTTTTGTATTGACCATTTCTTAAGCAATTTGATAAAGCAAATGGATGTTTTTGTGTTTAAGTTTGTGAAAATAAACTTATGAAACTTGAATTGATCTTGAATTGATTGGTTAAACTTAATGCTTGTTTTTATAAACTAAAATCTTGACGAAGGTTTAACTTGTAAGAACAATTGATTAGTACACCAACTAATTATCATAACCAACATGTTAAGAGGTTAGCACAATCACACTAATCAAGGATAAGAAACTAGTTTAAGCAAGTGTAGTTTTTAATCATCTAAATTTCATTATATCTATTTGCGTTGTTATATGTTTTGGATTGTCTTAGTTGATTCAAACTTGTTAATCAGATTCACTTAAATCCCTGCGAACGATCCCGACTTACCTTCATAATCTTGCTATAACGGACGAGTGAACTTGCTCGTATGTGTTATTGGTAAAATTGGTAATTCGTCTTTTATAAATTTAAAACTTGTACACACCAGACACATCAAGTTTTTGGCGCCGCTGCCGGGGATTTGATTGTGTTTCAGCAAGTTTTGAATCCACATCTGTCGATTCATTCCAAAAAAAATTTCTCAGAAACTTCAACCGATCCAGTTACCTCACAACCGAAACGGTTACACCTTTAACCCAACCAAATTGATCTAACCGATCGGTCGCTCCTCGCAACCGATCCGGTGTAACACCGATCGGTGAGCTATCTCAGGAACTAAGTTGTATTTGGAGGAGTGAAAAGATGGCTTGCGTGTATGTGTGTTTTTACAATTCACAAGCTTAACCTTTTCACTCCATATCTTATGCTATTTATACATGTATGATATTTGACTCTTTCCTAAGTGACAAACTGACATCATACAGAAGACAAAAAACTGATGTATTTTGTCTCTGTTTACAAAGACTATTCTAGGTAAGAGACAAGACTACTTTCCGAAGTTCAGTGATGACACTGAGCCTGATCTTTTGCCATTCAGGGAAAGTTAACTTTGTTTGATAAGGACTTCGTCTTATCTGATTCAAACTTATCCCGCCTTGTCCCGCTCTTTCTTCAGTCTTTTCATCCTTCAGTCTTCTAATTCAGTTTGTCTTCAGTGTAAGTAGTTGGAGAGGAGTCTTAGGGATTCAGTGAGTTATTGTCATCACTCACTGAATCCATCATCTTCTTCTTGACTCAGTCTTCACCCTTTAAGTTCTGCCTTACTGAGTGGAGAGACTTCTTCTTCGCCTCATACTGAGTATCCTGAAGATGACTCACTGAGAGACTATGCACTCAGTGACCTGTTAGTGTTAACGGATTAAACACTTGGGCTATTTTCTATTCAAATCCTAGATTAAGGGGTTTGGGTATTTACTGAACCCAACAGTCTCCCCCTATTCGGATATACAAATAGCTTAAGTGGTTGATCAGTGTAAGTGAGCAAGAGGCTTCTTCTTCCACTGAATGTACTTAATGAATACAATAAGGAACACTGAGTAAATGAATAAAACATACATCTTTTATTGATCAGATTACATAGTTCCTATCACTAGTACAAAAGATAAAACAAGATGATGTCAATCCAGATGGATTCCCAATGCTTCAAGCTTGACTTTCTTGGTGATGAGTGTTTCTCTGTCAGGATGGTCTCTTATCTTGGCATTCAGGTCTTGGCAGAACCTGATGTTTGCTGGGGTTTGGATCTGAGAGGCAACTGGTATGTAGCTCAGCATTGCAGCTACACCAGCCTGGTCAATATCACTCCATCTTTGAAAAGCAGGGTTTCCATAGACATCTATGTGGAATAGCCCTCTTTCAGGCTTCTCGATCACTAGACAGTTCATAAACTTAACACCTTCAGGTAGCTCCCTGTTGCATTCCAGTCCAAGCACTTTTATTTCAGGTTGGAACTCAACTCTCTTCCTTTTGCCAGTGGATGATTGTGGTTGAGATCTTTGAGGTGCAGTTAAGGCGGACTGAATTCCCAGTTGGGCTGGACAATCTCTCAACTTTCATATCTTTTACTGAGCATTTTCATCAGGTCCTTAACCACCGTATTCTTCTTCTTTTCAATAATTGGACCAAGCTCATCAAGTTCAGTGATCCCAAAGTTAGTGAATTTGAGGGGATCATGAACCTCGAAGTGTCTTTTATCAACCCCTCTATAAATGTTCATGGCCAGAGGTTTGGTATTAGGGATGATTCTGACATCTGTGATTTTTTCAGGAAGCCTTCGGCTTGTCATTGTCTAGTTGTAATGCTCAACTCTGGTTTGCCTGATTGCTTCAGTTTTCTTCTTCTTTTCTTCCAACTGTTTTCTCATTTCAGCCATCTGAGCAGCCTGAGCTTCCTTGAACTTTTGTCCTGCCTGACCCTTTTCGAGCTTCTTTGCATCTATCCCAATATTTTCAGCTTCTTCAGCAACTACTTGTACCAGTGCTTCTCTGCTCTTTCTTTCTTCTTCAGCAAGTTTCTTTTTTCTTTCCTCTTTAGCAAGGTGAGCACTTAGCTGTAGTGGTGTGAGCAGATACATGGTGTTACCGATTTTAAGGGGAGTCTTCTCAGGCTCAGAAGTTGTTATTTTGCCTTTTCCTTTGTCCTGGCCTGAGGAAGATGAAGTTGCTACCAGGGGTGGTGGTGTTGTTGTTATTGGTGTGATTACTGTCAGTGTTGTTGTTGTTGATGTTGTCGGTGGGATTGATGAGATAGGTGTTGCTGAGACTGGTGGTGATGATGAGATTTGAGCCACTGATGCTAGTGCTGTTGGCTTCCCCTCAGTGTGAGAAGGAGTTTCTTCAACAATATTCTCCCCCTCACCTGTTGTTGGAGCGTCAGTGAGGGCAAGAGTTGGAGTTGGTGCTGAAGGGGACGGAGCCGCTTGACCCTTGAAGGCCTGATAAATTTCAGAGATCATTGCCTTGATGTCTGATGTGTCGGTTTGAATACCAGTGACCTTTGCTTCCAAGTTAGCATGAGATAATTCTAAGGCGGTCATCCTAGGCCCAAGATTCCAATCCATGGAGGATGATGCCTTAGCCAGATTAGCCACCTGAGTATCAAGAGAGCCTAATGTAGATTGTAGAGACTAAACAGAACTCTGTAAGCCTTGAACATTGGCAGACTGAAGCATATCAACCAGGTCAGTGAGACGGGAGGAATTCTTCATATAAACTTCAGTGGCTTCCAGTACTTTAGAATTGAGTGCTGGGTCCTCCTTGACAGTCTTTTTGATATCATCAATTGATTAGCCACACTTCTGAAGAGACTCTCGAATCTTACCCAAGTTTGTATTCTGTTCGTCAATCTGTTGATACATAAGATCCCTGTGTTCGTGAACATTTTCATTAAAGGTGAGCACATCGGATTTAAGATCAGCGTAACTGGCAGCGGCTTTAGTGTGTTGTTCCCACAGTGTTTCAGTGACCCCAGAGTATAATCTTCTTGATGCTTTGGTGATCCACTGAACAAGCTGCCTTTCAGTAAGCGGGAGAACATTATCAAATCTTTCAAATTCATCAGTGGAGGAAGAGGAGTCATCATTGTCAGGCTTGACTGGTGATTCAGTATGCTCCTGTGGATCAGGTTGAGGCTCTTGTTCAGCTTGAACCTCAGCGTCCATTTCTTCTCCAGCTGATAAGATTTCATCATCAGTCTCAGAAAGCTCATCTTCAGAAAATAATATCCCAGTGACATCAGCAACAGTTAACCAGGGGTTGGTGATGGGTTCCATATCAGCGGGTGGTGTGTTTCCCTCTGAGTCTTTGTCCCCCGTTGACCCCTCGGACACTGGTGGGCATTTCCCAGTGCCTTCGCTGGAGTCAGGATTGGTTGTGGGTTCCGTATCGGCGGGTTGTTCCTTTCCCTCCGAGTCTTTGTCCCCCAGTGACCCCTAAGACACTGGTGGGCATTTCCCAGTGCCTTTAGCAGAGTCAGTGATAGTTGTATCCCTAACAGTGGGTTGTTTGACTCCCTCTGAGTCTTTGGGATCGATCAGTGTGCCCTCAGACAAAGGTTTGGATTTGCTAATGTCATCACTGGGCGTTGTGGAAGGCGCTCCCCTACCAGCGGGTTGTTCGTTTTCCTCTGGATCTTGGGGAGCAGTAGGTGTGACCAAGGGCACTGACTGTGATGTATCAGTGTCCTTCGTTGTCACTGGGGTGGTTGTTGCCTGGTCAGTGGGTGTCTGTTTGGTCTCGGGCTTTTTGTGCCTCTTAGGCTGTGCTCCTGAAGCCTCAGGGCCCTGAGACTTTGGTTTAGTCTTAGTACGAGTCTGAGACTTCCCCTTTTTCTTTTTAGGAGCAGGGTTTGGAGACACTTATCCACTTTGATTGTTTACAGCAATCATGTAGGCCATCAATTCAATGTGAGTGACAAGGGATGGGTCCTTTTGAAAATTTGATGGGCTCAGGATGCCAGGTAAATTTCCAAATTTTTCATCCTGAGTATAATTTGAACCCAGTAACGATTGCAAAGCACATGAGACAAACCTAGGATACGAAACGTACTTCGTCCTAGTTTTGCTCTGTAGCTTGTAAATGATCTCCCCTATGTCGACAGTGACCCCATTCATCAAGCAGTATGCAATCATCAACTGAATAGAGTTAACTTGTTCAGTGGATGAGTGGTTCCCGCCGGGGACCTGAATCACAAAAGTGAAGAGGATCCTCCAAGCCACGGGGAATGAGCTTTTAGTGACTGGGGTCTTGTCCAAAAAAGTTGGATCTAAACTGATTTGTTTTAACCCATCCTTCACTGTGGAGGGTTCAGGATGGGCGACATAAGCACCTTTGTTATAATCTAACCCTGTTGAAGTGCAAAACGTTTTGTAATCCAGGGTGTATTGTTTCCCCCCATTTAGACTGAACCTGATGAGATACTCCCTGAGAGGTCTAAGGTTATTCTCATCAGTAGAAGGTGTCGGGTCAAAGGCTCTAGTTGTAGCCCAAAACTCCCTGAGGTAGTTTGGATACACTACTGAGGGACATTTTACAAAGGCCGTTTTTAGTGGGCAGTTGAATAAAAATTTTATAATGTCTTTATAGGTTGGGACATTTTCAGGATATTCAAAATTTCCTATGACATTATTTGTTTTAAATTCAACGTTAGTAAGATCCCCTACCCACTGAGAAGCAAACTGGAGAGATTGTGTTCTAGCCATTTCCATTAACAAAGATTTAGGGTTTAAAAAAAATGTTTTGACTAGAGCAATCAAAGTATTTAGATCTCTTCAAGTTTGTGATGAAAAACTTTTGTAAATGTTTACAAGGAGGGTTTTTCCAAAAGAGGTTTTGAAGATATTGAGAACACACAAATATTTCTGGATTCGAGAAAGAATTTTGACAGAGTTTAGTTGCAGAAAATAATTTGTGTGTGTTTGTTTGTGTTGGAAGAGGGTATTTATACAGTGATAAGAGGGGTGTTTTGTGCACAAATGAGAATATTAAGAGTCGGTTTTTGAAAGACGTTTCAATTTCCACATTTAATGCTACCACTCCATTACCCGCAGTAAAATCCCGTTTTTCAAGGGAACAATTGCAGTGCACAGTAAAAGTGCACTTTTGCAGAGATAAAATATCAATTTGATATTTTTGTGAGAGGCATTAAATGCCAAGTGGGATGACAGTAAGACAAAGAGACATATATTCCTTTATTAAATTGGCATAGTTACCAACCTAGGACATTAAAGTAACTGATACTTGGATCATTTAGTTACTCATTCAATGCTCTTTGTCAAGTGTCAGGGACCTTGAATGAGTCTTACTTATTCAGTGAGAGGTTGGTTTTGGATGTTCAGTGAGAATGAACCATTTCAGAGAACTCACTGTGATTGGTTTTCAGATACTTGGCTTTCAATGTCAAGCATTCCTAATTCAGCTTTCAGTCTCCTAAAGGTAGGTTCATCCAAGGGTTTGGTGAAGATATCAGCCAGTTGATATTCAGTAGGGATGAAATGAAGTTCAATATCTCCTTTCATTATGTGATCCCTGATGAAGTGATATCTGATATCAATGTGTTTGGTTCTTTGGTGGAGGACAGGGTTGTTGGAGATTGCAATAGCACTGGTGTTATCACAGAAGATGGGCACCATTTTGTAATGGATGTCATAGTCACTGAGTTGACTTTTCATCCATAATACATTGGCACAACATCCTGCTGCAGCTACATATTCAGCTTCAGCTGAGGACATAGCCACTGATTGTTGCTTTTTTGCACTCCAACAAACCAGTTTTCCTCCAAGAAATTGACAGGACCCTGAGGTACTTTTTCTGTCCATGTTGCAGCCAACATAATCAGAATCAGAGTAACCCTTGAGATCAAACCCTGAGCATTTTGGATAATAGAGTCCAAGGTTTGGGGTTCCCTTCAGGTACCTGAGTATTCTTTTGGCTGCAGTGAGGTGAGATTCTTTGGGATTGGACTGATATCTTGCTATTAAACAGACTGAAAATTGTATGTCTGGTCTAGTAGCGGTTAGATACATCAGTGAGCCAACAATCCCTCTAAAATGGGCTTGATTGACTGATTTGCCAGTGAGATCATGTCCAAGGTTGTTAGGTGGGACCATTGGTGTCTTCACTGAGGCATAGTCAGATATCTCATATTTCTTCAAGAGATTTTTGGTGTATTTCTCTTGACTGATGGATATTCCTTTATCAGTTTGCCTGATTTGTAGTCCAAGAAAGTATGTGAGTTCTCCCATCATGCTCATTTCAAACTTCTTTGTCATTAGTTTTTCAAACTGTTTGCAAAGTTTGTAGTTTGTTGAGCCAAAGATGATATCATCAACATACACTTGGACTAGAATCACATCCTGTTGAGTTCTATAGACAAACAATGTGTTGTTTATCTTTCCTCTGACAAACTTGTTTTGTATCAGGAAGGCTGAGAGAGTTTCATACCATGCCCTGGGAGCTTGTTTAAGTCCATAAAGGGCTTTGTCAAGCTTGTAGACATAGTCAGGGAATTCACTACTCTCAAAGCCTGGAGGTTGCTGAACATACACATCTTCTTTGAGATCACCATTTAAGAATGCACTTTTAACATCCATTTGTAGACCCTGAAGTTCATGTATGTTGCATATGCAAGGAAGATCCTGATGGCTTCCATTCTTGCAAAAGGAGCAAATGTCTCATCATAGTCAATGCCTTCTTGTTGACTGTAACCTTTGGCTACAATTCTGGCTTTGTTTTTAATGACAGTGCCGTTTTCATTAGTTTTGTTTCTGAAAACCCACTTCATTCCTATGACTACTACATCCTGAGGACATTTGATCAAGGTCATGACCTTGTTTTTATCAAACTGTTGCAGTTCTTCTTGCATAGCCTGAACCCAGCTTGGGTATTTTAGAGCCTCAGTGACACTTTTGGGTTCTATTTCTGATAGGTAATCAGCATATAGACATTCATTGGCTGAGGCTGCAGTTAGACTAGCAGCCATGCTTCTAGTGAGCATGCCCTCAGTGGGTTCACCAATGATGTTTACAAGCTCAATATCCTGAGTTCTTGTCCACTCACTTTGTGGTCTGGGATCTGAGCTTGATGATGTCACTGGGTGTTCAGATGTGAGTTCAGGTGCAAGAGTCACAGAATCATTTAGATCATCTGTAGAGATGTCTAGTTCAGGTTGAGGATCATGAGTTACAGGTTCCTGATTATTTGGATCAGTGTTCCTTATCCCAGCAGGGACTGATTGATTATCAATGAACTCACTGATAGTTGGTTGGGGTAGGTTGTGAGGTAAGACATAATATGAGATGTCAGCATCAACTTGATATGAGGAATTAAATTCAGTGTTGTACTCATCAGGAGGATATCTTGATGAGTTATCAATTCATATTTCCTCTACTGAGGTGTTGGTGAACCTGATGCTTTCAACACTTTCATCAAAGGTGACATGAAAGGTTTCCTCGACTTGTTGTCTCCTTGTGTTAAAAACCCTGCAGGCTTTGCAGATCAGTGAGTAGCCTAAGAAGTATCCATCATCAGCTTTTGCATCAAACTTGCCTAGATGATCCTTGTGGTTATGAATGAACACAGGACATCCAAACACATGAAAATAGCTGATGTTAGGAAGTCTACCTTTGAAGATCTCATATGGGGTTTTATTATGTCTTTTGACAATGATTGACCTATTTTGAGTGTAACAGGCAGTTTTGATTGCTTCAGTCCAGAAATGCTTGGAGAGGGCTGAGCCATTTAACATGGTTCTAGCAGCCTCAATGAGGGTTCTGTTTTTCCTTTCAGCAACCCCATTTTGTTCAGGGGTATATGGAGATGAGAAATTTTGAGAAATTCCTTTTACATCACAGAAACTCTCAAGCTCTTGATTTCTGAACTCAATACCATTGTCAGTCCTGATTTGTTTAACAGTAATGTCATTCTGGTTTTCAATCTTCCTGATAAATGACAGTATTGTATCAGTTGCCTGACTCTTTTTTGAAAGAAAGTATACCCAAGTGTATCTTGTGAACTCATCAACAATGACAAGTGTATACTTCTCATGCTGGATTGATCTGGGACTGACAGGTCCAAAGAGATCCATGTGCAGGAGGTGAAGGCAGCTTTTGATGGAGAAATTTTGTTTGGTTTTGAATGATGCTCTGTGGTGTTTACCTTTTTCACAGGCAGAGCATGGTTTATCTTTTGCAAAAACCAATGATGGTAAGCCAAGGACCTTGTTTTGTTTTGCCAAGTTGTTGAGGTTTTTGAAGTTTAAGTGTGAGAGTCTCTTATGCCATAGCCAATTGATAGTTTCAGTGGCTTTAGCAAAGAGACAAGTTCCATCTTGAGAGAGTGTTGACATGTCTAACACATAAACATCATCTCTCCTTGGAGCTATCAACACTACTTCCTTGTTGGCATTGAAGATGGTACCTTGTTTGTCATTAAATTGCACAATGTACTTAGCATCACATAGTTGACTGACACTGATGAGATTGTATTTGAGACCATTGACGTAAGCAATTCTAGAGAAAACTATTTCATTGCAGTTTACTGAACTATAACCTTCAGTGGGACATGATGAGTTATCACCAAATACTACCTTGGGTCCTGGTTCCTTTACATACTTGTGCAGATACTCCTTTACACCAGTCATGCTTCTTGAGCATCCACTGTCTAGATGCCAGATAGGCTCCCTGGCGTGTCTCTGCACAAGTAGTAAACTGAATTAGTTTCTCTTAGTGACCCACTTGCTAGTGGGCTTGGGTCTCAAGGTTTCTTTGAATTTTGCAATCGACTCATGGTCAGTAGTTGTGTGCATTATGCTACCACAGGTTTTGCATTTAGAGACTGAGGAAGACTCAGTGATTTTGGGTTGTTTTATGCTTCTCCTTGCATGAATGAAACTTTCATGTTGGGATGTCTCATGAGCTGGATTTCCACATATATCACAGCATGTGTTCATGAGACAGTCGTCCTGATGATGATCATTAAACCCACAGTGAGGGCAAAGAGGAAAAGGGTTTGCTCTATTCTTGAGAGCTGTTTTTGAGGATGAAGCATACTGGTGACCAACTTTGGTACAGTTTGCTTTACTGACAGAGCTTACATACTGTAAGTGGTCTGCAGTTCTGTGATCATCCTTATTGCAGATCATGCAGTAAAGGATTCTGTAGCAGTTGTCAGTGGTATGACAGGTGTAATGACACAGCTCACACTTCTGCTTGGGTTTGTTGGTGGATTTAGATTTTGATGAGCTAGATGAGGCTGACTTAGCTTCCTTGATTGAATCAGGGGCTTTTTCGATGGAGTCCATCTTTTCTGTCAGTTTCCTCACAAGCTCAGTGAGTTGCTGAATTTGGTCAGCTTCAGTGGGGACAGAGGATGTTGAAGTCTCAGTAGGAGTAGACTCTTGTTGGATTACTTTTGCTTGTCTTTGTAGGATGGTTCTACCAAGTCCAGACCTTTCCTTTGGTGAGTGAGGATTGAATTTTAGAGGAGTAAGCTCAGAGCTTGGATCAGCACCCTGAAGAGGTTTTAGGGGTGGAAGCGGTGTTTCAGATTTTGATTCAGACTCAGAGATGTGTTCAGTACCACTGGTCATCTCAGGAAGTCCTAGCATGCTCTTAAGAGCTTGGCTCTCAGGCTCAAGAATCCTTCCAGAATCGAAGTTTGGAAGCTTACTCTCAGGATTAACCCGTTCAATCCAGTCACTGGAATTTGGAGTTGTCAACATGTTGGTAATCATACCACCAGACAAAAATGGTTTTGAAATTTTGTCTTTGTTGCGAGAGTCAGGGAGATGATCTTCACCTATGACTCTCTTTTTGCTACTGGGGCACCCACAGCATCAAAGACCCTGGGATTCTTAGCAGTCCAACTATCAAGAATATCTTGTTCCTTTTTAAGTTCATCTTGAAGAGCCTGATTTCTCTTAACTAGTTCAGTGTTTTGAATTTGCAAGGTGACAGCCTCAAGCTTGGCTTGTTTTAAAATAAGCAGTTCATCTCTACACTTGTTCAATTCAAAACTTAGCTTGTTGTATTTTGAAAAGAGATTTAATCTTTGCTCTTCTACGAACTTAAGGTGAACATTAAGATAATTCATATAAGACTGCCAATCAGAGTCATCATCCATAGATAGTAAGAAGTTTACCTTCTTCATAGTGATGTTGACCCATTCCCCGTTTCTGGCATGATTCTTTCTAACTGCTATCTTGTCCTCTTCTGAGAGGGCCATCAGTGCACTGACATGCACCATTTCATCATCTGATGACACTGGCTCTTCATCCCAGTCGAAGGTCTCAGCAACAAGGCCTTTGTTTTTACCCTGCACAGATTGAACAATTTTTGTTGTTTATGAGGGACTGGCCTCGAGCAATGCAAGCTTAGCTTTGACTTTCTTATACTTAGCTTCAAAATCAACAGTTTTGTTTTGATCAAATTTGTTTTGAAAGTTTTGATAAGACTGATAGATTTTTGGTTGAAATTTGCTAAAGCCTGAGGACTGATTTGACCCTGATGGTTTATAAGAGGGTTCAGAAATTGTTTTTGAAAAACAGTCTTTTGCAAAATGACCTCTTTTGTGACACTTAAAGCATTCAGTGTCCTCATTTGCTTTGGCATTCGAAAAACCTTTGTTTCTTTTTATAAACCTTCGAGAGTTAGCAAGGAGTGCCCTTTCCTGAAATTCAGTGTTCAGGTCATTTAGGTACTCCTCACTTGATCTCTCATCAGGCTCATCATCAGAATTTTCCTGAAAATCTTGAACAATATTGTTAGAATAGAAAGCAGTTGATATTGGTGATGAGGTGGTGGTCAGGGACTTCTTGACTTCCTGAGACTTCTTTAAGTCAGGGTATCGTCTGTTGATGAGATTTTCCTCATAGACAAATTTCCCATAAATTTCAGGAAGCTCAAGATTTTGGATATGATTAGCATTCCTAAGTCCTTGAGAGAAATTCAACCACTTCTCAGGGAGACTGTTGACAAAACCAACATTGATTTCATGTTTGGACAACTTAACACCATCATTTTACAATTCATTTAAAAGAGTTTTGTACCTGGTGTAAGTTTAAGAGAGAGTTTCTGAGTCCTTAGCCCTGAAGGTGTTATACTCAAGTTTCAGGTCCATTATCCTGTTTTCCTTGGTATCAGATGGTCCTTCATGACTATGAAATAGGTCATCCCGGGTTTGCTTAGTTGTACTACAGCTTATAACAGACTCCATAATATCGTCAAGAAGACAAGATATTATGATACTTTTGAGTCTTTGGTCCTGGTTGACCACTCTCCTTTCATCCTGGGTCCACTGAGCTTCAGGTTTGGGCAACCCTTCAGCAGTCTTTGGGACAAATGGACCTTCATTTATACACTTGATATAATAAGGTTCCATCCCAATCAAATAGCAAAGCATTCGCTTTTTCCATTTGTTGAATTTGCCAACTTCAAGTCTAGGGACAACAGCTGAATAAGCTCCACCCTTTTTATCGACTAGTTGGGGTACATCAATTTCAGCCATTTAGGATCCTAATTTAAAAACTTTTAGAGCGGCCTAAAAAACAAGTTTTATAATTAGCCTTGCTCTGATACCACTTGTTGTTCCCCTTTCACTATCGTTTAAAACATTTTAAGTATATAAAACAAGTTAATAGTGAACTATGACTGAAATTAACATAAGAAAACACACTAAGTAATTTTCAACATCATATTCTTATTAGAAATAAATCAACAAAGAATACGTTACCCAAGTACTTGCGGAATAGTACTTGGGATTGAAATGACAAAGTTGGGTGACTCCTCTCTAAGCTCAGGCTAAGTCTGAGCACAACTCTTAGAGCTCACTGAGCTATCTCAGGAACTAAGTTGTATTTGGAGGAGTGAAAAGATGGCTTGCGTGTATGTGTGTTTTTACAATTCACAAGCTTAACCTTTTCAGTCCATCTCTTATGCTATTTATACATGTATGATATTTGACTCTTTCCTAAGTGACAAACTGACATCATACAGAAGACAAAATACTGATGTATTTTGTCTCTGTTTACAAAGACTATTCTAGGTAAGAGACAAGACTACTTTCCTAAGTTCAGTGATGACACTGAGCCTGATCTTTTGCCATTCAGGGAAAGTTGACTTTGGTTGATAAGGACTTCGTCTTATCTGATTCAAACTTATCCCGCGTTGTCCCTCTCTTTCTTCAGTCTTTTCATCCTTCAGTCTTCTACTTCAGTTTGTCTTCAGTGTAAGTAGTTGGAGAGGAGTTTTAGGGATTCAGTGAGTTATTGTCATCACTCACTGAATCCATCATCTTCTCCTTGACTCGGTCTTCACCCTTTAAGTTCCGCCTTACTGAGTGGAGAGACTTCTTCTTCGCCTCATACTGAGTATCCTGAAGATGACTCACTGAGAGACTATGCACTCAGTGACCTGTTAGTGTTAACGGATTAAACACTTGGGCTATTTTCTATTCAAATCCTAGATTAAGGGGTTTGGGTATTTACTGAACCCAACATCTATTCTTAGCTAGGCAACAGTTATAGCAATTAGGATTGCTACCCTAGTCTAAGGCAACAACTACCGCACATCTATCTAAACAGTCAAGCATATAAGCAAATCCAAATAGTTTTCACGGTCCGAAAACTGTAGCATGATTCTCACCCCAATATAGTTAAAAACGTAGATAGAAGTGGGGCTATGAAACTTACCTTTGCCACAACAATGCACTATTCACTATTGACACGACTAGCATCTAAAGTTAATCTCCATGGCATCCAAAAGAATGTACGACGAGTACAATAGAATAGTTGTGACGCAACCTAATGCGTATACGATATTCTTAGAATACGGCTCATACGATAAAGAATTCAATAGAAAGTAACGTGTTGTAATTTTCGTGGATCATTCATGTCGTTACTTTCAAAAGTACATTATCGTTCTCAAAAGTTTATAATTCATATCTCAAAAGTTCAGTTTTAAAGTTTCGTGTGGTGGTAAGAAACATAGACGCGATGTACAACTCACGCGAAGGAAAAGAAGTCATCGACAGAGTCGAGACATACTGTCCATAACTTACACCAAATAGGCAAAGACATCGACCAAATTAAGAAATACTGACAATACTCAAGCCAGTCAAAGACTAGGAATTAACAACGACTATTTATGTAATATAAATAGGTTAATTGATAAGTTTCGGCAATTTACCCAATCACCCCAAACGTACATGGTTAATAACAAAAGACAAGTTTCCCTTTATCACTCAATTAATAAAGGTTTCTCAATCGTTATACATAATCATACAAGTTTACCCGAAATTACTTCATATACGGTATAGTAAATAATGTACTATAAATGACACGTTCGTTTATCCCAACGTTTCCAAATCAATACGACTTCCATAAGTTATATTATCAAAATAATATTTCCAGACAAGTTTATAAAAGTTAACATGTGTTACAAAACACGAGTTACCATCGTATTTAATAAGGGTTTATAATATATTAAACCATATCCGTCCATAATATATATTGTTATATAATTCAATAGTAGCTTAGACGTGAAAACGGAATATTTAGCTTTATCGCAAGAACAATTATACTAAACTCATTTAAACCAAAATGTTTAGTAGAGTACAACACACTGATCAATATAAATGTTATCAACAAGTTTATAAAAGGTATTTTATATTTATAAGACATGAATTATTATCGTAGTTCATAAATGGTTTATAATAATTAAAACCATATTTATTGACAATATATATCTGAATATCTCGTTATTAGTTAAAATGTGAAAATATAATACTTGGGCATATCGCGAAATAAACATATCAAACTCATTTCCGAGTCTTAACATGCTACACTCGTTTAAGCCATAATCAATATAACCATATATCAAATGTTACTTCAAGTTTATAAACCGTATTAAATGTTATAACGTATACACAATATTTGATATTACTCACAAATTGCCTACTTAGTTCCCAATGTTTATTGCTTTGTTTTACAAACATTTATTCATCGTTAACTCAAGTTTTATATCGTTGTATAAGTGATTTGTTACCAAATCATGTCGTTAAGTACATATATATGTATGTATATATATATATATATATATATATATATATATATATATATATATATATAGATATATATATATATCTATATATATATATATATATATATATATATATATATATATATATATATATATATATATATATATATATATATGTATATAGTTAACCCATTAGCTTACACCATTAACCGTTTCCTTAGTCTTGATATCTTATTATAATGATTTTAGTTCTAATATGTTCATTAATATTTGTTTCGACATTCCATTTCAACCACACTTACAACTTATAAACTATTATCGAGCCTCATCAATTCGTATCCATAACTAGTTTAACTATTTGGAGTATCCAATTTATAAGTCTAAATATATAGCCCGACACGTATCGGTGTATCAGTGTAAACCAATAACCGTTCGGTTTTACTTGTTTACTATCACCAAAACTTGTTAGTACTAGCATAACCTATTAATATTTATGTATACAATTATATATATTTATTACTTTTTGTCACCCCAAGATCCCAAAATAACAATAATCCCACTAATTCAAATTGTTACTTGTGGTAATGTTAAATGTATAACCCCTTTTTACTCATTCCATTTACAACTTATTAATCCCAAACAATTATTTCTTAACAAAATATGAATTATCATATTATAATCAATATCATGAATTTGTGAACCCCATGAGGTCTAAATCGACCCGACTAATCAAATCCATAACTGACTCAAACCAACTCGACTCCACTGTTCCAACTCGTGAGTCCACCCAACTCCGAGTCAACTCACATCACCAACCCTTGTTTTCCAGTTTCATGCCACACGAGGAGGTTTAAAACGCTAGTATATGATTTACTCTACGAAAATGACAACACAAACATGTACGACCTTTAACACCTGAGTTTTGTTAACTCCCACACGAAATCATTTGTCCACGTTTTTTTTAAACTGTTTCTAACAAGGATTTTACCACACGAGTCTTTAACAATTGTTTTACATCTTGTTTTTAATATCCACGAAAAGTAAACACGAATAATATATATATATATACCGAATCAAAACAAAAAATAAGAAGGGTGACGCGTTTTTATTTTTACCGTGGGAATGAGAAGACGAGGGGCTCTTGGAGGCGTCTCTAAGAGTACAACTCGTAACCCATCAAGCTTGAAACCTTTTAAAAACGTTTTACCAAGAAACCCTAATAATGTCGAAGCTTAAATCTCAGATTTGGAGCGCGTCGTTTAGATTCGTGGCGTGTGGGTTACAAAAACGTAACCACAATTGCCCGATCTATCATCTAGGAGTGGCGGTGTAATAGTTGGTAGTCGCCGGAATTTGGCCGGAGACCGGTGGCGGCGCCGGAACCCTAATATGGGTGGCCGGATAATGTAGAGAGAGTGAGAAAAGTTATTGTGTTTGTTTTTGTAGAGAGAGAGTGAGAGTGGAAGAAATGAGGGAGGTGTGAGGTGTGGGAGTATATATACTCCAAGGAGGGGCTAAACATGTATACTCCCAATCATAAGGGCGACTATGTAACTTCCTCAAGGGACCATAGATGTAACTTCGTAAAAATTTCTATATATTAGGTTTGGGGCTCGTTTAACCTAGTAAACGAATGATTCTAACTCAAGTTAAACTAAACAATCGCTCTAATCGACGTTTCTCCTATTACGATGCATCGAGGAATTTACGAGTTGTCACAGCCTCACCTCCTTAAAAGGAATCGCGTCCTCGCGATTCAATTCAAGTTTTACTCGTTGAGGTTTAAGGAGGCTTGTGCATACACACGGGGGTTCATCTTCACGTTTCCCTACTTGAATCTAGGTCCTTACTGTGAGTTTCTATGAACTTCGAAGACAGAGAGGCAACTTTACTAAAGTTGTTAGGTTTCATCATCCATAGTTTTGATAGGTCAACAAAGTTTAGACGTCCAAATATTAGGATTTCCTAAAGGGATAACGATTTCCTGATCGGCGAGTCATTTCTTTCTATTACACACGAAATGTTGGGAACTCTCTACTGAGTCCTGACGGTAGCTCAAGGCTCTGAGCTACTAGTCTCAAACTAGCAAGAACTTTCAGAAGGATTGATATAGCGGGGATTAAGTTCTCACGTTTACTACTCGCTTCACATAATTTCATGGTGGATCCGTAAGCATAATTCTAGGTTATCTCGGAGGGTTCAAGAGATTTACGTTGTCTATGTCTCCAATTGGTTTGTGAGTAACTTACATGTCCACCTAAACTAAAAACAGTTTCCTTGGTATTATTTCGAACAAGTTCAGGGTTGCTAAGTTGGGGTATTTCCATTTCTTCCCAATCATCTGATTTTAATCTTACATCCATAGAGGATCTCTTACAGTGTCTTTGAGGTACTATAGGGATAGGTGTGGTTATAGGAGATGTTAACTAAGGGAAAGTGTCCATAGTGGGAGAAAGTAAGGAGCTAAAGTTCGAAATGAGGTCTAGCTTATTGGACCAAGCCACTTTACCGGAGGGAGAGGATTGGGTACTACCTCACCTCCTTAAAAGAAGATAGCTGGGTTCTCTAGTGTTGCTATAACTATATGAGGAGAGACGAGCATTGTCATCCATACTTTTCCTTTTTACTAATTCACGGGAGGTGAATAGGTTGGTAAGACTACTAACAACCACTTAGGTAAAGGCGGGGATCTACTTCCAAGGTTTCGTCTATGGTGTAGCTTATCGTTTGGTGAGAGGTCCGAAAGGTTAGCAGGTGCTTCCCGAAGGATGAGAGAAGGATTATGTGATTGTCCTACAGAATGTGGTTAAGGTTTCTCCTTAGGATTTCAATATTTCTACTGGTCACGGAATCTCTACTAGATGAGAAGTCTAGGAAGTTCAGAGTATATCTCTATTAGAAAGTGTTGATTGCTTCTAGCAATCGGTCGGTTGACTTAGCATGATATCTAGGTTAGAGACGAAAGTACGACTCCTAAAAGGGAGTATGGGTTACTAACCAAAGTCAGTCGACTGACTCATTGGTGCACTTAACACTTAACGCAAGAGGTTTCAAGGTTCGATTCCAAAATCATAATCCCCAAAAGAAGTTCAACTACCAGTCGATATCCAAATCATTTCCTACATACGAGTGAACGTCAACGGCTCTAAGTAGGTATGCTAGAGAATTTCTCATCTGTGGTGTAAGGTACCATATTGATAGAATAGGGCAGGTATTACCATTTCTGGTGGTGTGACGTAGCAGACTATTGTTGACAAACAATGTTGAGGGTTCAATGTTGCTAGAGTCAACATTGACGGAACAATATCTAAGGATAATCCTCGGGGAACAACTTCACTAAAACAAGTCGTTAGATCGTTATCGATAGGGGTTCCTACATAGAGGATAAGGTACGACATCAACAGCACGTAAGGCACTACCTTAACTGAAAGCTGTTGGCGAAGAAACGTCGACCACAATATTATCGGTTTAGGAAATGAGCAACGTCGACTCGATGTCGTCGCTTAAATCAACTTCGAGTGAATGGTATGGTTTCGGAAGTTTTCTCAACCATCGGCTCAAGACTAGGCTTGAGGTATAAGTGTCGGTAACAGGGTTACCAACGAAATGAGGCTCGATGACAAATCCACGGTGTTACTACCGAAACGATGTGGAATGTTAATTCCAACAAGATTACTATCGAAATACGGTGGAATAATAATTCCAATACGGTTACTATCGTAATGCGACCGGACGACGTTTCGAAATAGAATACCGCCTAAAGGTCGAAAGACGATTTTAACAAGGTTATCAACGAAATGGAGCCGAATAATAATTCGAGGCCAAACGATGACTCGAAGTCAAATTACGAGTTAAAACTCGGAACGAGATCAAAATCTCAAATTCGAAACCCAAAGACCAAAATCCAAAACCGAATCCAAAATATTCAAGACCCAATCCAACAGCTCAAAACAGTTTCAAATGCTCGGATAAGATCAACGAGTCTTACATCGAAAAACAATTCGGATAAAAACAGTGCCAATCGGGTCTCGCTCGATTTATGGCGAACTACGCTCAAGTGCTACAACCAAGAATTTCACATAAAACAGAGACGTATAGTGATGCCAGAAGTGTTATGATTCAAGAGGTGTTAAGATGCCAGTTTATCGTGTGTGAGTGAGGCTTTCGTGATGTTTAGCGAGTGTGAGTGTGCGAGTCTACCTTAAGTTTATCGTTCTTAAAACCAATCTCAAATTCGAACAAAATTTGTTATAACAATTCCCAGTATTTGTAAAATTTACCTCTGAGACGGACATAGGTGATCAGTCCATATCCTGCTGTCTCTGGCTGAATATAGGTGATCAGTCTATATTCAATCGAGGTTCGATAAATTTTTATTAAGTAAGGCACAACTAGTTTATAACCAACTCTTAATATATATTCCCAACTTCAATGTTATATGCCCAACATGTATTCATTTCCTCATCTCAAAAATATCTCGTTGTTTCATTTAGTTATTAGCGTTAGGTATCATCGTGTGTGTGTGTGTGTGGTATCGACTCGACAAGACACCATGAATGCACTCAATTAACCATAATGCGACTCATAATGACATAATGAGATGTCTAAACGATAAACCCTATAGTTTAATAAGTTTCGGAATGAATAGTTAGATCTTATCGAATTCGTCAATTCGATAAACTCAACCATTTATTCATGTCGCTTATTATCCACAAGCCAGTCACATCCTAACGAGTCATAAGGATAATTCACCCATTAATAACGTTATCCTACATAGATAGCGGGCGCCTATTAGGTTCGTCAACCTAATAAGTCCGTTATCCACGTGGATCAACGCTATTAATGTTAGGTCATCCGTAACCCACGCACACACATAAATGACATTAAATATTCATAAATGACACCCTTCGATAAACGTACCCTCGAAACATTTAATGACTCCTTTATTACAAAACATTTCTATTTTTAAACGTTGGTTCCCTTTTTAAAATGCCGGATAACAAGGCGAGCCCTGCTATCAAAGGTTTAGTACAAAACCATTTATCATCTATATCTTCTAGTACTATTTACTAGTACATATGTATATATATAAATTTCGATATATTTTCAATATAAATTCATTCATCTCACTTATAAATTTCAATGAAAATTTCAATAAAAATTTCAATAAAAATTTCTATAAAACTTTCAACATAAATTTCGAGTCACTATTCGTTTCGAGTTCCCAAGTCCGAGTCATGACTCTCGGTTTTTACAAAAATCATATTACCCAAATAAATACTAAAGACCGTGTTACGGTACTGTCAGGGTAGTCGAGACTAGAAAGTCACGATAACACCAGACGTAGCGCAAAATTGACATATATATATCATATAGTCAAAAATAAACAATTTTCACAATTCTAATTAATCCTTCAAACAATCTCATACCAATCTCGCCATCTAAATAGATGATGAGTTGCCTTTTACTCATCATTTTAAGCCCGAAAACCCCACAAAACGTCTAAAAACATTGAAAAATAACTAATTATATTGCGGATATCCTTGGAATGTGTTTTTATGTGTTTCAGGTACAAAGGATCGAAAACAGGGCAAAAACGGACAGAAATGAGCTCGGAATGGAAAAAGTGCTTTGCAGACGAAGCCGGAAGTGAATTTTCTGCATTTTCAGAGCCCGGGATACACATTTGGGAGTGAGCTTGGGGAATCAGATGAAAAACCTAAATAAACCCTTTAAAAACACTTTTAATCCTAAATCTTAAGCACTAAATAAACCATTTCCCCTTTGACCTACCCATTCACTTGAACCCCCTCCCATGAACCTTTTAACCCATTTCCTGATTTTACCCAAATCCCCTTTTACCCTTTCAAACCCAGAAACAAAGAAACCCAAGAACATTGGCGCCAAAGTTTCCCTCTTCTCTCCCCATCACTTTCCCCTCCTGTCCCTCTCATCCCAGATACCCATTTCCTGATTTACTTGTTGGTATTTAGAAGTCATCAGCAGTCACCAAAGTTGTTTGAACCTGTTTTTGAGTTTGTTTTTGCAAAGTTAAAAGGCTTCACAGTTGGTAAGAACATCTTCTTTGCCCCTAAGGGAGTGTTTGGATTAGCTTGTATTTTGGTTCAAATTCGTGTTTTGACCCATGTTGGGTTATTCCTTAGTCAAAGTAATTCTTGGTTAAGAGGTTTTATATAGTATCCATAACTTTTGTTTTAAAAAAAAAGCTTGAGATTGGTTTTCAAAAAAAAAAAAATATGTTTTCTGATTTGCCTTAACAGCAGCCAATCCCCTTCTTTTGCTTAGATTTAGGTGGCTTTAGGTTAGAGTTAGGATTAGATTTTGGTGTTACAAAGTAGTTAGAAATACTAGGATTCTCTGGCTTAGCTTATTAGTAGGTAGGGAGCTTAATTGTTGGCTTATTTTACCCCTCAAAACTCCCCATTCTGCCCTGTTCAGCAACCCACAACAGCAGGTGTGGAGCTTTTAGTTAGTTCTTATTAGAGATCTTATGTCAGCTTATTAATTCTCAAGTTAGGTTCCCCCGTAGTTCCTATAGGATATTGGATTAGGCTTCTAGCTTATTGAGGTTTTTGATAGCTTTTTGTTAGCCTTTGTTTTTCCTTTTAAGCTGTCCCAAACCCAAACAGACCCTCACTTGTTTTTGGCATCTGATTGTTTTTCTACCACCTGCTCAGCCTGTTGTTAGCTTACTTTCAAGCTTAGTTTTTGTAAGAAATTCTTATTTTTGTTTATAAATTAGTTTCCAAAAGAAAAAAGAAAAAAAAAAAAAAAAAAAAAAAGGGTAGCAAAAAGCATATAGGTAGGATTCAAACCCAGTACCTATAGCCTTCCTCAGGACCACACACCCAACCTCCACTGCCATCAATGCCCTAGGGACTTTTCATTTGATTCTTGCAATGTTTTGTACTTAAAGTGTTTTTCAGTTATTGTAGTTTTAGCTTATTTCTAATTTTCACAGCTTATTTCAACAAGCACTAGTGTAGTTTTTTTATTTTTCATAGATTCATTAATATTATAAGTATTTTCTGTGAATTTTGTAGGATTTTCTAAGATTTTTTAGTATTTTTTAATTATCTAATTAGATTAATTTAGTTTTTAATTCGTAGAAAATAAAATAAAAGTCGAAAAAATACCCGGCTTTTTTTCTAAAATCATTTTTAGTCATGTAGAATGTAGGAAAATTGTTTTTGCACTCGTAGGACTTAAATTGCATATTTTTTTACTTTCGGGGCTCGGTGTGTTCCCGGTTTTTAGCGTTTTTGCATTTTAGCACCTTAGGATGTAGTTTAGCGTCGTTTTATTGTTTCTTAGGCTTAGTAGTAGTTTATTTAGAGTTTACATTGTTTTACGTACTTTATGTTCACTCCCGTTCTTTATTTTGTTGAATTACGTAATTAAAATCAAAATTCGTTTAACCAACTCAAGTCCTAATCACGAAACTCAACGACACCGTCAATTTCACACCTCGTTGGGACACGACCCGGGGAAATCACTTTCCCGGTATCACTTTATTCACATTCGTGAGCTTTGGTACGTTAACCATTTTCCTAAAAGGTTGATTTGTCGAATTTCACGATTAATTTGATAAATTGATATTGTGTTTATTCACCACACTCACAAAAATCGAAATCAATAGACAATCAAACATACCCAACACCATTAAACACTTCCAATTAACTCTTCCAATTTCCAAAACACAACCGATTAACGGGTATCAAATCTAATGTTTGTCAATAACTTACCAATTACCCAAAACACCACAATTAATTTGTTATTCAATTAAGGTTGTTAATTGAAATGTCATTCGATTCCAAAAATCTGATTCATACCAATGATTCAACGTTAACCAAATAATCACACGTTAATCTAATTTATCATCTGAAAACACTTACTGGTTTCACATATCAGTATAACATTAACGGACATGAATTCATTATTAGTAATCAAAACCGATTACCACTTGTTTGACAAATTTTAAAGAGTAAAACAACGGTTTACGAGGGTTTCGACTCAAAATCGTGACACAAGACCATCACCAATCGACATCATCAAAATCATTATAATCCATCATCTAGTTATGATCAAGGGCACATAAACATGATAAGATGAAAAACAAGTGAACATGACACACACACGATACCAACACACCAGTTTACATGCTTTATCAGCTTTAACGCGTTTTAGATTCGTGTTCATCAAAATTTAATTGTGGAACTCACGTTCACGAGACAAAAGGCCTCGTTTGTGACTCCCTGACTTAGTTATAATAGTACCATTTCCTTTATATTCCCAAATCCTTTCCACGACCACTACTAATGTGCAAGTTTTAAATCAAGTGGTGAGATTACGCCAAGAAATTACGTAACCATGATGCTTTGAGAGTATCCGCATTATTGATAAATAATGTTGAATTATTGGTTATCACATTCTGCATTCAATTATTCACTTTGATCTTCCAAATACATTCCAATAGATCCCACGTATTTGTGTATATTCATACAAAGTTTTCTCTTTATTGTTTTGGGATATACCCAAGGCAACTACTTAATATAAGTTAAGTATTATAGATTTAAGGTTTGGGACTCCACACTCTGTGATAGGTATAGCGCGTGCGAAAGCATGAGGACATGCTTTCTGTACATGTATAAGCATGAGGACATGCTTATAGGGCGTGCATAAGCATATAGAAATGCTTATGGGGTATGCGTAAGCATGAGGACATGCTTACTGTGTGTGTATAAGCATGTGAAGTGCTTATAGTGAACTACTAAGATAGGCAGACTTAAATCGTCTACTAATAGGGCACACGCTCAAACAAGTGTTCAATCAAACCATTTATCAAATCAGCCCTAAACATCTCATCAATCATCTTATCACTCAATTCGTCTAATGTGTTCTCAATCATCCATATCAAATCAATCGAGTTCAAAATTCCGAACTCATAATATACCGTTAACTCAAATCAAATCCGTATTATCTCGATAATCACATCTCATTTACCCAAAATCAATAATCATATCTCCAAATCATAATGTTTCCATAATCAGTTCACAATATCCCTTAACCGATCATCTCATAATTCAAATCGCAGTTCATACCATAATCAATTAAGAAGCTTCGGCTTGGCAAGCGGGCGTGCGTCGGTAAAGGATCAATTTTCTTAAAAAGTCGTTATAGTTTAGGGTTTATAAAATACCTAATTCTCTATAACCTTGAGCTATGATACCAATCTGTAACACCCCCAAATCTTGGTACAGCGGAAGACTTAATCAAGTTTTCAGGGCGTTACTATTGGATTGTTATTGCACAGAAGTATAGCAAAAAGATAGTCATTTAACATTCAAAACCAATCCCAAGTTTAAGTATTCAAAACATTTAATCCAAAAGTATAATTATTAGGCCCAAAACATGATTTAATAAAATAGGTCTCCATAGTTTATCAGAGTCAGAAATGATCCTTGAACCCTGCCTTCTTGCCAAGCTTCCACAAACCACGTAATCCAAACATCTTTCAAATACCTGAGAAATCATGCTAAAAGGTCAGCTTACGCTGGTGAGTTCATAGGTTTAAGTTCAACAAAATCATAGTGGACCAGTAGAAGTTGATTTGCTATGCAAGACCTAAGATAGATAAATACCGATCCTACCCGGATCACCAACCAAAAACATGTCCCGCATCCAGGGACTACTCGGGCCCAGCGACTCTAGTCCAGCACTGTCGTGGCAAAATCTATAACAATTGACAACCCCGGACTAGGTCGAGGTAGAAGTCTATTCTTAGCTAGGCAAGAGTTATAGCAATTAGGATTGCTACCCTAGTCTAAGGCAACAACTACCGCACATCTATCTAAACAGTGAAGCATATAAGCAAATCCAAATAGTTTTCATGGTCCGAAAACAGTAGCATGATTCTCACCCCAATATAGTTAAAAACGTAGATAAAAGTGAGGCTATGGAACTCACCTTTGCCACATCAATGCACTATTCACTATTGACACGACTGGCATCTAAAGTTAATCTCCATGGCATCCAAAAGAATGTACGACAAGTACAATAGAATAGTTGTGACGCAACCTAATGCGTATAAGATATTCTTAGAATACGGCTCATACGATAAAGAAATCAATAGAAAGTAACGTGTTGTAGTTTTCGTGGATCATTCATGTCGTTACTTTCAAAAGTACATTATCGTTCCCAAAAGTTTATAATTCATATCTCAAAAGTTCAGTTTTAACGTTTTGTGTGGTGGTAAGAAACATAGACGCGATGTACAACTCACGCGAAGGAAAAGAAGTCATCGACAGAGTCGAGACATACTGACCATAACTTACGCCAAACAAGCAAAGACATCGACCAAATTAAGAAATACTGACAATACTCAAGCCAGTCAAAGACTAGGAATTAACAACGACTATTTATGTAATATAAATAGGTTAATTGATAAGTTTTGGAAATTTACCCAATCACCCCAAACGTACATGGTTAATAACAAAAGAAAAGTTTCCCTTTATCGCTCAATTAATAAAGGTTTCTCAATCGTTATTCATAATCATACAAGTTTACCCGAAATTACTTCATATAGGGTATAGTAAATAGTGTATGTAAGATCGAATATTTATTGTGTTGATGATTTGGGTGGTCTTGGATGATCAAAATACATGTTAGACATTTTAGAGAGAGAAAGTAGAGACAGGGAGTTTCTTGGTAGAGACTTGCTTCACAAAATATGGAATGTTAGATTAAAGAAAAGCTCCAACCTTTCCATGGATGCAAGGGGTATTTATAGTTATAATGCATACGTCCTCCTATCGGACTGTGGATCAGGCATACAGTGGGTAAAGACCCGTCCTTCCTCCACGGAGTTACACTACGCTAAACTAGGCTTATAACTAACTAATAAAACAGTAAACAACGATATGTCTACGAGCTAACATATGCTAGACTATAGATGGGGTGACCGACACTTCACTATGGAATTTCCAATTCCTAACAATCTCCCCCTAAGGGAGGTCACCCCATGTTTTACATTTCGAATCCTAGCATCCTAATTTGACTTCTGTTCTGAGCTCGTAGACTTCAATTCTTCAATGTCCACATTCTTTGTGCTTTTGTAGTGACTCTTCATTGTCTGATTATTTTGTACTTTCAGTGGAGGTCTTTGAACTGATCCACATCTTTGATGATCTTCGAGCTTTCATTGAGATCATCAGCCAGAGTAAATCTCTGGTTCATCCATAGTTGTGTTGCCATCATGTGATGTTGTGACTTTCAGACCGACATGCTCACACTTTCTGGATCATGACATCTTTTCATCAGAGTAGCGGAAGCTTTTACTGGTTCAAGATATTTGCAGCAGCGTAGCAGAAGCATAGTATAAAAATATCTGAGCGAGGTTCTATAGATATGCACAAGTCATGATTTCTTCAATTAAGTGTGGATGCTATGAGCATGCGGCTTTGGATTTACTTCTCAATTCTGATCAGCTGCAATCGTCCAATTGTACCTTCAAACAACAGTTAGCAATAAAACACACGAAAGTGTCTTTGATCACTTTAGTTGAATTGAGGTACACAGCCCATGGTTCCCCGTTGATCAGTACAAGTACTGCCTGTGATCAGGTATAATTTCGAAGAATCTCCTTGACAGGGTTTCGCAGCTGTTCTAGCCGTTCTCAAACCGGAACGTCTCAAAGAAGACAACACAGAGTGAGTGAACCAGCGAATTGAGATTCACTGATTGATGAAAAATTGATTTAAAAACAATCGCGTATTAGTTGAAGAAAGAGTTTTGCAATACGACGAAGGTTTTATGAGAAAGATCAATTTTCAATCAAAAATACCTTTTGTATATGAAAGAGAATACACATTCGATGTGCTAGAGAAAAGAAGAATTTTGCACACCGAACGGTTTTTCCAAAAATATTTTTTCAATCAGAGATACTTTTTGAGTTTGAAATATGAATACACATTCGATGTGCTAGAGAAAAGAAGGTTTGCACATCAAATGGTTTTTCCAAAAGTATTCGTCAATTCATTTCCTGGACCAAGGTTGATTCAAGAATGAATCGCCACATTGTTTCTATCCAGTTGTCACAAGCTTGATCTTTTGCAAGATCTCACATGTCACCCAACAAGAGCTTGTTTGATGTTGGCTCTAGAAGGATTTCCATCTTCCTCGTGAATATTTTCATATCACTCGGATGTTCTGGCAATACCAAAAGGATAATGCGTAGGACTCTTAATATATTCTTACTTTCCACATTGTATGAAACAACAAGTCTTCATTAACTTTGTGTCCTAATGAGATATTGTGGATGATCTCTTGGCTCTAGACTCAATTGTGCACATTTGGTTTCCTATGTCGGAGACTAGGGAGAGGGTCTCCTTCTTTAATATCAACAATCTCTAAGAGAAAGTCGATAGATAATGTCGGTTCCCCGTGAGAATCAAACAAGCCCTTTTAATAGGAACTTGAGTAGCTTGGGAAGTTTAGTGCAGTGCGTCACTGGGTCCATGACGTCTTGTCTTCAATTCCAGTGTTACCTTAGTAACCACCAATAGCATATGTATTGAACCCGGTTACTGCCCTAAGGTTGAATTATTGGAGGGCTATTTCTTTTCACCTTTTTCACATTCAATTCTTTTTCATTCTTCAACCCCTTCAGTGCTTACCGAGACTTCATTACTAGAACCTTGTTGGGTTTATTCCAGTACTAGCTCAGTCTCAGTCCGCACTCTTCCCATTTCTCATTTTTCTCCTTTTTTCATCATACCTAAGGACTCTACACTATCTAGTGGATTGTCCCTGGGTAGATCCCTCAGGTTCTGGCGGATCGTGGGAACGAATACCTAACCTAACCATCCTTATAACTCCATGCATAAAGTAAATTGGTCGGTCTTTTGGTATTGTTCATTCTTCCATCAAACCAATTGAAAAATCATTTGGAAAAATCAATCAACGTACTTGTGATACGAGAAAAGCATTTTGTACCTTAATAGTTTTGATCATTTAGAAATGCTCCCCCTCAACATGTGCATATGATCTTGAAATTGTTTAGCACATGGAGGCAAGAGTTCTTTGAAATAATTTCTTGATCACAATTTTCGTAGAAAAAGCCATTTGATTTTCTTTGGTAAATTCTCCTCCTCAATATGTGCATAGGATATTTGAAATCATTTTATCACATAGAGGCAAGAGTTCTTTTGAAGCACATCCACGATCACAAAATCCATTTAAGAAATCATTTACTCGCCCTCAATATGTGCATCGATATATGAAAGAGTTTAGCACATATTAGAGAGAACAAGCACAACTGAATCAAATCGATCATCCTTTATCAAATTTCATTATTAAATCACAAATTCTCCCCCGATCAAAAATATCAAACCCTTTGAGATTTTGGATCCCAAGTGATTTAATAAGGTTTAGAAAACATGGAAGAATATGTGGCCTTGTTTAAATACTCGTCTGGTTTTTGGTTAAATGCTCCTCCACAATCATGTGCATTATATATATCAAAATCGTTTGGCACATGAAGGAAGGAGAGCTTTGAAACAATCACCCTTTAAAACCGATTTGAGATTTAAATCACGATCTCTCCCCCGATCAAAAACTTCAAACCAATTGAGATTTTGGATCCTGATTGATTTAAATCATTTAGAAAATTTTGAGGGAAAGACGTGGCAAGATTTAATTTTGAAAAATGACTGATATAGACCAATTATAGACATTAAAGATTGTTAGTGTCAGGTATGGTAGTTTTTAAGAGATCCTTAAGTAAAATAAAACAATTTCACAATCAAAGAAGAACAGAAAAAAAAATTCATTTTGAAAGATCTTTGAGTCTTAAAGAAAATCATACCATGACATAACATTAAATCTTTAGATCACCACTTATATTGTACAATCCGGACTTTTATTAAGAAATATCGTTTGAAAATATTTTAATTTAAATCACTCTCCCCCTCAATCGATGACCGTAGTCGTTGATTGAGTTACTTAGATTTTGATAAAAATGAAGTCTGGTGATTTTCAAAATTTAGTCCAATTTATTTTCAAAACAATATTTTCCATTTTCAAAACAATATTTTTAAAATTGTTTTAAGAAAAATGGTATCATCCATTCTTAATCCTGCACAAAGATACGTTAGGTGGTTGAGAAGCTTCTGTTGTTGCTGTAGGGCTGGAAGAAAACCGTCTGCTGATGCAGTGAGACTTCTTACGTTGCATTTTAATGCCAACTGAGGTCAAATTAAGCTCCGTTTCTTCAATCACTTAGAAGAAAACCATCTGCTGAAGCAGTGAGACCTCTTACGTTGCATTTATGCCAACTCTCCATGGAAGTCCAATTAAGCTCCGTTTCTTCATTTGTCGACCCAAGATATAGTTACCCTTTCCTTTCGGCATCCAATAATCTTATTATGTGGGATCCGGATCAGGAACATTCTTATACCAAAATACCTGCATATGTTAGTGAACACACATACAGATATATGGTGGTCGACATCACCCAAACAACAATCGACTAATAAAAGTCAATTCAACATATCAATCGGATCATAAAAGGTATGGGAATAATGTTTTCATCAAACTCTAATCATCTAATCCTAACAATCATATCCTAGGCACCTAGTCCTTCAACGTAGGTTAACATAATTTTCAATTAAGCATACAGGATAATTAGATAATCTCGTTAGATGATATAGATTTGAAAACATTCTCCCCCTCAATCAATGACTTATTTTACTCGAAGTTTAAAAGCGCTGAAGTCATTGATTGAGATTTCAATTTTTCCGAAAACTCTGAAACTGATTGATTTACAAGCAACTCATTTTCCACCAATTTAGTTAAAACAAATATTTTTCTGAAAAATTTTAGACGGAAAAATATTTGAGTAGGAAGAGCAGTCCTTCGACATACTTTCCTCAATTTGTTTTTAAGATAAGTGCACGAAATTTTTGAAAATTGGTTTAGCGCAACACTTTCCTTCCTTGAAGAGCGGGTTGCTATCGGAAATAATAGCAAGCCATAGTTTAAGTCCGGGTTACAGTCTGAAATAACTGTAAACCATAGTTTGTGACATGTTTTGGAAAAGAATATTTACACCTCCTGCTCGAACTTCATCTATAGTCCCGTGCCATTATTGAATGACATTTCTAAGACCGCAGATGTTATCGATACCAGAAGACATGTCTTGAGAAAACATATTTTTGGTCTTTTTCAAATTTTTTGATTTTTATGGATTTTTGAAGGTTTTATATTTTTCTATTTTCTTTTTGTTGGTTTTATATTTTTGTATTTTGTTTTTAATAAATATATACAAAGATAAAATAGATGATATAATTTAAGAAGATGATGATACGAGTACCGAGATAAGGATATCGAGCAGCACGTCGTAGAAGATAAAAGTCATCTCTTAAACTTCCACCACCAAAGCTTCCGAGGCTCCAGAATAGAAGATAGAACATGAGCCTTTGAGAAAGGGAGACTTTGGCAGCTTCCCCCCAAACCGAAAATCCATTAGATGAGCAGATTCGAAGCTCTATTTCAAGCTTGCCTTAGCCAGGTGCACAGAAAAGCACACCATTATCATAAATCCCGCTGCTCCATTTAAGAATGATAATCGAGGATCTCCATTCGGGGTTATATCATCAAGAAGAAGAATAGCAACGTATCATCCCATATTTGAATACCTCTTCTCAAATTCCTTTTCCACTGAAGTCTAAAGCAATCCATTCCGAAAGGTGTCAAGAGAACAATTCCCCCAAGTAGTTGAATTGATGCAGTTAGCCTCTTTGTATAATGCTCAAGAACTCTCCCGAATACACTTCATGAGGGGAATGAAAACACCTTCCCATGTTCACATTTTTCTTCCCTGATGAACATGTATGAAGCTCAAGAATCCGAAGTACACCAGTATCCAAGAACTCTCCCGAATACACATCATGCCCGGAGAGAAAACACCTCCCCAATGTTTGTGGCAAACAATGGATTTCTTCCCTGATGATCGTGATAACATCGAGATCATCACACACTTGTGTACCTCTTATATCTTCAGAAACTTTCTCTAACATCACTTCCCCCACATAGTTGGAATAAAAACACTAAACGCCATGAGATAAACATTGAGTTTCTCTGCGGTAATGACCTTCGTCTTCCCGGGATATCTTCAATCACTTAGAAGTATTAAGTTCATCAAGTTTACTCGCGTTTAGATGCTTGTCTCCTTCCCCCTTGCTGGTTTTGACACTTCAGAATCAGCAACATCTTATCAGCCAAAATACTTGAAATCTTTTTGAGAAGACCACTTTTAATCTTTGTGAGAATCAACTTGCTGAAGAATATGAGCAAGTCTAATTGGGGATTAAATCTGACATTTCACTCTCCTTGATAAGGTTTTAAAAGGTACCATTTTGAGGGGTCGTTTAAGCCCTTATTTGATCACTTTTGTATCCGTTATTGCTTAATATCGTTCCTTTCACTTTTTAGGTCTCTTGAAGGCAAAATGCTGGAATGGCACTTATTTGGACGAAAAGGCGCGAATATATGAAGAAAATGGCCAAAGTCAGAATCGAGACACTCAAAGCTGCTGAAAACATAAGGCGACGGCGTCAGGTGTTAATTGCGACGCCGTCAGAGGATTTTTTGTGACGATACAGTAGCCAAAAACTCTATTTTCAAGTGACGACGTCGGGCTTTAAAAGAGTAGGCCGTTGCTACTCAGACGGCCTAGATGCAACCCAGACGACGTCAGAAGCTGAAGAGGACGGCGTCACAGACATAAGGTGACGCCGTCGCAAGGTTAACGTGGCCAAGACGAAACCCTAATGACGGCGACACGACGGCGTCACGAAACATAAGGTGACGCCGTCGCATATGTAATCTTATATATAGAATCCGAATTTTTCAGTTTTAGAGAGAGTCTTTTGGAGTGAAAACCTAAAACCGAACCTAAGGTGTCTTGTACAGTATTTTAGGGTTTTAAACCCTATCTTACATCCAGATAAGTATTTACTTCATTAATTCAATTATGTCTTTGATTATTTGTGTGTATGCTTGCATGTTCTCCATGTCCGGGTAATTTATGTGTGTGTTTGCTTAGGCAAGTATGAAACTTAATTATTGAATATTGATTGGTTGTTTCTTATCTTAGTTGATCAATGATCTAGTAATGCAATAGGTCATTCGTTGTGTACTTAATGCTTGATTCATCTTTGTGAACCTTAGAATATAATTACCTGAGTAGTTGTAGGCTAAATTATCCAAAGAGTGCCTTAGAGTAAGAGTTTATCATCCCTAGTGGGTTTTGTAGACGAGACCCTTTGGTAAGTTCAAAGAGTTAGGGAGAAACGCATACCCTACAACTTTAGACACACAACGCAACTAAGAATAAGGACGTGACAACTCAACCATCAATAGGAGATAAATAAGGAGTAGTACAACCTAAGTAAACACATCTTTAAACTATCATACGAGCACACATTAATTATACATAGACTCCCACAACCTTAGTTTAGATAATTAGATAATAGTAGAGTAATCGGTAGAAATACCAACCCCCCAAATCCAATACCCGAGATTCGTACCTTTCCATTTCATAAAATATAAAAATACAAAAAATAATCTTCCTCAACCTTAACCTTAGCGTAGTAACTTCTTACTAGCATTCCTATTCCCCTAGAGAACGATATCAATACCCGTGGCTTACCCTAATTACTACACTACAACGATTAGGTTCACTGCCTAGGGTGTTATAAAACTTTCTCGAAGAAAAGGAAGTTTCCTTGACCTCGAACGACGCGTGTAGCGTTATCAAGTTTTTGGCGCCGCTGCCGGGGAATAGAATAGCTAGTTAGTAGTCCACCTCGTTTAGGTTCTTTACTTGATTCCTATCAATTAAATTTTTCTCATTTTTAGCTTTCTCTTAGTCTATCCCCCTTCTTCGTGACCTTTGTTCGTAACACCCATCACTTTTCATCATGGAGGATGATAACCAACCACCACTCATCAACCCACCGCCAAATAACCCGCCAAGAGCCCGTACTATTGGCGAATACTCAAGACCAAGCCACCTAGGCTATAGGAACCCCATTGAGCTTCCCGACCAAGCCCAAACTACGGCCCTGCGATCCGACACCATCCGGTTGGTGCAAAACGGATGTGCATTCCATGGACTTCGTTCCGAAGATCCAAATCAGCATCTGAGGGATTTCCTCAAAATTGTCGATTCCATCGACCTTGATGCTACTACTCGGGAGACCACGCGCCTGCGTCTCTTCCAATTCTCTCTACGGGACCAAGCTAGTAATTGGCTTGAGCGACTTCCCGCTGGCTCCATCTCAAGTTGGGATGATCTTACCACTCGCTTCCTTGCTCAATTTTTCCCACCGGGGAGAACCACTAAGCTTAGGAATGACATCTTGATGTTCCAACAACGTCAAGGTGAATCTCTCTACAAAGCATGGACTCGATTAAAGGACTCACTTCATAAAGTCCCTCATCACGGCATTGATCTTTGGCTCCATGTCCAAATTTTCTATGATCATGTCAACTTCCCCACCAAGCGATCCATTGACCAAGCGGCCGGTGGAAAACTTAGTGATCTCACCGCGGAAGAATCATGCGGTATAATAGAGGACCTCGCCCTCTATGACAACGAAAGTTGGGATGACCCCCGTGAGCTGCCCAAAACCGTTAAGGCAATCTCCTTGCCTTCCATTAACTCACAACCTTCCGACCGTAGGATGATCGAACTTGAAGATCAAGTTAGATTCCTCATGAGTTCCTACAAAAATCCTAAGTCCTCACGACAAGTGAATCAAATCACTCTACCTTGTGAGTTATGCAATTGTCCCCATGACACTCGTGATTGCACAAGGCTCCCCGAACAAGCTTTTGAGGAATACGCCTCCATACGTACCGACGGAGCGGGAGAGAAGTGGTACACTTTCAAACCCGAACAAAACAACTTAGGAAACTCGTACAACCCCTCATGGAGAAATCACCCTAACCTTAAGTGGAACCAAAACTCAAGCACACCCCAAAGCTCATCTAGTGCGCCCACTAAGTTCAATTCTTTTAATACCGGGAACCCCACTAATCTTGAGACAATTGCATCTAGATTTTTGTCATCCCAAGAGACTCGATTGAATAAGCTTGAAGCCGATTTTAAGCAAAAACAAAGCGAGATGACAACCAAACTTGATGCCCTCTTAAAAGCCTTCAATGAGCGGGAAGTTGGAGCACTCCCAAGTGATACCATAAAGAACCCAAAAGTGAATTCGATTGCGTCGACTTCATGTTCTAGTTCACCATGGGAGAGTGCACATCCATGCCCCTCGCACCCGACGGTTCACTCGGTAAATGCTATCAAAAAGGGTTCCAAGCCATCCAAGAGGTACCAAGGCCCGACACCTTTGGTAGAGCCTACTCTTGAGAAACCTGTCAGCCAAGAATCCAAACCTAGTTTAGAGGAGGAGTACAAGGAACTCCATCAAGAAAAACCAATTCTTGAAGTCTTAGCTCATGCACCTTATTATAATGCTTTAAAAGAAAAATATGAGTTAGAACTTAGGCTTGGAAAACATGGGTCCGCTTTTGTGCGAAACAACTTACATAAGAAGCTAGACGATCCCGGGCTATTCACTCTTCCGTGTAGACTTGGAACTTCCAAACCACTCGACGCTCTAGCCGATTTAGGATCATGCATCAATCTTGTTCCGTTGTCCCTCCATAGAAGCCTTAACTTAGGTAAAATAGAACCAACGGAAACCATCTTAGGTCTAGCGGACGGTAGTGTGGCACGTCCGGTAGGAATAATAAAGGACATGGTAGTACACGTAGGAGAGTTGACTCTTTTGGCCGACTTTCATGTGCTAGACATGAATAAGGACCCGACATGCCCATTACTAGTTGGAAGAGGATTTTTAGCTACCGCTAGTGCCATCATCGATTGTAAGATGTCCAAAATAGTGGTAGGAGAGGGGAGTGCTAGATCCGTTTACGATGTTAAAAAGCATACATACTACAAGGATGAGGAAATCCCACAAGAGATTAGGTTGGATAGAGAGCCTTCTAGATATGGACCTTGGATTGATAAGAACATCATAGGGCCCCAAAGACCTTTTTACCTAGATAAAACCTTCGCTAGTAAAGCAACTTTCCAAGAAAAAGAAATGGCTAGGGACATGAAGTGAACCCGTTCGAGGACGCCTTAGTATTTAGGAAGATGACCGAGTTCCTAGGAAGCTTGCCCGTTAACCTTGTCATGAATAAGTGGAAAGTTGAGAAATCTGAACACAAGTGGGATTGGGATAGACCGCCTAGTGATGGTAATAGAGAGTGGCACATTAGGATACAAATCTATGATCCTGATGGTGAGAAGTTTGAAAAGACATATTTAACCGAACGTACTACTAGGAACTTGAATGATAAGTTTGATCCTTACGACATTGTTGAGGATAGACTTACTTATATCGGTACGTAGGAGCACGACTATGAGTCTAGCTACAAGACTCTTAAATAAAGAAAAGCGCTTCGTGGGAAGCAACCCATGCTTAATTGTTTGCTTGTTAGTGTCATATATCTTTTATTAATTGTTTATACTCATGTTTAAATTTGTAAAAATGCTTTATTTTGTTTTTAACCTCGTCTTAATTGCATATAAAGGTATTTTACATAAGGGATAAGTGTAGGGAGGATTACACACGTTTTCAAAAGAAACGTAAACATGAGAATAACAATTAACTAAAAGATATTTATGTTTGTTTGTTCGAGTCAAATGCTTGTATCGAGTCATAATGGATGTTTTTGCAGAAATTTTTCCAGATTCTAAAGATGTAAATTTTCCAGAATTTTTTCCAGAAAATCGCAGACCAGTTTTTGTTAGGATAACCTGACGGCGTCAGGATTGCAACCTGACGGCGTCAGGATTGCAACCTGACGGCGTCAGAAAGGAGTAAAAACATCAGATTACTTTTTTCTCGTTTTCTGAGCTACTTATAAATTTTTGGAATTTTCCAGGTCTTAATTTTCTTAGAAATTCTGTAAACATCCATTCCACAAGCATTATATCCTAGTTTAAATCGAGTCTTATATATATTATTACCGCCGATTTTACGCAAAGGTTTCGTTTGTTTTCTTCAAGTGTGCAGGTTTAGTTTGTCGAGAAGAAGTTACATAAGATTGGAAGGAGCTTTTCACGCAATAATTCTTCTTGAAAAGGATTTAACCACCACTTTACACGGATCCTACCAAGCTAATCAGGGGAGTATTAGTTTCTTTCGTTTTTAATTACCTTCCATTATCATAACTTTGATACTTTCGGGGAACATTGGGGACAATGTTCAGTTTAAGTGTAGGGAGGGAAAATAAAACGGGAACTTTGAAACTATGCTTATCCTTGATTATTTGCTTTGTCCAATTGCATTTGCGTAATAAACCATGAGAAAATGTCGGTTAGGGTAATTTTGGCACCAAATTTAAAATTTTTCATGACATATAGGAGTGGGCCATTAGTCTTAACAAAAGCGTCTCATGGATAGGAAGTTGCATGACTAGCACAAAAACCCTTTACCACCCAAATTCCACCTAAAATGTGAGGATCGCCTTTAGATTAGTAGGAATTAAAGCATTCATCTTCAATGCTTAGAGTGTGAACTGGTAGTATATTAGATTCTAGAACTTGTTTTGTGATGCATTTCGAGATCGCAAGTGAGGCTACACTTGTGTAGTTAGGAATAACTAAATGATAAGAGGCATTAGGATAACCCTTGTTTGATACCCGTAATATAATTACTTCTTCCATATCGGTTGAGTAATTCCCCCACACCCTTTGCGTTGTACTCATCTTTAGTACACGATACCCCTAGTTAACCCCTCAGAGCCTATCCTTTTCGCGGTTCTCGTGATGTTTCGGTTTTTCCGGAATATCAATGAAGAGCATTGTTTACACCCCACCCCCAAATATACACCCAAATCGCCTTAGCCTACCCCTTATGCACTCACTTTTAGTGCAAATGTTTGTTATCATCCTAAACCCTTAGTTCAATTATCTAGTTGCTTGCATAAGTTGCTAAGTCGAGTCATATCCTTTGTATACAGTTTTGGGACGATTGGGATTCATGGGAAAAGTTAAAGTTTATGAATTGACGGGAAGGGAACGTTAAATTCAAATTCCCTTTGTTTGCGTAATAATGTACCCCAAGTGTTTTGATCTTTTCAATTCAGGTCAAATTAGTGTTAGAGTAATAAAAACTCAAGTGTAGGGATGTGCCTATAAATCCCTATCATTTTGATGTTACCATAGAGGATGGTAGAGTAAAAGTGTATAAAAAAATAAATAAATAAAGAAATAAATAAAGAAATCGAAAAAAAAAATAGAAAAAGAGAAAAAGAAAAAACATAGAGTGTAAAAAATATATATATATATATATATATGGGCTACCATCCTACATCTATCCTTTAAATTTATGTTTGTTTATTTCCGTTACCTAGAGTTTTAGAGTGTCGAGTCTTGGCTTAACAACGCCATTCTTCGTATGCATTTAACATAGAGATTTTTGACTTGCCACCACTAAATAGCCTATCCCACCAAACCCTTGTTTCCCTACCGTAAGCCTAACATTACAACCCTTTAAAAGACCTCTTTGATAGTCTTTCCTAGGTGCTTACGCCAAAGCGATGGAGGTTTGATCTATTCTCAAGCCTATGGTAATCTATGTACTAGGACCGGTTAATGAGTGTTTATCTTCCATTTCCTATTTGTTATATTTCATATATACACCCGAGAGAGATGTGAGTACCCAAACACCCCATGTGAGGTGCTAGTATGTAATTTCCGTGCTTGTTATGACTTTTGCGGGGCTTATATGTGTTGAGGACCGTTTTGAATTAATGCTTCATGACCCCTAACTTATAAATTAATTGGCTAAAAGCACATTTGCTTGAGGACAAGCAAATAACAAGTGTAGGGATATTTGATAAGGTTTTAAAAGGTACCATTTTGAGGGGTCGTTTAAGCCCTTATTTGATCACTTTTTAGGTCTCTTGAAGGCAAAATGCTGGAATGGCACTTATTTGGACGAAAAGGCGCGAATATATGAAGAAAATGGCCAAAGTCAGAATCGAGACACTCAAAGCTGCTGAAAACAGAAGGCGACGGCGTCAGGTGTTAATTGCGACGCCGTCAGAGGATTTTTTGTGACGATACAGTAGCCAAAAACTCTATTTTCAAGTGACGACGTCGGGCTTTAAAAGAGTAGGCCGTTGCTACTCAGACGGCCTAGATGTAACCCAGACGACGTCAGAAGCTGAAGAGGACGGCGTCACAGACATAAGGTGACGCCGTCGCAAGGTTAACGTTGCCAAGACGAAACCCTAATGACGGCGACACGACGGCGTCACGAAACATAAGGTGACGCCGTCGCATATGTAATCTTATATATAGAATCCGAAATTTTCAGTTTTAGAGAGAGTCTTTTGGAGTGAAAACCTAAAACCGAACCTAAGGTGTCTTGTACAGTATTTTAGGGTTTTAAACCCTATCTTACATCAAGATAAGTATTTACTTCATTAATTCAATTATGTCTTTGATTATTTGTGTGTATGCTTGCATGTTCTCCATGTCCGGCTAATTTATTTGTGTGTTTGCTTAGGCAAGTATGAAACTTAATTATTGAATATTGATTGGTTGTTTCTTATCTTAGTTGATCAATGATCTAGTAATGCGATAGGTCATTCGTTGTGTACTTAATGCTTGATTCATCTTTGTGAACCTTAGAACATGATTACCTGAGTAGTTGTAGGCTAAATTATCCAAAGAGTGCCTTAGAGTAAGAGTTTATCATCCCTAGTGGGTTTTGTAGACGAGACCCT
The DNA here is from genome assembly GCA_019973895.1 of Chrysanthemum seticuspe. Lineage (NCBI taxonomy): Eukaryota > Viridiplantae > Streptophyta > Magnoliopsida > Asterales > Asteraceae > Chrysanthemum > Chrysanthemum seticuspe. Next base: position 129,006,936 of record BPTQ01000004.1, read on the forward strand.
TTGGTAAGTTCAAAGAGTTAGGGAGAAACGCATACCCTACAACTTTAGACACACAACGCAACTAAGAATAAGGACGTGACAACTCAACCATCAATAGGAGATAATTAAGGAGTAGTACAACCTAAGTAAACACATCTTTAAACTATCATACGAGCACACATTAATTAGACATAGACTCCCACAACCTTAGTTTAGATAATTAGATAATAGTAGAGTAATCGGAAGAAATATCAACCCCCCAAATCCAATACCCGAGATTCGTACCTTTCCATTTCATAAAATATAAAAATACAAAAAATAATCTTCCTCAACCTTAACCTTAGCGTAGTAACTTATTACTAGCATTCCTATTCCACTAGAGAACGATATCAATACCCGTGGCTTACCCTAATTACTACACTACAACGATTAGGTTCATTGCCTAGGGTGTTATAAAACTTGCTCGAAGAAAAGGAAGTTTCCTTGACCCCGAACGACGCGTGTAGCGTTATCACTCCTCCAATTAGTGCTCTCCCCTAAACCGACAATCTGTTTGATAAAATCACAGATTAAGAAGGAGTCTTTAAATAATCAAATGCAACTCGTCTTTGGTCTTCTAACATGTAGCAGAGAATGTAGAACATACTATAGACTCGACCTTCTTCAAGATTGTCCAGTTGGGGATCAAAAGTTAACATCTTCAACTCACCAAATGCATTCCCGTTAACTTTGAAATAGCAAATCCCCTTAACTAAAATCTCTCCCAATCAAACAAGAACAGAGAGATGTTCATCAAAGAAATCAGCCCAGCAACTAGAGGCACTTTGTCATTAAACTCATCAGTCCGTATGAAGATGTCAACCAACGGCTCTTAAAAAGAAACTCCATGTAAAGATGACCCGATAAGAAGAAGCTCGGTTCTTACATGAGTTTGGAGTCGTTTAACCATTAATTTTCATAAATCAATCAACCATGCAGTAAATTCACACTTCTTCTTCCCCTCAAGAATTGCATACGGAGTTGCCATTCTTGATTGAATAAGTGAATATCTTCAACAAATGTAGTCTATTCACACTTCTCCCCCGCAAAATTAGCACATGATGTCTCCATCGTCATTATAGTTGAGCAAGTGGAATGAGAAAACAATCAACAGTAGCCCGGTTCACTTGATGACTGAAGCGCATGGAAAAAGTATGAAGCATATTGATGAGAATGGTCATAATAAGAAGATTTCTCTTCTTCCGAAGATAAAGCGGACTGAAACGTACACTTTTCTTTTCTTTAGAGAACGAGGCTTGAACTGTTGTGTTCAAACGTCATAAGAAGATTTCTCTTCTTTTGAAGATAAAGCGCACTGAAACGTACACTTTTCTTTTCTTTAGAGTACGAGGCATGAACTGTTGTGTTCATACGTCATAATCTCTCTCTTTTCAGCTCTCTTGGCAAAACATGTAATCAATCCCATTATCATTCTGTAGGCTCTTTGTCGTGACAACTGATGGAGAAAACCCAATATGATGAATTTGACCCTGAAGTAAAGTAACCCGAACTCGTGACTTAAACTTGCACATATGTAACAAAGAGCGGCGTCGAGACTTCATCCTCCATTGAATCTCTGAGTACTCTATACTCTTCAACCAACCAACCATCAAGTAATAGACGTACATCACCTCTTGAAAATCCGCAATTGAATGTGACACTGAGCACTACAACGTAACTCCTTAAAGTGATAGTTATTTTGAGGTAGTAAGCGCCCAATTCCCCCAAGTGGTAAAAGAAAAGGTAAAAGCCACCCAACAATAACTAGATTTCCAAGTCTTCGTTTTTTTTTTTTTTTTTTTTTTTTTTTTTTTTTTTTTGATAATAAGCTCGAACAAGGATCATGAAGAATCTTCATCCAACCATCCCCGATACCTTCAAATACTAAGTACACTCGACCGTGATATTTCACTTCAACCTCAAATAAATAATAGTGAATTAACCCCGTTGTCACATCTTGTTAAGATCTCAAATCTAGCCTCCCTTGATCTTAAAAGTGAACTTTGATAATGGTTTCATCCAGACCATGGTTAAATGCACATAACCCAGTAAAACCTTGTAATAACCAAACTACCATGACGAATATCCAAACACACATCCATTTCATGAAATACACCCTTTTATCCCTTCTTCGAAGCAGAAACCGTAGCACGAGCATCAAGTAAGATCCAGAATTACACTTTCCCTTTCTCCAGGATGAAGCCATCAACACGGGATTTTACAATTCTATAGTTTAAACCGAGAAATAGTTTGTTTCGCGAGATTTTACAAAACCAAGAATAAACCTTAAGATAGATCCGGAAATGCACTTTACTTTTACGCGGATGTTTCCATTGTCACGAGATTTTACAAGTCTATGATTTAAACCGAGAAATAGTTTCTTTCGCGGGATTTTACAAAATCAAGACAAAACCGTAAACAATGTCAGCTTGAATGTATTATGACAACTTTTGGTTTCGGTGAATATCTGTTTTAGGGGAACATGCAGCGGTTCATCAATGGTTCAATATCCAACATCATCAAAAACACCAACCATCCAATAAACACTTTGATGAATACATCAATCACGCATTTTGTCGGCTATTGTAGTGACCACATGGAGAAATAGACCCGATATGCCAAACTTGAACAAGACGTAACATTCCCCGGATTTGTTACTTAAGCTTGCACTAATCCTTGTGAAGAAGAAACGGTGTACCCAATGTACAAAACCTCTTGACATATCCTCAACTGCGTGAGACACCGAAGTGATAGCTACGTTGTGGGTTAATCGAGAAAGAATCACAACCGTAACTAAATAGCCAAGTCTTTATCACACACTATAATTGCCCAAACAAGTCATCTTCGCGGAAGGGTAGAAAGAAAGAAGACGAAATAAGTAATCGCGCCCGGAAAAACCTCACATCCAATCCAAATAAGAAATATCGTTCAAACAACCCCGTAGTCAACCTTGTTCAAGTATCGAATCAACCTTGACAATATTTTACGTGAATATGTATACCCAGAGTATCAAACCACATAGCACAATAAGTCTCATCTTCAAATCTCATCGATAAATCTCATAACCCATTCCATCTATCACAAATCTCATCAACAAAAATATTAGCACAACATCTTGACACCACATTCAGTCCAAATCACATATGATGGTCACAATAATCCGGGTCCAATCAACTTACACATAAGCACTAAGTAAGATTCATCCATTCTACTCTTTGCAGATCTCGCCAAACCAAAGTGATTCGAATATTTCCCAATCTCAATAGCTCAAATCCAAATCCGGTTAACAGTCGTGATAATAAGCTTATTGTACAAAATTCGGCTAGCAAAATTGATCACAAACGTGATACCAATTCTTATCACAACATGCGTCAAGACAAAGTCCATCAATAATTATCATTAGCTCGATTATTAAGTCCAATCGTGTCTCAACACACAAAATTATATAATGGCCCTATCAAGCCACACAATGTGATATCCGGTTAGCTGAAGCCCAAATCCAATTGAAATACACGAACTGTTTATATCACGGCCCATAAGAAAAAACCGGTTTGCCCTAATTTTTCGGATGTATTTAAGAGCACACATATCCCACATAACCTCAAACCCTAATTTCTCTCACTTGATTTCCTCCGCCCCCCATTATCACAGATATATCAAACCCTAATCACCCTCATCCCCCTAAACATACGCCTCCATCTAACCTTCTCTCCACATCTGCTACTCATACGCCTCCATCTCTCCACATCTGCTACTCACAATCAAACCTTAAACACTCTCAAGTATTAAACGTAGTCACACACAAAATTAAGAACCCAAATAACAAATCATTTGCCCCATAGTATCCACGATGTAAACTCACCACAGGGATGGTTTGAGTGACATCGTGACAGCCACAGGGATGGCAAAGAGGGTCATGATTGAGACGACATCTAAGGTAGGTTTGTTAATCGTTGGGATTTTTTGTTTGTTGAAGGTGTAAACGAACCTAAGAATAAGAGACTAACGAATTTGTTAATACTCTATTTTTTTCGAATATTAATTGAGATGATCTCAAAAATATTGTTTTGATCGATGATGGCGCATTGGTCATGAGAACAAATCTGAAAAGATAACGTTTGAACCGGTTCTGAGATCTTGATAATTTTTGTTTTCATTTCCTTTTGATTTCAGTTTCAAAATAGATCTATGAGGTACAAGTTCCTTTGTGAATAGATCAAATGATATCTATGTGTTTCAATAACCACTCACAAAAGGAACGAAACTGAGATCATTAACTTTTATCCGTTTTGAGTCCTTAGATAAGATTGGAGATGAGATAGGATATAATGAAGTTTGATGTTGGAGTTGGATTTGTTTTTCATTTAGCGAATGAAGAACAAGATGGTAACAAAATTTTTATTCATCTTGTCTTTAGATTCGTACATGTAATGAAGGTATAAGCTTCAAACAAAGATCAATGATGGTAAATATTCGTGTTTATGGACCTATGAGTCTTGATATATCTTGTATGTCACACGAATAAAAACTGAGATCAATTTATTTTCGTACCATCTTGCATCTTAGAACTTTGAAGATAAGGTTTTCGTGTGAATGATCACTGAGGTTGTTGTTTTGGATTAGAATTGACAGTGGTTGTTTTGGGTTTTGATTGAGTCTTATGGACAGTGTCATTTCAATTCGTTATAAATCGAAAGGGGACAGATGATGTTAGTTGACTGATGTCGTAGTTGAGTCATGGTGTATGGTATATTGTGGTTGTGTCTTGTGGTCACTTCTTCTTCATCCTTTCTTATAATATATTTCAAACAAGTCGCTAGCCAAACGGCAAGTCGCCAGCCAGATGGCAAGTCGCCAGCCAGACGGCAAGTCACCAGCCAGACGGCAAGTCGCCAGCCAGACGGCAAGTCGCTACGACTTGTAAAGACAAGTCGCTATGGTTATTTTGTGTCAAGTCGCTACGAGACATTCATTGAATCTGGACATGAAACATTGTCAAGTCGCTAGCAAGAAACATATGACCAACTCGCTATTAAGAATAACCCAGAAAAACTGAAGACTGCATCTGTTTTGACCTCTTGAACCTGACCAGAAAAACCCATTTTTGACCCATGTTTGACTGCAAATATGACTGTTTGACCACCATAACTATAATAGATTGGAAACAAAAACATTTGAGGATGAAACAGATTTGGACAAAAATATTGACACAAGACATATCCTTGACACAAACAATATCATCCCATAACATGATCATATGACTTCTTGACCAAAACAGATACAATAAACCCTTGTTGAAAAACTGTTTATCCAAAGTAAAATGGAAGAAATATTTCCGACCAACCAAAAAGTACAAAAAAAAGTTTTTTATAAGAATCAATACCACGAAGAATCAACACAACACAATAACCATAGCTCTGATATCATTTGTAGGATCTAATATTTATTGTGTTGATGATTCGGGTGGTCTTGGATGATCAAAATACATGTTAGACATTTTAGAGAGAGAAAGTAGAGAGAGGGAGTTTCTTGGTAGAGACTTGCTTCATAAAATATGGAATGTTAGATTAAAGAAAAGCTCCACCCCTTCCATGGATGGAAGGGGTATTTATAGTTACAATGCATACGTCCTCCTATCGGACTGTGGATCAGGCATACAGTGGATAAAGACCCGTCCTTCCTCCACGGAGTTACACTACGCTAAACTAGGCTAATAACTAACTAATAAAACAGTAAACAACGATATGTCTACGAGCTAACATATGCTAGACTATAGATGGGGTGACCGACACTTCACTATGGAATTTCCAATTCCTAACAGTGTACCATAAATGACACGTTCGTTTATTCCAACGTTTCCAAATCAATACGACTTCCATAAGTTATATTATCAAAATAATATTTCCAAACAAGTTTATAAAAGTTAACATGTGTTATAAAACACGAGTTACCATCGTATTTAATAAGGGTTTATAATATATTAAACCATATCCGTCCATAATATATATTGTTATATAATTCAATAGTAGCTTAGACGTGAAAATGGAATATTTAGCTTTATCGCAAGAACAATTATACTAAACTCATTTAAACCAAAACGTTTAGTAGAGTACAACACACTGATCAATATAAATGTTATCAACAAGTTTATAAAAGGTATTTTATATTTATAAGACATGAATTATTATCGTAGTTCATAAATGGTTTATAATAATTAAAACCATATTTATTGACAATATATATCTGAATATCTCGTTATTAGTTAAAATGTGAAAATATAATACTTGGGCATATCGCGAAATAAACATATCAAACTCATTTCCGAGTCTTAACATGCTACACTCGTTTAAGCCATAATCAATATAACCATATATCAAATGTTACTTCAAGTTTATAAACTGTATTAAATGTTATAACGTATACACAATATTCAATATTACTCACAAATTGCCTACTTAGTTCCCAATGTTTATTGCTTTGTTTTACAAATATTTATTCATCGTTAACTCAAGTTTTATATCATTATATATATATATATATATATATATATATATATATATATATATATGTATATAGTTAACCCATTAGCTTACACCATTAACCGTTTACTTAGTCTTGATATCTTATTATAATGATTTTAGTTCTAATATGTTCATTAATATTTGTTTCGACATTCCATTTCAACCACACTTACAACTTATAAACTATTATCGCGCCTCATCAATTCGTATCCATAACTAGTTTAACTATTTCGAGTATCCAATTTATAAGTCTAAATATATAGCCTGACACGTATCGGTGTATCCGTGTAAACCAATAACCGTTCAGTTTTACTTGTTTACTATCACCAAAACTTGTTAGTACTAGCATAACCTATTAATATTTATGTATACAATTATTTATATTTATTACTTTTTGTCACCCCAAGATCCCAAAATAACAATAATCCCACTGATTCAAATTGTTACATGTGGTAAGGTTAAATGTATAACCCCTTTTTACTCATTCCATTTACAACTTATTAATCTCAAACAATTATTTCTTAACAAAATATGAATTATCATATTATAATCAATATCATGAATTTGTGAACCCCATGAGGTCTAAATCGACCCGACTAATCCAATCCATAACTGACTCAAACCAACTCGACTCCACTGTTCCAACTCGTGAGTCCACACAACTCCGAGTCAACTCACATCACCAAACCTTGTTTTCCAGTTTCATGCCACACGAGGGGTTTAAAACGCTAGTATATGATTTACTCTACGAAAATGACAACACAAACATGTACGACCTTTAACACCCGAGTTTTGTTAACTCCCACACGAAATCATTTGTCCAAATTTTTTTAAAACTGTTTCTAATAAGGATTTTACCACACGAGTCTTTAACAATTGTTTTACATCTTGTTTTTAATATCCACGAAAAGTAAACACGAATAATATATATATACCGAATCAAAACAGAAAATAAGAAGGGTGACGCGTTTTTCTTTTTACCGTGAGAATGAGAAGACGAGGGGCTCTTGGAGGCGTCTCTACGAGTACAACTCGTAACCCATCAAGCTTGAAACCTTTTAAAAACGTTTTACCAAGAAACACTAATAATGTCGAAGCTTAAATCTCAGATTTGGAGCGCGTCGTTTAGATTCGTGGTGTGTGGGTTACAAAACGTAACCACAATTGCCCGATCTATCATCTAGGAGTGGCGGTGTAATAGTTGGTTGTCGCCGGAATTTGGCCGGAGACCGGTGGCGGTGCCGGAACCCTAATATGGGTGGCCGGATAATGTAGAGAGAGAGAGAAAAGTTATTGTGTGTGTTTTTGTAGAGAGAGAGTGAGAGTGGAAGAAATGAGGGAGGTGTGAGGTGTGGGGGTATATATCCTCCAAGGAGGGGCTAAACATGTATACTCACAATCACAAGGGCGACTATGTAACTTCCTCAAGGGACCTTAGATGTAACTTCGTAAAACTTTCGTTATATTAGGTTCGGGGCTCGTTTAACCTAGTAAACGAATGATTCATGACACGGGAGTTACGCCATAGTTTTTAAAATATTATTTCCAATAAAAACGATATAAAATACGACTCGTAACTCAAGTTAAACCAAACGATCGCTCTAATCGACGTTTCTCGGATTACGACGCATCGAGGAATTTACGAGTTGTCACATCCGGTTACCCTTTTCTTTCCAGAAAACTGTTTTCTTTGTTTGTCCGTGTGTTTAGATATTGCCTGGATTCTCTAGGTCATTGTATGAACACTCGTGCAGCGGGAATATAACCAATTTCACCTCTTACCAACCCCGAACGTTTGATTCGAAGAAGAAGAAGAACACCTTTCATACCCTTAGCCGATCGTGTACCAAGAGTACAAAACCCACCATTTGATAACCTCGTAGAAGCCAAAGTCGTTTACAACCCTTTCACCAATTTACCTTTTCCCATGGCGGACGATCAACCAATGTGGGGAACCAACCGAGCCGTAGCAACAACCCCTGTGAGTGCTATTGTTGCTGTCAACCTCTGCATAAGCACATTGCCGAATTCATCAAAATTTGGGGCATGTTCCGTTATGGCGACACCGATGTCAATGCCATCAAACTCAAACTTTTTCCATCATCACTAGCCGGAGATGCTAAAGCATGGTACAATGAATTAACCCCAGGAATTATCAACACATGGGAGGAGATGAGGTAAGCCTTTGTAAGCCGATTCTTTCCACCTACCATGTTTCATCGATTAATGGGAGAAATTCGTGCTTTCACACAAAACCCCAATGAATCACTTGCCGAAGCTTGGCTTCGGATGAAAGATTTGCTTCGTAGTTGTCATGGACATGGATTATCCAAAGGAACCATTATCCAAATCTTTTACCATGGACTAGATGAAATCTCTCAAGGCATCCTTGATGCTGGAGGAATTTTTCTCTATAAGACTCCTAACGATGCACACCAATTACTCGAAGATCGAGTACTTCTCAAACTCGATTGGTCTAAAGATTCCAAAACCAAACCTATTCGAAAAACCGTTGCTTTGGTCGAAAACATCGATACCTCAAAACTCATGGAGAAAATGGAAGCCTTAACCTCAAAAATCGACTCGCAATACAAAGATATCAAAGAAGAAATGAAGGAAATGCGAGACGGATGCAACAATTATGGAGGAAATCACCCATCATATGAGTGCGACGATAAGCCCATGGGTGGACCTAACGAAGGAGAATCAAATTATGTCCAAGGAGGATATCGTGGAGGAGGAGATCGTAGTAATTATTACGGTCGAAATTCTGGAAATTGGCAAGACCGCCGACCAAGGGATGACAACCGTGATTCTCAACCACGAACTGACAATCCGCCACCACAAAACTCCGAGAAAAAGATGGAAGAATCAGAATTTGAAAAAACCATGAGAGAATTCGTGGCTGCTCAAAAATCTGCAAATGATTTTATCAAAAATCAATTTTTCAATCTCAAAGCCAAAGTTGAGTTGGGACAGAAAAATCATCAAGCATCTATCCAAGATCTTGAAAACAAATTTGGTAGACTTTCTGACCAACATTCCTCTCGACCAGCTGGTTCGTTACCAAGTAACACCCAATCCAACCCAAAACTATCAAATGATAAAACGTACCGTCCACCACAAACGAGAAATGAGCATATCAATGTTGTCTTCACTAGAAGTGGTCTCTCATACGATCCAATCCAAAATCCTAATGAAAATGCTCCTATCACCCAAGATAGCGAGAATGAAGCTGAGAAAACCAACACAACTCAAACCACCAAAAAGAAAACCACACCATCTGTCAAGGCGTATACACAAAAAATTCTATATCCTCAACGCCTTAAGAAAGAAAAAATGGAAGAGCGTTATAAGAAGTTCATTGAAATAATCAAAGAGGTTAGAGTCAATGTTCCTCTCGTTGATGTCTTTGCCGGAATGCCCAATTACGGGAAATTCTTGAAAGAACTTCTTAATAACAAAAGCAAGCTAGAGCAAATATCAGCTACTTTCCTTGACGAAGAATGCTCAGCCATTGTCCAAAACAAGATCCCACCAAAGCTCGGAGATCCTGGGAGCTTTCTTATTCCATGTACTTTCGAGAATAATATTCAATGTGATGCTTTAGCCGACCTTGGCGCAAGTATTAATTTGATTCCTTATTCACTGTATTCCAAATTATGCAACAACAGCCTTAAACCAACAAAAATGAGCATTCGATTAGCAAATCATTCTTATCAATAACCTGTGGTTATTTCTGAGAATATGCTTGTTCAAGTCGGTAAATTCATTTTTCCCGTGGACTTTGTAATCTTAGAAATGGAAGAAGATAGTAAAGTCCCACTCATCTTAGGAAGACCTTTCCTAGATACCGCTGATGCAATCATCAAAGTAAAAGGAAAAGAACTCAACCTTAGAGTTGGAGAAGATCGAATCACCTTCCTAATCGATAAAGCGATGCGCTATCCACATTCCAGTGATGACAGTTGTTTCAACATTGATGTTATCGATGAAGTCACTGATAAAGAATTGGATGCGTTGCTCAACGAATCCGATCCATTCATGACTACTTCTGAAAAAATCAATGAAACAGACTTTGACAAAGAGTTTGATGATTTCATGAAAGTAGAGCTCGAAGGAGATAACACGGAGGATGAAGAAATGGAGGAAGAAAATTTTTAAGCAATAACTTTCGATGACGAGATAAGAATAAAATCCTCTATCGAAGAACCACCAACGGATCTCGTGCTTAAACCTCTCCCTGATCATCTTGAATATGCTTACTTGGAGGAAAATTCATTTCTTCCAGTAGTCATATCTTCATTACTCGAGGCTAGTGAGAAAGAAAGTTTAGTTTCTGTCCTCAAAAATCACAAACAAGCTTTCGCTTGGAAAACATCTGACATCCCAGGAATTAATCCCAATTTCTGCAAACACAAAATCTATTTCAAAGATGGGATCAAACCTGTTGTTGAACATCAACGTCAACTCAATCCAAACATGAAAGAAGTTGTTAAAAAGGAAATCATAAAACTTCTCGATGCTGGTATCGTTTACCCAATCGAGGATAGTCCTTGGGTGAGTCCCGTTCACTGTGTCCCCAAGAAAGGAGGGATGACGGTTGTGAATAATGAACGGAATGAACTAGTCCCAACTAGAACTGTCACTGGTTGGCGCATTTGTATTGACTATCGGAAATTAAAAAAAAGCCACCAGAAAAGATCAATTTCCCACTCCCGTTCACGGATCAAATGCTTGAAAGACTAGCAGGAAATAAATTCTTTTGTTTCCTCGATGGATTTTCAGGATATTTTCAAATTCCAATCGATCCTAATGACCAAGAAAAGACCACTTTCACTTGTCCTTTTGGAACCTATGCATATTGGCGTATGCCTTTCGGTCTTTGTAATGCACCTGCGACTTTTCAAACGTGTCTGATAGCCACATTCCAAGACATGCTCGAAACCTCCATGGAAGTTTTCATGGACGACGTTTCAGTCTTTGGAAAATCATTTGAAGCTTGTCTTTCCAATCTTGATAAAATGCTCGAAAGATGCGAAGCTGCACACCTTGTCCTTAACTGGGAAAAATGTCACTTCATGGTGATCGAAGGAATTGAGCTTGGCCACAAGATCTCCAATGCAGGAATGGAAGTAGACAAAGAAAAAATCGACATTATCAAGAAACTTCCACCACCAACTAACATTAAAGCTGTTAGAAGTTTTTTAGGACATGCCTTCTTGAATATCTCGTCCGATGACAAAACTTCTTGAGAAGGATTCTATCTTTGACTTCAATGCTGATTCCATAAAAGCCTTTGAAATGTTGAAATCTCAACTAACTAGTGCTCCGATCATGGTTTCACCTAATTGGTCACTACCCTTCGAGCTTATGTGCGATGCCAACGATTTTGCTGTTGGAGCTGTCTTAGGCCAACGAGAAGGAAAACACTTTTGGCCCATAAATTTTTCTAGCAAGACAGTAAATAGTGCTCAGCAAAATTATACAGTCACATAAAAGGAATTAATGGCCGTCGTTTTCGCATTCGAAAAATTCCGATCCTACCTCGTACTCTCAAAAACATTCGTGTTGACCGATCACTCGGCACTCAAATATCTGTTTACCAAGCAAGATGCTAAACCGCGTCTTATCCGATGGATTCTGTTACTTCAAAAATTTGACATCGAAATCAAAGATAAGAAAGGAGCAGAGAACCTAGCCGCTGATCATTTATCACGTCTTGAAAATCAAAAGATTGAGGAATTAAAGGAAGAAGAAATCGATGATTACTTCCCCAATGAAACCCTCATGACCGTCGATGGATATGACGATCCTCGGTTTGCTGACTTTGCTAACTATCTCGCTGGAGGAATCCTCAGAAAAGGTTTAACTCACGCTCAAATGAGCAAATTCTTTTCGGAACTTAAATACTACTTTTGGGAAGAACCATATCTTTTCAAGATGTGTCCTGACAGAATGATCTGAAGAAGTGTTTCTGGTTCCGAAACCCGCAAGATTCTTGACGAATGTCATCATGGCCCAACTGGGGGACATTATGGTCCTTCCACCACAGCTAAAAAAGTTTTTGATGCTGGATTCTATTGGCCAACAATATTCAAAGAAGCACATACACTTGTTCAGAGCTGTGGTGCTTGCCAAAGAACCACCAACCTTTCGCGAAGAGACGAAATGCCGTTGACAAGCGTTCAAGTGTGTGAAATATTCGACATTTGAGGAATAGATTTCATGGGACCATTTCCTAAATACCACAAATACGAATACATTCTCGTTGCTATTGATTATGTGTCCAAATGGGCAGAAGCTGAAGCTTTACCAACGAACGATGCTCGCGTCATCGTTAATTTCCTCAAAAAGATTTTTGCTCGTTATGGAATCCCTAAAGCCTTGATAAGCGATCGAGGAAACCATTTCTATAACCAACAAATGGAGAAAACCATGAAAAGATATGGAGTTCATCATCGATTCGCGACAGCTTATCATCCACAAACCAGTGGCCAAGTTGAAAACACCAACAGAGCTCTTAAAATAATACTCGAAAAAACAGTGAAGGACAATCCTTCAGTGTGGTCGAAGAAACTTGACGATGGTCTGTGGGCGTTTCGTACGGCTTATAAAACTCCTATTGGCACAACTCCTTACAGACTCCTGTATGGAAAAACTTGTCATTTGCCATTCAAAGTTGAACATCGTGCTTACTGGGCTCTCAGAAACTGTAACACCAATCTCAAAATAGCTAGAGAGAAGAGATTCTTGCAATTGCACGAACTCGACGAATTAAGACTCCGAGCTTATGGAAATTATAAACAGTATAAGGCTAGAACAAAAGCTTATCACGACAAAAAGCTAAGAGTTCGAAAAGAATTCAAAGCTGGAGATAAAGTTCTGCTCTTCAACACGAAATTCAACTTCAAAGCTCCTAAATTACAACCAAGATGGTTTGGACCATATATCATTAAACATGGATATCCATCCGGTTATGTCAAATTTTATGACAAACAGGGTGGAAGTTTCATAGTTAATGGGCACCGAATCAAACTATACTATGATAAGGAGCAAATGAATGAAATATCAGTTGAGACAGTTTCCCTTGAAAATGAATTCGAAACCATCACCTTTATAGCACCTTTTCAAGGAAGAATCCCACGAAGTGTTCCTTGGAAACCATCTACTGAGTTCATCTGGAACGATATTGATGCTACTGGTGAAGAATTCATGTATATCCCTGAACTTTTCAAAATGTTCAAGGCTGCATCTGTAGCCAAATGAAATCGAGAAGATTCGATTCCGGCTGATGACTCGTTAATAAAACAAGCGCTTCTTGGGAGGCAACCCGTTTGTTTCCGATTTGATTTTCTGTGGATACGCCCTAAAGTTTAAACCTTTGGTTGAACTTAAGTGTAGGGGGGGTGCCACAACTTAATAAAACTCTTTTGTTTGTATATAAGATTTTGTGCAGGTAATGATTACTCCAGTGGACGCATGGATGAAGAAAATTAAGCTGACAAACTCATTGGAATATTTGGTTTCATCTCTATTTTCCCTATTTCTATTCTTTGAAGTTCGTTTTTCACATTGAGGACAATGTTTAACTTAAGTGTGTGGGGGGGGGGGGGGGTGAATAGGAAAACTAGAGTTTTTAAGCTTAAAATTTAAATTTTGTTTGCCCTTGTGATCTAGTTATTTTCACGCTTTTAGGATAATATTAGAATAAATGGATCAAACCACTAGTAAAACTGATAATATTTGAAACTTTGAGATGTGTTCCGATTAATATTGCAATCTATTCTGGGATCGATAAACATTTGCTAGCACAAATTATAGCCCTTACCACTAAAATTGTGAGGATTTGAGCCTGTTCTATATAAAGCATACATCTTTTATGCTTGAATCTTTTGTTATGAGTGTGCCGGTGATTTTATTTATTCTAGAACTTGTGCTTGTAAATCATTACCAGACCGCAGTGAGATCGCATTCGTGCGATACAAGTAAATTCGTGTGATAAAGAGGCACCTTAGGATTTAACCCAAATTACCTTCCATTTTTCATATCATGCTATATTAGCTAGCCACATCGGTTAGTTAACAACCTACATGGACCCATTTGTAGCGCTCATCATTAGCGCTAGATACCCCTAGTTACACCCTCTGAGCCATCCTTTTCGTTTTTGTTTCATCCAGAAAAATACAAGAAGAGTTTACACTTTAAACCTTAGCCTAACCCTTGTCAATGTCTAAACGGTTGGTTGCTAGTCACCCGGAAAGTGAAGATTGTTCAACTGATTATGAGTATCGCATCTGGTTAGCCATTTCAATGATGAGTTTATGTTTAAAAAAAAAGAAAAAAAAATGTTGAAAGTATGAATGTATTAGCCAATGTGCTATGTTCGAAGAAAAATTATCATGGCGAAGCAAAGCGAAGAGTTGTGGAAATCCGAAGAAAAGAAAATGAAGCTATAATCATTTATTGGTTTGCGGATTGTTTGGTAGCTAGCAACACGGGTATTAGACTTGATTTTATTTTTATTTTAACACCAATTTCATAAATATTCCCATGCCTTATCCATTCCCTTAACCCTTAGCCATAACATCATAACCCGAATAAAAGTCCTCTTTAAATGTTTTTGCTTGGTGCTCGCGCCACATCGGTGGAGTTTTGTTTCTTGTACAAGCTTATGGTAATAATCTAATCATGACTGAGCAATGAGTGTGATTTATCTTGTTACTCCACTAAAAATTGAGTCATTGAGTGAATTATATTTCGTTCCTTTTTCGTGAGGTGTTTTTCAAATGTCAATCATGCAAGAAAATCATTGGATATTGTCAAACATCTTGAAAGTTTCGCTCTTAAAAGCATAATTGGTGAATCTTCTCTTGTACTTGTACTTGGTAGATTGGCATCATATTTTTCGTAATCATAATTTTGTACCAGTGGATGTTTTTCCTAGATTTGCTTGAGGGCAAGCCAAGTTTAAGTGTGGGGGAATTTGATAACGCTCATATTGTACATATTTTTAGTAGCGTTGTGTGTGATTTTTATATGTTATTTGGTTATATTTGTATGATTTCAGTGCTTAATCGCATCAAAAGATGTTTGTCTAGTGTTTATAACCAAGTGCAGGGAAACGGAAGGAAAAGTAAAGGAATGTTTAGCAAATGGAAGATTCCCGTTTCAGTAAAGCATGTCAAGCACAATTCAGTATTTCTAGTACCTTAGAAGACCAAGATGATCGAAAAAGCAAGTTCTACAAGTCAAAATGAAGTACAAGTTGATTTTCCGTCCCTGCAACCGGATCGGTTGGAAGATGATCAAAAAGTGCCCAAGACGCCAACCCAACCGTTCGGTTGCCGCCCGCAACCGATATGGTTGGATCCCTTGTAGAAGACCAACCAGATCGGTTGGTCATATGACCGATCCGGTTGGAGTGCCTGTTTCTGCCAAATCTTCATCACTAAGTTTCCTCTTTGCATCCAAACGATTCTAGGTCCTTCCCTTGGTGTATTCTAGTCCCTTCCTAACTCCTTGGAGGCCAAGTTCAACAATTAATACCCTAGGCCTTGGAACTAGTATAAATAGAGACCTCTTGTAAACATATGAGACACACACTTCAATACAACTCTCTCTACTCATCAAACAAAGCTCTTAAGCTCTCAAATTCGTCCTTTGAAGTCCAGGATAGTTTGGAGTTCCCGAAGTTCCACATTTGGAGTCCAAAACCCCAAGGAGTCTACTCCAATACTTTTGGAATCATTACTTCACCATTTGTAATCTTATTCCAAGCATTGTACGACTCTTAATTATGTTTTCTAATGTTCAAAGTTCTGAGTTTATGTTTATATTTGCTATGAGTGGCTAGTTTCTTTATACACTTGCTTAAATGATGTTGATTATCATATGAATAGTTAGTGATTGTGTTAACATGTTTTAATTCAATTTCAAGTTGATTCTAAGATCCAATTGTGCTAAAGTTTCATAGTGACATTTGTTAAATCAAGTTTGACTAGTTGATAATAATCGTAGAGGTCGAAAGAACTTATTGTTGTTCAACTAGTTATAATCATTTTGTCTATAAATGATTGATTTTACCCATTATTCTTGATTAAACAAAGGAACTAAGGTGTGGTTGAAATAAGAACGCTTTTTGATTATCAAGTAGGATTGATTGGAAACATCTAAAAGGTCGTAAGATTAGTTGTTGACAATTAATTGTAGCCTTTTGTCTATAATCGGTTACCTTTTGTATTGACCATTTCTTAAGCAATTTGATAAAGCAAATGGATGTTTTTGTGTTTAAGTTTGTGAAAATAAACTTATGAAACTTGAATTGATCTTGAATTGATTGGTTAAACTTAATGCTTGTTTTTATAAACTAAAATCTTGACGAAGGTTTAACTTGTAAGAACAACAGATTAGTACACCAACTAATTATCATAACCAACATGTTAAGAGGTTAGCACAATCACACTAATCAAGGATAAGAAACTAGTTTAAGCAAGTGTAGTTTTTAATCATCTGAGTTTCATTATATCTATTTGCGTTGTTATATGTTTTGGATTGTCTTAGTTGATTCAAACTTGTTAATCAGATTCACTCAAATCCCTGCGAACGATCCCGACTTACCTTCATAATCTTGCTATAACGGACGAGTGCACTTGCTCGTATGTGTTATTGGTAAAATTGGTAATTCATCTTTTATAAATTTAAAACTTGTACACACCAGACACATCAATGATCTCTTGGCTCTAGACTCAATCGTGCATATTTGGTTTCCTATGTCGGATACTAGGGAGAGGGCCTCCTTCTTCAATATCAACAATCTCTAAGAGAAAGTCGATAGATAATGTAGGTTCCCCGTGAGAATGAAACAAGTCCTTTGAAGAGAACTTGAGTAGCATGGGAAGTTTAATGCAGTGCATCACCGGGTCCATGACATCTTGTCTTCAATACCAGTGTTACCTTTGTAACCACCAGTAGAATATGAATTGAACTCGGTTTCTGCCCTAAGGTTGAATTATTGGAGGGCGATTTCTTTTCACCCTTTTCTCATTTCATTTATTTTTCATTCTTCAACCCCTTCAGCGCTTACCGAGACTTCATTACTAGAACCTTGTTGGGTTTATTCCAGTCCTAGCTTTGTCTCATTCGGCACTCTTCCCATATTCTCACTTTTCTCATTTTTTCATCATACCTAAGGACTTCTACACTAACTAGTGGATTATCCCTCGGTAGATCACTCCTGCTCTGGCGAAATCGTGGGAACGAATACCTAACCTAACCATCCTTATAACTCCAATGCATAAAGTAAATTGGTCAGTCTTTTGGTATTGTTCTTTTTGCCTCAAAACCAATTGAAAACCATTTGAAAAATCAATCAAGGTACTTGTTGTTAGGTCACCATATTGTAACACAAGCATCAATATGTTAGAAATATAGAAGAGATGATCGGATGAACACTTAAACAAACACACACGTATGAAATGGAGAAATGTTATGCATATAGTGATATTGCAAAGTGAACAACCAACCTTCAAATGAAGGTTTATAGCATTATTTATAGGGATGGAACTAGGGCAACACACAAGTTCCCTTCCTTTCCTTATTGGGCTTGGGTCAAGGCTTATGGGCTTTCTACATAAGCCTTGCCTTTAATACAAACATAAAAGCCTAATTAAGCAAACTATTAGATGTTAATTACAAACACTTGAAATATAGTTTAGGAGTGATTCCAGCAATCTCCCCCTAAGTGTTGGTAATTAATGACTTAAGTAATTTGAAACATTGTTGGTGCTGATGTAATAGTTGATTTGACGTCTTATGACATTCTTCTTTCTTGTGAGAAGAAGTGCCTTGATTCGAACAATCTCCCCAGTGTGAGGATCTTGTTTTCTTTGAAGTTTTCAGCTTTGATGTCTTCATTTATCTTTTTTCTTTGTTCTGGTGTGGATATGGTGGTGTTATGTTGTGGTAATCTGCATCAGGTCCACTTCGTTGCTCAGGTGTCTCCACGTCCTTCTCCAACATGCTCACACACTCTTTGACGTTGGATTTCAGTGTTGATGTAGTTCTCTTTAGTCTTTGAACTTTGTGGATTCTTTGGCGAAGAACCATTTTGACTTTTGTGTTGCCTTTTGAGAGAACTTCAATTTTTGTTGTTGTTGGTATGAGCATGTGGAGAATCTGCACGATCATCTCCCAGGAGCATCCATAAGAAGAAAGCATAAGAATGGGTTAGTGATAAACACCAATCGATCATTGTGGTCATTTCTTAAAGAGTTGACCACTACGATTGTGCTTCTGATGAATGTCTTGATTCCATTCACCTTGATCGGGCGAATCAGCCGTCCGAATCCCCTAAGGGACAGTTGGCATTACATTAAAGAATTTCAAGTAATGACCCACATCTTCAGGACTCGATTCTTGAAAGGAATCTCCTTAGCGGGATTTACAGCACTTACAAGTTCGAACTTCGAGCGTGTTAACAGCATAGTGTGAAAACATATCTCTAATTCTAGCAAAGGCTGTTCCTGAACTGGAGTCCCTCAAGTAGGATAACACAATGTACCGAAGTACACCTACAGTTCAGGTGAGTCGCTGAGGTACACCGAAGCATCACCCCACGACTGTAAAACCCGTCAAAGTTCATGTCTATCAAGAGTTTCTCGAAAGGTACAATCTACTCGGATAAGTCTTGGAAGACAAATCTTTTCGATGTATGACAGTTCAGATCTCGTCAATTCATGGGTTAAGTCTTAAGCACGATGATTCAATCACAATTATCACAACGTATTTGTATCACACAATTTTTCTCCCCCTCAAAATGGCATATAAATGGTATTTTTGACGAAAATTTGATATCGAATATGTCCATTTCGAGTTTTGTGCGAAGATTTCCACTAAGAATCATTTGTGAACAAAGATTTTAAGCAAGTACTCCCCCTCAACAAGTAATATTAACTTTTGAGGTTTTGAAAAACATAAGGAAAAGTACTTGTTCTTTTGAGCAAAACTTTAAAAAGTGAAAGTTTTGATAAATTTTACTCAAAAGTAAGAAGCTTTCGCTCCTTTTATAGGATTCTAGCACTGATGCGTACCACAGGGTCCTTTCATTACAAGTACGCGTTGTACACTGTTATGTGTGCACAAGCCATTGTCAAGTATAGATTAACACATCCAAATATTAATGAAAGAAACAAATCAAGGAGTACCAGGAAGTCCGTCAATAACATCCGGAGTTCTTTCTGGTCGTTGATAGCCTGTTAGAGATATGCTCGGACGTCCACCCACGAAACTCTCCAAAGTCCACATCTGATCGTGACGAAACAACCGTTCATTAATCCTTGTAATGATCTTCTTCACATCCCTCTTGTCCCTCGAATTCCACCTCTTCTTCGACCCTATGCCTTTATGAATCTCCTTTAACCGATATGCTAACCCGTCCCGAACCTTCTTTAAATTGTGATCACAAAACTTGTGAAGCTCCTTGCACGTCATGAAGCAGTTACGGTGAAGTTCACTTCGGTAAACGACCCCAAACATTGGTTTCCTAATGATGGTGTACTAAGCGAGATGGTTGACATCGGGAAGGTCTAGATGTGGTTTGGTGAGATTAACACGTCTTTGGTATGATTCCACGGCAAGTTGAAGGTCTTCAACACGTTCCTGGATAACGATGCTTCTGATGAATATTAGCAATGAATTGATGTACTGGAGTTGGATGTTCGTGGAGAAGTGTCACATTCATCCTTGTACCTTGGTAAGATACATATCTTCAATGTCATTGAGTGACAATCTCAGAAAATACGTTTCAAAAAAGTCGTATTCCTGTTCGTCTTGGCGTTTAACTACGATTTTCTTCAGGAATGAGTAGTCCCACTTGGTAGACAGGCTAACATGCATTATGGCAACGATCTGTTGGTCACTGTACACCTCCTTTTTCGATTTGAGTACCTGGCAGCTTCTATAGTATAATCTTCTTCGTTCATGCCAATGATGAATTCCATATAGTGCATCAAGGTCATACTTTACCACATTATCAACGAACATATGTGTGGCTTCTTCCTCGATGGCCACATTGTTGGAGAAGATTGCTGCTGGGAAAGGAAAGGTGAGTGAGGTAGCGTATTTCTTGCTTACATCGCTACCGTTCTGAAGATATTTCAGGTCATTGTTGAAGAAATATCGGTAGGGAATCTTCGGTTGATCAGGTCGGCCAATGGTGGGTAGTGGCTTTGTCCAGTCGGTGTAGTATGGAGCCTTGTCAGGTCTGGTGAAGTCGATATTTGATTCAGGGTTGAGCCAATCAATGTTGTTGGACATGGCTCGTGTTATGTCGTCAAGATGATATTCGACTTCAATTGCACTGTCGGAGTTGTCTTTTAGTAGTTGAAAAGCTTTGTTCTTGATGCGTCTTAACTCTGCTTTTGTCATCTTTTTCACCAAAAAACTTTTCTTGAATTAACCTGGCATGCTCCAGAGTTCGACCATCTACCGGTTCTTGGCCTTCCGGTAATTGAGGGGTTGCATCAACAAGCTTTGAAAACCAATCATATTCTTCAGTTTCATCTTCATCTAGCCATGATACAACTGATGTTGACTTTTTCTTCTTTGGCTTGGAGGATGATGCTGGTTGCTTAGTTGATGTAGAAGAAAGAGGTTGTTGGGAAATACGCTTTTGGGAGTTAATACTTATTGTAATAGAGTTAGTACTGAAAGTGTAGGACCTTGTTTTTCTCAACCTTATCACGAATACCAACCTTAATACACAAGTTACACACGTAAAACACAATTACTAAGCTATACGTAAATAAGAAGGAAAGATGAGAAGGATGGTGACTTGATATAATATGTATGTTGTGTATGTGGAGAGAAATAAAGATGAAAACAAGAGCTTCTATTTCAAAGGAACAACACACACAAACACACTCAAGCACACCCCTCAAATGACCATTTGAGGGGTATTTATACGTCCATACTACACTACCCTAATGGCTTAGCCCAATCCACGAGCCCGTTGACTATTCTAGTACGATATCTAACACACATTACAAGGTTCCTAAACGTGAATGACCATCACTTCTATAAATTATTATTAAGGCTAATAATCTCCCCCTAAGGGGTGATCATTCAAAAGATGCTCCACTTGATTAGATCTTTACTCTCCTTGAGCTTGAACTTTGTGTGTCGATATAGAATAGTCTTAATTCTTTGTTCCTTCATGCTTTGTGATCAGTTAATGGTGTTGCTCGCCATTTGTCAACTTCTTTGGGATAGGTGTCTCCACGTCTTTCCCCACCATGCTCACACTTCTTTTTGACTTTGAAGTTCCAATGAGATGAAGTTGTCCAGTCTTTAAAGTTTGTAGATTCTTTGGCATTGACGAAGAATCATCTTTAACTTTGTGTAGCCTTTGATTTTGATGAGAACTTCATTTGTGATGTTGTTGGTATGAGCATGTGGAGAATATGCACGATCTTTTCCTCCCGCGAGCATCCATCAGCAGCAGCCTCCCAGGTACAGTCACGAACACCAATTGATCTTTGTAATATTTTCTTAAAGAATTGATTACTACAATTCTTCTACTGATGAATGTCTTGATTCCATTCACCTTGGTCGGGCGAAACAGCCGTCCGAATCCCACAAGGGACAGTTGGCATCACATAGAATAAATTCAAGTAATGCCCACATCTTCAGGATTCGATTCGTGAAAGGAATCTCCTTAGCGGGATTTCCAGCACTTACAGGTTCGAATGTTGAGAATGTTAACAGCATAGTGTGAAAACACATCTCTAATTCTTACAAAGGATGTTCCTGAAACTGGAGGCCCTCAAGAAGGCTAACACCACATACCGAAGTACATCTACAGTTCAGGCGAGTCACTGAAGTACACCGAAGCATCACTTCACGACTGTAGACCGTTTGAGATACACTAAGCGTAATCAATAAGAATTACCGAAGTGACCTGCTGTCAAGGCTGCTTGATGTTGACCCTCGCAAGTGTTTCCATTCAATCACTGAGGATCACAATTGTGAAACCTCTCATAAATGTTCTGGCAGATTGCTAAGATCTGCGTAGGACTCTAGAATGTATCACTTGTGTCCTTATTGTTGAACAACAAGAGATGAAATGTCAAGTGTTCCTAACAGATCTTTTAATAAATCTCGTGGCTCTAGACTCGATTAGTGCATTTTGGTTTTCTTGAGCGGAGACTAGGGAGAGGGTCTCCTTCTTCAATACCAACGATCTCTAAGAGAAAGTCGATAGATTATGTAGGGTTCCCAGTGAGAATGAAACAAATCCTTTTAAGTGGAATTGAGTAGCTAGAAGGTTTAGTGCAGTGCGTCACTGGGTCCATGACATCTTTGTCTTCAATACCAGTGTCATCTAGTGACAAATAGTAGCAGATGAATTAAACCCGGTTTCTGCCCTAAGGTTGAATGTGGAGGGCTATTTTTTTCCCCCTTTCTTTTACTTTTCTTTTTATTTCTTCAACCCCTTCTTTCTCCTTTCTTACATTACTCCTTTTTTCAATCATACCTAAGGACTTCTAATACTAACTATTGGTGGTGTCCTTGGGTAGATCCCTTCGGTTCTGGCGGATCATAGGACGGATATTCCTATCCTTAGTCACCTTATAACTCCATGACTGTCCCATGTTGCCATAAAACCTTTTCTTGAAAATCTCTCAGAGTGTTTTTGATTAAAAACATGTTTGAAACACTCCAAGAGTTTTATATTTTCAGAAACACTCCCCCTTCACATGTGCTTATAAGTTTTGACAAAAATCTGCACAGTGAGGGTAGAGTTCGCACTTTTTAAATTGATCGGCTCATGATAAACAGTTCCCCACGAGACACGGTTACGTAGCTTAGTTAATGAGTTTCATTGTCAGTTTTTAGGTGACAACTAGCTCTAATAACTACGTTGAAGTTGTAAACTCTTCTTGAAAAGAAGGTTAGACCCATGTAGGTGCATGTCTATCACGAGTTTCTCGAAATGGTACATTTACTGACTTTGATTCCTCGTCAATTCATGGTTTCAACTGAGTCGAGCTCTTTTGAGATTCAAACAACGATCATTAAACTTTTTGATCACATTTTAATCACGTCTTCTCCCCCTCAAAAATAGCATATGCATGATATTTTTGATATCAACGGATTAAACAACATTTTTAGAATCTTTTGGGGAGACAAACGGATTTGATTTAAGCATGAATTTGGAACATTTTGTTTTATACTCCCCCTTTAATAAAGCATAATCAATTAAAGGGTTTTAAAGAGAGTTATCTTGAGCACAAAATATTTTGAAAGATTTTGAAAATATTTTTGAACAATCTTGAAAAAGGTGCTCAAGATGATGATGATTTTTCACCAGTTTTAAATGTAGTGCACTGAAGCGTACACTTGATTTTTTCTTTAAAAACACGAGTTTTGATTTGAAAATAATCAAAAGTCCTCATTTTTGGTACAGGTTTCGTACTGAAGTATACGAAAGCCATTTTTGAAGAAATTTTGAGGAACGACATGTTTTAGAAAACATTTAAATAACTCTCGCTCAAGCATCTGTACATGTCCGTATCATTGTTGAATGACATTTCTAGAAACGTACAGAATATTGATCATACGGGAGACATGTCGTGAGAAGAATATTTTTGTATTTTTGATTTTATATTGTTTTTGTATTTTTGAAAGTTTTATATTTTTATATTTTGCTTTTGTTGGTTTTTCAAATTTTGTATTTTGTTTTTTCAAAAATATTTACAGCGAAGCTTTTTGGAAAATCATTTTCAAGAAGATTCGAGAAGACGATCTAACTGGGTTAGGCTTCACATTCTAATTCGTCGAACTAAATCGTTAAACCTTTCTTTTGGAAGGGCTTTAGTAAATAGATCGGCGAGTTGGTAATCTGTCTTCACGAAGAATAATTCAACAGTACCCTCTTCTACGTGCTCTTTGATGAAGTGGTAACGGAAACGGATGTGCTTAGTCTTTGAGTAATGAACAGGATTGCATGATATGGCTATGGCACTTTTCGAGTCACAATACATAGGTATTTTATCGAAAGTAAAGCCATAATTTGTGAGTTGTGTTCTCATCCATAGAACTAGAGCAAAACACGCAGATAGAGACACATACTCAGCTTCAGCAGTTGAAAGTGCAGTGCAATCTTGTTTCTTTGAAGACCAGCTGACTAACTTTTCACCCAAAAATTGTGCTCCTCCTGATGTACTTTTTGCTGTAACTTGATCACCTGCGTGGTCCGCATCTGAAAAGGCAATTAGATCAAATCCGGATTCCTTCGGATACCAAAGTCCCATGTGAATGGATGTGTTCAGGTACTGAAAGATCCTTTTAACCTCTTTGAGTTGCAGTTCGGTAGGCTTTGCCTGAAACCGTGCTAATAAGCAAACAACAAAATGAATATCGGGTCGACTAGTAGTGAGGTACATAAGAGAACCAATCATGCTCTGATATTTCTTCAGATCAATAGGTTTCCCAAATAAATCGGCTCCAATTTTTGGTGAAGTTACCATTGGTGTACCGACCGAGTCACAATTATCCATACCATGATTTTTCAAAATCTCAGTTGTATATTTAGCTTGATTAATAAAAATTCCACGAGGGGATTGATGTATTTGTAAACCAAGAAAAAACATTAGTTCCCCCATCATGGACATTTCAAATTTGCTTTTCATGAGATTTTCAAAATGTTTTGAAAGATTCGGATTAGTGGACCCAAATATGATGTTGTCCACGTAAATTTGAACAATCAAAATGTCATTTTTGCATTTTTGTGTAAACAAGGTAGGATCAATAGTTCCTTTGGTGAAATTGTTTTGAATCGGGAAAGAGGATTGTTCGTCATACCACGCTCTCGGAGCTTGCTTTAAACCATAGATTGCCTTTTTGAGTTTGTAGACGTAGTCTAGATGTTCCATGTCTATGAAACCTTCTGGCTGACTCACGTACACTTCTTCTTTCAGAGTTCCATTCAAGAACGCGGTCTTAATGTCCATCTGATAAAACCGTGATGTTTTTATGAGTTGCATAGGCTAAGAATATCCTAACTGCTTCAAGTCTAGCTACCAGCGCGAATGACTCATCAAAGTCTATCCCTTCTTCCTGTCTGTATCCTTTGGCCACAAGACGAGCTTTGTTGCGAATTACGGTCATTTCTTCATCCATTTTGTTCTTCCATAACCATTTGAGATCGATGACGCGAATGTCAATTGGTCTTGGAACCATCTCCCAAGAGTCATGTAGAAGGTATTGGAGAAGTTCCTCCTGCATTGCTTCTATCCATGCGGGTTCTGCCATTGCCTCGCGAATGTTCTTTGGCTCTATATTGCTAATTGTGCAAAGGTAAATGCATAAGTCGCAATCGGTGGCAAGTTGGCTTCTCGTCTGAATAGGCCGTGAAGGTTCACCAATAACTTGTTCAGCTGGATGGTCTTTTGTCCACTTCAGGGTAGAAGGATACCATTGGTTAAACGTATGCGAGTTAGATGGTTCTCGTAAGCTTGAAGATGATGCAGCTGATTCCGTAGCAAACGGGTTTTCAAATAATTCTTCATCTAACGTTGCATCGTTCTAGTTTTATGAAGGTTCTTCTTGAAATGATATGTTTTGGTTTTGCTCATCAACTTCTGGTAAAACTGTTTCAAGAATAGGATTTGCAGAAGTCGATGTAGATGACATTGATGAAGTTGGTGCATTGGTTTCGACCGTGGTAGATGCATCTTCTGTTGGTGGTGGTGGATGATTTTGAGCGGGTGCAGCAGAATGATGGTTTGATGCATTTGTCGAAGTTCCACCATAGTATTCATCGAACATTAACTCGAAGAAATTCTCCCATTCTTGTTCATGAGGTGTGTCAGCAAAAGTTGATGGAGCTCTTTGTTGTATGAGTCCTAAATTGATGTGTCCAGAAGTCTGCTGGTTTGGTGCGGGTTCTAATCTGTTTTGATTAGAAGCCATCGGATTAAGCGCGGGTTCTAGAGCGAGTCTCTCAGAAGCCATCTATGAAAGTTCGTCAAAATTCACATTCATCGTCTCCATTGTCTTCCTAGTTCTTCTGTTATACACCCTGAATGCCCTCAAGTTTTCTGAGTATTCAATGAAGACTCCAACATCACCTTTAGCTTTCACTTTTCCTAGATCTTCTCTGTCGTTCGTTGGATAGCACAAAGCGCCAAACACGTGAAGGTAAGAGATATTCGGTTTTCTATTGTTTACTAGCTCATATGGGATTTTATTGAATCTTGGATGGATTAGGGATCGGTTTTGAGTGAAACAAGCAGTGGCAACAGCATCAGCCCATAGAAATAATGGTGCACTAGAATAAATTAGCATTGTGCGAGCAGCTTCCACAAGAGTACGATTTCTTCTTTCAACTACCTCATTCTGCTGTGGAGTTCTAACAACTGATGTCTGATGTGTGATTCCAACATCTTCAAAATAAGTTCTTAAGTCCTGATTAGTGAATTCTGTGCCGTTGTCTGTTCTACAACCCTTACTGGAGTTTGAAGAAGTACTTGCATACTCTTCAGAAAGGTGATGATGATGCCTGGTGCTTCGTCTTTTGATCTCAGAAACCTAACCCATGTATATCTCGAATAATCATCGACGATAACAAGAATAACCCATGTAAAGAAATAATGGTGCGCTAGAATAAATTAGCATTGTAAGGCGATTGATACCAATTGTAGGACCTTGTTTTTCTCAACCTTATCACGAATACCAATCTTCATACACAAGTTACACACGTAAAACACAAACACTAAGCTATACGTAAATAAGAAGGAAAGATGAGAAAGATGGTGACTTGATATAATATGTATGTCGTGTATGTGGAGAGAAATAAAGATGAAAACAAGAGCTTCTATTTCAAAGGAACAACACACACAAACACACTCAAGCACACCCCTCAAAAGAGCATTTGAGGGGTATTTATACTTCCATACTACACTACCCTAATTGGCTTTCCATGGGCCGTGGATATGGGTTGGATTGGATTGGGTTACATGAGCTTATACAAGGCTAGCTTAACTAAACGTCTAACCATTTAACTTAGCCCAATCCACGAGCCCGTTGACTATTCTAGTACGATATCTAACACACATTACAAGGTTCCTAAACATGAATGACCATCACTTCTATAAATTATTATTAAGGCTAACAGATAGTGTCTGATGATAAGTATTAACTAGTTAGTACTGATAGTGATAATATTAGTACTGATAGTATTAATTTTGTATTGTTCTAAGTATGGAATGTCGTGTATGGTTTGTAACAGCATATCGTCTATTCCAATAGAAGATATGATATACTTACTCCATAGTTATCTCTGTAAAGGATCTCCACAAGCTAAGTATTCTAGATCCAAGGTTTGGGACTCCACAAGTGGTATAAGAGCTTGTGTCCTGAAGCTTTGTTTTTAGAAGATCCTGTGTGATGGATATGAAGAAATGGATTTTGACAAATCCAATGCTGTTAAAAGAGTTCCTAAGTTGCAGCTAAATGAATATGAACTCTGGATAATGCGCATAGAGCAGTACTTCTTGGTACTTGATTTCAAGCTGTGGAACATTGTGCTCTATGGAAACTCTTTCAAATCCACTGTCACTGAAGAAGTTAATGGTAAGACAGTTGTTAAAGAAAATGGTGATCCTATCACCAATGAAGAAGTGGCTCTAAGAGGCAATGATCTCAAGGTCAGAAGTCTCTTACTCATGGCAATACCTGATGATCATCAACTCACCTTCAACAAACATAAAGATGCTCAGAGTTTGTTCAAAGCCATTGAAACCAGGTTTGGTGGAGATTCTGTCGCCAAGAAAACTCAGAATACTCTTTTCAAGCAAGAGTTTGAAAACTTCACTGCTGGTGCAACTGAATCAATTGACTCAGTTTACAATAGGCTTCAAAAACTTATTAGTCAATTGGCAGTATTGGATGTGGAGCTCTCCAAGGAAGATGTCAGCCTCAGGTTTGCTAGAAGTCTTCCATCACCAAAATGGGACACTCATGTCATTGTATGGAAGAACAAGCCAGATTTTGAAACCATGAAGTTAGATAATTTGTTCAATAGCTTTAAGGTGATTGAACAAGACATGAAGAGAAAAGCAGATGCATCTTTCAGTCCTGTGTCACAAAACATAGCCTTTGTGGCTCACCCTGTCACTAGAAATGATGTGGACAGTTTTGAAATTAGTACTCCTAGTACTAATGTTAATACTGATGGCTCTGTACCCACTGCAGCAGCCATCAATGAAGGCACAATCTATGCTTTCGTAGCTGAACAGAGTCAAGGATCTCAGATCACTCATGATGATCTGAGATAAATCCATGAAGATGACATGGAAGAGATGGACATCAAATGGAATATTGCCCTGATCAGTATGAGGGCAAAAAGGTTCATGAAGAAAACTAGAAGGCAGATTAAGATCAATGATGGAGATGTTGCTGGGTTTGAAAAGGGAAAGGTTGAATGCTACAACTGTGGCAAGCTTGGGCATTTTGCCAGGGAATGCAGAAGCCCTAGGAGCAAGGGGAGACACACCGATGCTGACAACTCCTCTTCAAAAGCAATGGTGGCTATTGATGGTGCTGGATATGATTGGATACATGCATTCACTTAGACAAATATTTATAGCTAAAAACCAGGTTTGATAATGTGTCTGAAGAACTTTCTAAAACTGAATATAACTTAGCAAATCATAAAAGAGGCTTAGCAGTTTTAGAAAAACAAATTGTGCACTATAAAGAAAATGAATCAAAGTTTACTGAAACAACGGTTGTACTTAATAGGGAAATCTCTTTTAAAGACATCGCCATAAATGTGTTAAAAGAAGAACTAGAGAAAGTCACTACAATCAAAGATAATATAGAGTTAAGTGTTGAGCAACTTGCAGATTCACAACATTATAACTCTGAGAGAGTTAACAAATTCCTGGAAAAAGCACTGGTTGGCAAAGCCAAATCCGGTATGGGATATAAGACCACCCCACTACCATTCAGAGGTATCCCATCACCTCCTTGTATAGACCTTGCCCACACTGGCTTAAAAGAGTTTAAGGAACCCACATTTGTAAAAAGCCCAACAATTAAAAGTTCTTTTCCTGAAAAGACTGATGAAGTGTTTGAAAGTGCCATTGACACCTCCTTACCTGAGGTGTCTGAATCTGAAAATAAAAAGGCTAGTGTAGAGTCTAGTGAACCAAAGCAACAACAGGCCAATAAACCAGTAAGCTCATTTGACAAACCTGTTAGAAAGCCAGTAAAATATGCTGAGATATATAGAAACAGGTCATCCAGTCCTAGAGGTAACAAGAGAAACTGGAATCAGTTAAAATCTGAACAACTAGGAGATGAATCTGTCATGTATAATAAATCTTGCTTTGTGTGTGGTAGTTTCTCTCATCTGCAGGCTCATTACAGACACCCTATGAGACCCCAACCCATCATGACCCCCAGAGCAGTTCTTCTCAAAACTGGCATAAAACCTTTGAATAATGCAAGGCCAGTTAATACTGCTAGATCACAACCCAGAGTATTTAATGTAAGACCTAAAAGAAACTTTTCCAAATCATCATCTACTTCACCAAGGTCCTTTAAATCAGCAAAAACCTTTAACTCTTATGATGAACAAATCAAGTTTTACAAGAAAATGGTTAATACTTATGAGCCAAGACTTAATACTGATAGGCCAAAAGTTAATACTTTTAAGCCTAAAATGAAACATACTGGCTCTAAAGTGAATGCTACAAAGGGAAACAAGGGCAATGCTATTAAGCACTCAGCTTGTTAGGTGAGAAAGACCACTCAACCCAACAGTGCATCAGATACTCTCAAGAAATATGATTACATTGATGCACGAGGCAGATCCAAGTCAGTAATGGCTTGGGTCCCTAAAAGGAACTAATTTCCTTTATTTTATGTGCAGGGACATTCCAACAATAATGATGATCTTGGCTATTCAGACAGTGGGTGTTCCAGGCACATGGCTAGAAATCTATCCTATCTTTTAGACTTCATTGATTTGAATGGAGGATATGTTTCTTTTGGAGGTGGAATAGGTGGAAGGATTACTGGTAAAGGCACAATCAAGACTGGTAATTTGGACTTTGAAGATGTGTACTATGTGAAAGAACTCAAATACAATATGTTCAGTGTGTCACAAATGTGTGACAAAAGGAGTTTTGTTCTATTCAAAGATACCGATTGCTTGGTTTTATCTCCTAACTTTAAGTTGCCTAGTGATGATCAGGTTCTACTTAAGTTTCCTAGGAAAAGCAATATGTACATTGTCAATATCAAGAACATAGTGCCCAAAGACAACCTTACATGTTTAGTTGATACAGCTTCTTTGGATGAACTATGTTATGGCATAGAAGGCTAGGTCATGTGAACTTTAAGGTAATCAATCTTTTAGCAAAAAATAACCTTGTAAGAGCTTTACCGTCAAAAAAGATTTGAAAATAAACAGACCTG
This sequence comes from Chrysanthemum seticuspe, assembly GCA_019973895.1. Taxonomy (NCBI): domain Eukaryota; kingdom Viridiplantae; phylum Streptophyta; class Magnoliopsida; order Asterales; family Asteraceae; genus Chrysanthemum; species Chrysanthemum seticuspe. Next base: position 129,037,964 of record BPTQ01000004.1, read on the forward strand.
TAGTTCTTGTCTCAAAGGGAAGCAGCATAGAGCCTCTTGTAAGCCCAAGGTTTTTAACTCTATCACCCAACCACTTCATATGCTGCACATGGACTTATTTGGCCCCACCAATGTTAGCAGCCTGAATTTTAAAAAGTATTGTTTGGTTGTGACTGATGATTTTAGCAGATTTACTTGGGTTTTCTTTTTGAACACTAAGGATGAGACCAGTGAGATCCTTAAGTCTTACATAGCTGCAGTAGAAAACCTAGCTGATAAGAAAGTTAAAATCATTAGGTGTGATAACGGGACATAGTTTAAAAACCAAGTGATGAATGATTTCTGTCAGATTAAGGGTATTAAAAGAGAATACAGTGTAGCTAGAACTCCTCATCAAAATTGGGTTGCTGAAACGAGAAATAGGACATTGATTGAGGCTGCTAGGACTATGTTAGCAGATTCCAAGTTACCAACAACATTTTGGGCTGAGGTAGTTAATACTGGTTGTTATGTTTAGAACAGGGTACTGATTGTGAAGCCTCATGACAAGACTCCCTATGAGCTATTTTTAGGTAGAAAGCCCATACTAGACTTTCTTAAACCTTTTGGGTGTCATGTCTCTATTCTCAATACCATTGACCATTTAGGTAAGTTTGATGGAATATCTGATAGTGGATATCTGGTTGGCTACTCATTCAATAATAAAGCATTTAGGGTTTATAATTCTAGAACCAGAAAGATAGAGGAGAGTCTGCACATAGAGTTTCTTTAGGACAAACCTAGTCTAGAGGGGCAAGGACTAACATGGCTTTTTGATATTGACATGCTAACAAAATATATGAACTATGTACCTGTTTATGTGGATTCTAACATGATTGCAGGAGAAAAGCAAGGTCCAGATGCAGATTCTGATGAGGATGATGATTGTATTCTATTGCCCATTTGGAATGACAACTCAGGTGGAAGCACTTCTTCAGGGGAGGCAAACAAAGCTGATGATCAGCCTCCAAATACCCATGAATCTAATGTTGAAGAAGATGCAACCAATACTAATGAACCAGTGGTCGAACCTCAAGTGTTCAATACAACTATGGTTAATACTGATAAGCCACAAGTTAGTACTGATGAGCCAGAGTTTAGTACTGATGGTCCTTAGACTACTCCATTAGTCAATGCAGAGGTTTCTGATCCTTTTGGTGAAGCTGATGAGATTGATATGACTAATATAGCTTCATCATATTCTGTTCTTGCTACACCACATAGAAGAATCAATCAGGATCATCCTTTGGAGAATGTTATTGGGGATGTTAATGCTGAAAGAACTACAAGATCTAAATTTCAGCATAGTGAAACAAGATTCTTCAGTGCCATCTATGAAGAAAGAAATCATGATGCCTAAAAAATATGTCTCTTTTCTTGTTTTGTTTCCCAAGCAGAACCAAAGAAGGTATACAAAGCTCTTGAAGATGAATCTTGGGTAGAAGCAATGCAGGAAGAGCTTCTCCAATTTACACTTCAAGATGTATGGGTTCTGGTGGATCTTCCTGATGGCAATAGAGCTATTAGCACTAAGTGGGTTTTCAGAAACAAGAAGGATGAAAGGGGTGCAGTAATAAGGAACAAGGCTAGGCTGGTAGCTCAGGGGTATACACAGCAGGAAGGGATTGATTACGAAGAAGTCTTTGCTCCAGTGGCAAGGATTGAGGCTATCAGACTTTCCCTGGCCTATGCATCATATAAAGACTTCACAGTATACCAGATGGATGTGAAGAGTGCTTTCCTTTATGGGAAGATTAAGGAGGAGATGTATGGCTGTCAACCTCTTGGGTTTGAAGATCCAACCTTTCCTGACAAAGTGTACAAAGTTCAGAAGGCACTCTATGGTCTGCATCAGGCCCCAAGAGCTTGGTATGAAACTTTAGGCAAGTATCTTTTTGGCAATGGCTTCAGAAGAGGGAAGATTGATCAGACTCTATTCATCAAGAATGTGAAGATTGATATCCTGTTGGTACAAATATATGTGGATGACATTATTTTTGGTTCAACCAAGCATGATCTATGCAGAGAGTTTGAGAAGTTGACGCATGACAGGTTTCAGATGAGTTCTGTGGGAGAACTCACTTTCTTTCTTGGGCTACAGGTCAAACAAAAGACATATGGCATATTAATTAGTAAGGATAAGTATGTCAAGAAGATTTTGGTGAAGTTTGGCTATTAAAATACAAAGATTGCAAGCAATCCTATGGAGCACAACAAGCCACTAATTGCAGATGTTGATGGTGAAGATGTTGATCAGCATCTCTACAGATCAATGATTGGATTATTGATGTATTTGACTGCCTCCAGACCAGACATTATGTTTGTTGTATGTGCATCTGCAAGGTTCCAAGTCTCTCCAAAGCTTTCTTACTTGCATGCAGTTAAAAGAATCTTTAGATATCTGAAAGGCCGTGCTCAACTAGGTCTTTGGTATCCTAAGGACTTTCCTTTTTATCTGGTAGCTTACTCTGACAGTGATTATGCTGGGGCAAGTCTTGATAGGAAATCAACCACAGGAGGATGTCAGTTTCTTGGTGATAGGTTGATTTCATGGCAGTGCAAGAAGTAGAGCATTGTGGCAAAACATACAACTGAGGATGAGTATGTAGCTGCTGCAAGTTGTTGTAGTCAAGTACTCTGGATTTAGAATCAGATGCTTGATTATGGGTATAATTTCATGGGCACTGTCATTTATATTGATAACAACAGTACTATATGCATTATCAAAAATCCAGTTTTTCATTCTAAAACTAAGCTTATAGCGATAAGACATCATTTTATAAGAGACTGTAATGAAAAGAAACTCATTCAGGTTGACAGGACTGATACTAAGTTTAATGTTGCAGATCTTTTAACTAAAGCTTTGATTTGGGAAGGTTTCAGTACTTGGTCACAAGTATTGGGATGCTTCATCCATAATATATCTTATCTCTCTCTATTTTGTAAAGTTTTGTAAACTGGTACTTAGTACTGATTGTTATCAGGTTAATACTGATTGTGTTAAGTTAATACGGATTGGCAAGAAAATGTCTTGGATTGTGTTTTCTTGGTTTTGGACTAACTTTTCAGGTATAACACAAGCAGTATGGATATGATTTGGTGATTAGGTGTTACAACACATGTGGTTCTCTTGCTTATGCTCATCTTGAAGCCACCACATGATGGAGCTTGTTGTAACAATGGAATGTGTGATGCCAAAGCATTTTGTTGCATCTTGTGCTTATAATGAACATGAATTGATGGTTTTAGTTGGTCAGATCATTCTACACTAACCCACTCTTTGCCATTCTATCTATTTCCAGATAGTGTGACTAGCCTAAGGGCATCTGGCTTAGAGAACATCAAGAGACCATGAATCCAAAACTTGTGTTGGAGGCAACACATGCCACGAGCTGGAAACCCTGTCAGGAAGGCCCTTTTAATGGGACTATCCTTCACAGGCAGTGCTATGCACTGAAACCATTGGTTTTCATCAAACCAGAGGCCATGTGAGGCTGACCTTTATTAAGTGTCTGTCACCACACTTAATTCCTTCAAAAATGGGGTTTCAGTATTATAATTTTCAAAATCTAAGATAATACTAATGGGTAAAACTTAATACAGATGGTTATAAGTTAGTACTGATAAGCTTAGTTAGTACTAATGAACTAGCCGTTAGTACTTATTCCAAAAGTCTGTTATGCAATGATTACTTTTGCAAGTAGAGTTGTTACCGTCTTTTTCCTTATAAAAGAGTTTCCTAATTGGTTTCTTTTCACTTATTACCATAAATTTTTATAAGGAGGTTCAACCAAAATTCTCGAAATCTCTATAAATTGCATAACTTTCCAATTGCTTTCACCACAAAACATTAAAGACATTTGTGACTCAATCCCACCTTACTAACCCTTAATCTAATCATTCATGGCTCCTCTTGATTTTGTGGACAAGTATAACATGGTGGCATGCTTGGAATTTCCAGAAGGTCATGATGATTTTGTTGAGATAGTAGCCTTTCTAAACCGAAGCAGCATTAGGTTTGCTCTATCATTAAACCCTACTATCTTATGTACCCATGTCAGAAATTTTTGGCAAACTGCTATTGCCACAACAACTGAGGAAGGGGTATAACAGTTAATTGGTACAGTGGATGGCACTCAAATTGTTATTACTGAAGCATCTCTAAGAGAACATCTTCATCTTAGAGATGCTGAAGATATTACCACTTTGCCAGTTACTGAAATAATTGAACAACTCACATTGATGGGGTATAGACATGACAATACTATCAACTTTCACAAAAGTTAGTTTTCCCCACAATGGAGGTTTCTAATTCATACCCTCTTACACTGCTTGAGTCACAAAAGGACTGGCTGGGATGCTTTTCCCACAAGCATAGCCACAACCTTGATCTGCCTTGCAACAGGTAGGGTGTTCAATTTTTCAAATTATATATTTGAGGGTATGCTTAAAAATGCAGTTAACAAAAACAAGTTTCTGATGTATCACAGGTTTATACAAATGTTTTTGGATCTTCAGAGACAAAACTTGCAGCCTCAAAAAAACATTTATCCTTCAAAAATACTTACAGCCAAAGTGTTTTCAAATATGTTGAGGGCTGTGGTACAGTGGGGTTGTAGTGCCATTATTTCCAAATATGCTTATTGCAGAGGGTGAAAGACCATCAAGCACAGGTGGTTCCCAACACACACCCACAGATCCTGAACAATCTTCCAATCAACCACACTCATCAACAAGTAGGCACTCTAGACAGGAGAGTGGGAATGCTCAGACCACAACAACAGAGGCTACCATCATCACTACCACTCCACATGAAGAAAGTGATGAAGAGAATAGAGAGACACATGCAGTTCTGGGACTTCAGAGTTTGAAGAAATCAGTCCCTATCTCTCCAACCTACAAAAAGCCACTTGTTTTGTATCTAAGAAAGAAGACCAAATCAGCAGCAACCAATCCCACAGAAAAATGAATCACCATCAGAGAAGGAAGTGCTCCACCATCCCAAACTCACTCAGTTCCCAAGATTGATCCCAAGGATAAAGGTAAAGGGATACTTGAAGAAGAACCAAAGAAAAAGAAGTTGTCTAGGGCTGAGATTGAGAGATTGAATGAAGAAGTAGCAAGAAAACATGCAGCAGAGTGGGATGAGCAAGAATTGCAGAAAGAGACTGATGAGAAAGAAAAGAAAAAGATGGCTAAAATTGAAGAAGATTGGCAAACATGGGATGACATGAGAGCCAAAGTTGAAGCTACTCAGCAGGTATAACAGAAGCTGCAACAAGATCAGGGAAGAAGTGTTAATGAAGTAGCTCAGTTGTTTAGTGAAATATTGGCTAGAAGACAGAGCCAATTCAGACAACAAAGGGAAGTTGAAAAGGCCTCAAAACCTCCTAACAAAAGTCATCAAAAGATGTACCTATGCAAATACATTAAATATCAAGGTGAAGACAGGAGAACCTTGAAGCAACTCAATCAACTGGCATGGGAGACTCTTCGAAAGCTTGCTGACAAAACTCAAAGAAACACACTCAACTTTAGATCTATGTCAGATGATGATTTCACTAGAAGCTCACAACCCATTGATCCTATTACAAGTTACAAAATACCATCTGAAGAAGGAGGTTCCTCATCTGCACCCAAAAGACTGAAATCATCTGAAGATGAAGGTGGACTCACTGAAAAGGAACTTAATCAGATGATGTTAATTGAATCTCCAGAAGATGCACTATATTCAGAGCCCATCAACACTAGGTATCCAATTCTTGGCTGGGATATCTACACTGAAGATAGAAAGAGGCATTAGCATATTCGCAGAGCAGATGGAAGGACTAGTGCATATTTATATCTGGTGGATCTATTTGCATCTATCGACAGGGATGATTTGCTCAAGCTATGGGAGTTGGTCAAGAACAGGTTCAAGAATAGAGATCCATATAATGACAAGGATCTGGAATTACTTTATGAGTTGCAGAATATCTTTGAACCAGATCCATCAGGAGAACAATGGAAGTATCAATCCGGAGAAGATGTACCAACTTGGACTTTGATTGATTCGTGTGGACTACATTTGGTCACTACACAAAATGGGACAGATATATATATGCTGGCTGAAAGAACTTACCCACTTGCCTTAGGAACACTTTTGGAAATGCTTTCAGCAGGGATAAAGATGGGCAATGCAGTTGAAATGGCTAAGGAGTTGCTGTTGAAGATCTATGACCAGGCAGGAAGACCTAGCAGAAAGTAAAGTTTATAAGAGAATCCTCAAAGACTGAAGAAAACTTGTGATTCTGAAACCCGATCACAAGTTTAGGGAAGGATTTTTGGGAAATACGCTTTTGGGAGTTAATACTTATTGTAATAGAGTTAGTACTGATAGTGTGTGAAGATAAGTATTAACTAGTTAGTACTGATAGTGAAAATATTAGTACTGATAGTATTAAGTTTGTACTGTTCTAAGTAAGGAATGTCGTGTATGGTTTGTAACAGCATATCTTCTATTCCAATAGAAGATATGATATACTTAGTCCATAGTTATCTTTGTAAAGGATCTCCTTAGTGTATAAAAGGAGATCCTAGCTAGGTTAAACACACATCTCATATTCTAGCCGTCTTAAGAAGAGCTTCAAGGTTGTAAACCCTAGTACTAGAAGAGTACTCGTATTATTACTTAATAATATTGAAGCTGTTGGTGTTACATTGATTTTGCATTAATCTTCTAAGTGCATTCAAGTAGATTCCGCATACTTGTGTGCATCTATAACAAAGTTTCTCATTGTTGTTATGGAACCATCCAAGGCAACTAACACGTTTTCAAGCTAAGTGTTCTAGATCCAAGGTTTGGGACTCCATAGAGGTTGTTGTTGGGGCTCAATAATCTCCTCGTCGTCACCACCAGTGTATTCAAAATGATCACCAGTTTTCTCCGTTGGTGGTGGAGACTCAGAGTCCTGAGGTTTTGTCACACCCCCAAATTACCTGTTTTGCAGCGGAATGGAATTCCTGGGGATTGACTGTCATAGCATCACAATCAAAGTTATATTGAACGACCTAAAGTGTCGTTTGAAAAGAACATCGTTTGATTTAATAAAACAATCAGAGTTTACAAAGTAGGTCCCAAATGAAAATCAATTTGTGCGGAAATAAGTTTGTTACAATTCAAACGATGTTTTAAAGTACGTAAAAAGCCAAGTGAGACACGTCGTCATCGCGACTCCATGATGTGTCCAAATGCATGCCATGAAGTGAATACCTTAGATACCTGAGATAAAACATGCTAAAAAGTGTCAACACAAAGGTTGAGTGAGTTCATAGAGTTTGTTTTGAAATGTAAAGCCTTCCAAAAATCGTTTATGCAGCAAAGGCATTGTAAATCCACCCAGTTCCAAGTTCCGCCCATACAAAACTTGCAACCTGTGTATTCACAACCCACTGCCAAAATGTGTATAGTTTATGTTCAAACATATGATTTCAAATGAATTCACAATAGTACCTAACTCGACGTAGAACGATAGCACTTAATCAATAAAACTAGACCTAATGTATCAGTAGTCAACTGATTTAGAACGTTATACGACGTAGAACCATAGCACATAATCAATAGCACCTAACTCAATGTATCAGTAGTCAACTGATTTAGAACGTTATACGACGTAGAACCGTAGCACGCAAACAAGAACAATTGATATAGAATAACCTTTGATTTAGAAACAATGGTAATCATGGTAGCATTTAGCCTTAAAAATCTAAAGTACTTATAAAAAAAATAGTTAAGCATGTATCTCCCCCAAAACAGTACAAAACAATTGAGAGTGGGGCTATGAAAACTCACTTGATAAACTGGTATGATGACAAGAGTGAGTACACTGAGGTATAATGTGATGCTTTAACCGGGACCTATAACGAATGATGTGATATGTCATGAGTTGCAATGTAATGTTATGCATGCATTTCGTATGTTATTTATACCATTTGCGAGTTTTGAAAATATTACTCGTCGTCGAAAAAAAAATACTCTTTTGACGTCTAGACCATTCAAAAATGACTTTACAAGTTTTTACATCAAAATGTCATCCTACAATGGTTTCGTAATGATTTATGGTGAAATTGTCACTTTTCGTCGCAAAACAATGTCGTCGGAATTTTCATGAAATTAACAAAAATGGCTTTGGAAAACTAGTCGTAAAATGGTGTACGTCGATCGTTAGAGAACGAACTCGACGGTTTTGGAAAGTTTGTATCGAAATCTAGAAGTTTCAGTTCAGGAGTTTTCGTCCAAAAGGTCTCGAACATAAAGATATTAAGGGTTAAAGATAGTGATTTTTGCTAATTGTTGTGAAAAAAATGAGTTTCGGCCAAGTTTAAACATCCGTAAATAATTTATTACAACTCCGCTATACAAACGGCTTGTCGTTTTGAAAAATATGGTCGGTGAACTTGATTTTATTAAAAGACAATTCGTTCCAAAAAGTTTTGCATCATGGTTAAAAACAGCCTCAAACATGGTCGTTACAGCTACCGTAACACTTGTATCGTAGGAATAATGTAGTTTTTCAGAAAATAATAGTTACGGCAATTTTTATAAAAACGTGCATATCTTTGTCGTTTCAAATCCGTTTTCTACGTATAATATGTCCTTAGCTTCGTATCAAAGTATACTAATATAATTTTGATAAGTCGAAATAATTTGTGAAGCTTAAGGCTCATTTTTGACTCGGACAAATTAAAAACAGCATGCTGAAATTTCAGAAAACTATATATTTCGTCGTCAAACTTGTAAAATCCATAACTTCTTCGTTATAACTCCGTTTTTATCCGTTCAAGCGGCCACGGATTCGTTTTAAAGTATATTTTCTAAATATCAAGGCCAAAATGTCGTGCCTACTGTCGGTTTTTCCAGAAAATCGAAACAAGGACAGAACATAATATATACTTATCGAAAATAGTTTTTCTCGGACAAAACCTATTCTAATCCCTTCAAATCAACTCCAAAACTAATCTAATCCTACCATACACCTTCTTAGGGTGTCATGGGTTCCTAGACATCATCAAGACCAAAGAATACCAAGGGGATAATTATAGGATGACTTTAATATATATATAACTCTAAAATCAAGTAAAAATGGTATAAATCACATATGTCTTGCATGTTTGTACCAAAAATGAAAAGATACATATGAAATGATAAGGAAACATGAAAAATGAAAGAAACATGCTTACAAGTGAATATGATGAGGTGCAAGTAACAAGGTTAAACCTAAATACTCTTGGTTTTTATTTCAAAACCTTATAAAGAGTATAAACTAGATTGTATAAAACACTTGGACTTGAAAATTTTTGATCCCTTTTGAGCTTGATGTATAACCGGTTATGGAGGAACACAAAGAAGAGAGAAAACCTTTTTAACACTTGAGAAATAACTTGTGAAGTGAATGAATGAGAAAAAGTATTAAGTGAAGACTTTTATGCATTGAGTAGAAACATACACAATTAAAAACCATACATCAATTAATGCAAGCCCTTCCCCCTTGGTCGGCCAAGGGGGGGGGGGGGGGGGAATGTAGATATTTTATATTTTTTTTTTAAACTTTACTTGTATATAATTTTGTGTAAAATTTGACAAAAGTGCAAGTAATTGTGTAGAAATTGTACAAGTAAAGGTAAATGGAAATTTTTGGTACAAGTAAGTTTTTAATAGGTCAAAATAGAATGTAATGAGATAATAAAAATTGTAAAAATACATTCCTTGTGAAATTTGAGTGATAAAAATAATTATCGTATAATTTTTAAGAAAACGTCGTAATAATTTAACTTTAACGATTTATGTACCAAATAAATTTGAAACACTAGGAAAACTAAAAATATAGTTTTTATAAACTAAATGTAAGTTTAAAAATACATCGGGATCATTTTTGAAAGTAACGGTTTAAATATACAAAATAATAACTCACGCGATAACGTTTATTTAATATAAAAATTACGCGTTAAATGTGAAATGAAATGTCATGAATGAACTATCACGATGCAAATGATGTAAATGAAATGTAGACTAATCTTAGTCCATATGAAATGTACGTGATGTTATGATCATGAATTCGCCGCTAAACCTTAAAGGTTACGCGAATTTGGAACAAGTAAACCAAGTTTACGATAAATGCTGAAATTGTGAAACTTGAGAAATGACCTGAAATTGCGAGTTGTCACAGGTTTGTCTTTAGTAGGAGGACGTTGTGGAGATCTTCTAGTGGTGGTGGTCCTTTGGGGTGGTGGAGGCATAGATGATGATTCGTCAGTTTTCTTCTTGCGTTTTGGCTCAGAATCCTTGTCCGCATCATCGTCATCACTTGGTCGCTTAGCCCTTTCAGCTGACTCTTTACACGATGTCTTGAGTTGATATTCTAGCAATGCCTCATAAATAGTTTAGCTTCGTCAGAAATGAAAGTTCCTGATTGTTGAGACATTTGCAATACCAGCTTTGATATCAATTCATCATCGGAGACAACTTGAGGCGTGACTGGATTGATTTGCATAGAAACAGGAGTAGTTGACAGTGTATGCTTGACCAATCGCATGAGATTAGGATAGAGTTGTCTGGCGAACATCTCTCTTGTCACTCCAGGGACGGTGTCGAGAAGAAACTTGTGAGTATATTCTCTGATCGTCTTGTCCATTTCCCCTTGGATATCTCTATTTAGAAACTGTTGAATCTGTTCCCTTTCATCCGAAAACTCGTTCATCACGTCATGGAGTAAATTAAGTTTGTCGGCCAGTTGATTAAATTTCTCGTTGACCACGTTTCACTTCCGTACTTGCCTGACAGCCTTGAAAATTTTTGTCTTTGCCCGTGATGCCCAAGTGTTGTTCGGTTTCTTGACTAATTTGGATGTGGATCTAGTGGTAGCATCTTTGGATTGTGGTGGTGATGAATGATACGATGAGTAAGACGAAGATGAGTCATGAGAAGGCTTTGGGTCATTTGGTGGCTCAGACGTTTGTTCCAGGTTATGTTCAAGATTATCTAGAAGATAATCATCAGCTTCTTTTTCAGCTTTAGCCTGTTCATCAGCTTTTACCCTGGCCTCTTCTGCTTTAGCTCGAGCTTCCTCTTCAGCACTTTCCCTAGCAGCTTCCTCAATGTCCTTATCAGTGATATTCTCATCCTTCTCCTTTTCTTCTTCCTCAAAATAGCAGATGATATCATCCTCTTGCTGCTGTTGTTCAGATTCGTGAGTGGTGGTACCAGTTCCCTTATCAGGTTAATTAACCGCATCGAGAACTGGTGTGGTTTGTGCACCACCACTTGAACCTCCAGGGCCACGAGTTTGTTGGCGGTTAAATTCTGTAGCTGCATGCTGAGTCCTTAGATGCTTCAAGGTTTTGTGGTATTCTTTCTTCTCGTCCTTTGGTTCTTCATCTGAACTTTCTTCTTCTTCTTCGGTCACTGGAGTCTTACCCTTATCAGCTTTGGGACTTTGTTGTTTTTCTACTGTTGATGTATCATCCGTAGCAGATTCTGAGTAGTGAACCTCCTCATCCGTCTCAGTATCCTCAGAGTCTTGATCCTCTAATTTGAGTGCCGGTTAAGGATTAGGAGTGTCTCTCTTTGATGGAACTTTTCTTTTGCTGGGAGGATTTCTCTTCGGATAATTTAGGGCACTTCCAATGCTTGCAACACTTCCAGTACTACCTCTCCTGGTCTTCTTAACTGGTATGGCGGAAGACTTTTTATCCATGAAGCCGACTTTGCCTAAATTCACTGCTTCTTTATATCGTGAATACGATTGAAGGCTTTTAATGTCATCAGTGAGTAGGCAGTCATTCAAAACTACACCTTGCTTCTTTGTTGATGAGTCTTTTAATCTGACAGCATTTAAGGTAGGCTCAAACAAGGCAGAATGATGGTTGGGGTCATCAAGTCTCAAGGGAATGTCTTGATTATTCCCGAGTATCCTTTGGATCAACAACTTGGTTTATGTGATGTAGGGCACCTTGGTGCCAGGCTTCTTGAGGTAAGACATTATGTCTTCCCAAATCAGACTTGTGAAGTCAATATGCATCTTGTTGACCATGCCCCATGATGCAAGTTTTACTAACCAGGTCTTAAATTTATAGTGTCTCGTTATACCTATGGTCTACCCTAGTGCACTAACTGGCAGTGTACCCGGTCGTGTGTAGTTTAGTATTCGGTAAAACCGAGGTCGTCCCAAGAGCTACGAGGATCGGAAATTAACTTAAGTCTAAGTCACGATTTTAAGATGGTTTTGATATAGAAATAATAAATCTAACTAATAAAACAACGAAATAAAGGAAAGCAGATAAAGGCAAAAGATGTGATCAATGAAGGAGAGTGGTGCTAACCTAGTCAATCCTCCTAGCTAGTTATGTCTACGTCTACTTACTTCCAATTACTTCAGATGGGGTCAAAGTCGAGAGGACAGCATTTGGTCAATTCGCCATAACCTATCAGCAAAGATGCCACCACAAGAGAAATCAGGCGCACCGTCATAAGTCCTGTTGTTCCTGGTCCCCTAAGTCGAGTCATTAAGTACCGCTACATGCTAGATTTGTAATAGTGAGTGCCCGTCCGTTAGGAACTTAGACACTCACCCCCTAATTCTTAAGTTCATCCAAACGATAGGTGATCAGTTGGTTAAATCGCACAAGTAGAAAGGATCGTCAGTTGGTCATATCTTACCCTTCCCGTCTCAGTCCGCTCACCTAGGGTCAGTTGGTCATATCTCCTAGGCAATTGGCCTCTACCGCCATTCAAAACTACCGAACCAAGGGTGGCTACCAATAAACTATGCATGCATACACTTAGAAATAATTATACGGAAGTAATAAAAACGTAAACAAAACAATTAAGGAATCATAACTAGGCCAGCACCAAGGTGCTTAGCCAAACATATAATAAATCATACCAACAAAAATGAATAAATCATAAATTGAATTGAACATAATGTTTGATACAAATTACTTGATGTAGAGATAATAATGATGATGATTGCGAGTGAATTCTTCCTTCAAAACTGGCTTCGGACTGCTGAAAAATACCCTGGAGTGGTGCCCTAATCGACCCCTGGGAGAGGGGTGAAGAGAGATACTTAAAAATTCAGATTTAGGGCTGTATTTATAGGCCGCGACATGGTTACGGCGTAACCTTAAGTGCAAATTACGCCGTAACTAACAACGAAATCCGGATCTCAAACAATTACGTCGTAACTAAAATAATTAGTTACATCGTAACTAAGTTACGCCGTAACTAAATCTTTCAATTACGTAGTAATTTCAACTTCGTAAATTTTCTTATCATGATAATATCTTGAAACTATTTTGCACTTGGTTGACACTTTTGGCCCCTCATCGTACTTCATATTTTTATAACAAGTCCTTGAAGTAAATAAACTTCATATTAATTGTCGCTTTTAGTCCCTGATCGTACTTGTTATTTTTACTTTTCATCCTCGGAGTAAATATTATCTTCATTTTGCCACGGAACTTCAACTCCTTAGCGCCCAAGTTAATAATTACGGCGTAATTAAATTACCGAATTACGCCTTAACTCTTCAACCGTATATTTTATCCGCTCCGTAATTATCTCTACGGCGTAACTAAATTGCCATGTTACGCCGTAACCTTCATAAAAATAATTACGACGTAACCATAAGAGATGGTTACGCCGTATCCTTCAAAGCTCATACTTACGCCGTAACCTTGTTAGCTAGTTACGGCGTGATCTTCACATAAAATCCAAAGGCCCTCGTAAATCAATCTTCAGAACATATACTTGGCCTTTTATCACTTATTTTCCGCTCCAACACCTCATTAATCCTGAAATGCAAATATGAATGAATATGAAAGAATTAAGTACCATATTAATGCAAATGATGCCATAAACACGGGAATTTGATATATAAAAGATCCGGCTAATTTGATGTTATCACCCCATAATACTTGTAGTTCCATTAGCTTTGGATGCTCATAACCGCTGTCTCTTCCGGAAACAGACTTTGCAATCATGATGTATAAAGTTCTCCATGGCTGAGGGATGTTCTTTAAATCAATTGAAGAATGTTTGGTGATGATTCCTGCAGCTTCATCATAGCCAATATCGACCATGAATCTGAGAGTAGCCTCTTCAGTTGGAGTTGGCACGTACTGAGCAGGTTGGATAGCAGGGAGCAGAAGAATTGCTCGAACATCAGCAACTGTGACGGTGACTTGTTTATCGTTGAGTGTCACTGTAACAACATCTTGACCACCAATTTTCTTCATAGTGTGCCAGAACTGATGGAAATATGGTACTGTTGCTGAATTGGTGAGCATGTTGTTATAAAGATGAGTCTTCAGAATATCCACAGCAATACGGGATGAAGACTCAGAGCATGTGAAGTTTTCAAAGTCAACTTTGAGGTTGTTCTTTCCAATCTTCATACTATAACCGGTAGGGAAAATGTCTTCCATTGTGAGTACGTTTGGTGCGTTAACGTTTTCCATTGTGACGTCCATATTGTGAACCAAAAGATATTGAGACAAAAGAACCAACATATCGAAAGAAATTACGTTAGTCAAAAGTTGATTTTATTGTCCAACTATTGAATATATAATGTTAATGAATGTTACGAGTCCAATGTCACTTGTTTGTCCAATACTCCAAAGTAGTCGTGATAAGTTTCGTGAGCATATTTATTTTGAATTTTAAAGTCCAAATTTTCACTCATTCACACAACATGTTAACCATTATAGTTTATTAGTGACATATTGGTTTTGTGATGTTATGAGTAACTTATATACAAGTTTGTACGCGTAACAATTCATAAGTGAGGTTAAATTAAGGCTTAAGCGTAAGAGTGTAAGCTTATGCGTAAACAGTGTGTGACTATACGCGTAGACATAAGCTTATGCGTAGGAGTATCTCTTACGCGTAAGAAATCTTACGCGTTGGAAAAGGCTCTTGGCATAAGGCTTACGCGTAAGCGTATGTGGGAGCTTATGCGTAAGGTTTACTCGTAAGAGTGAACCTTATGCGTAAGACTCAAGTTAACGCATATCCTTCACAGGATACGAGTAGTCCCCATGTAGAACCTTACGCGTAAGAATTCTCTTACGTGTAACCTTTTACGCGTAAGGTAATCCTTAAGCGTAGAGTTCCAATCTTAACCTTGATTCTGAATTTTCACGCGTAAAACCTGAAATAAATTCATCATAACATTTTCATTAACATTTTATTCAACCTCTATCAAGAACACAAGTTTTGGAATCACTCGTAAACCTAATTCAAGTGTTAGTGATTCATATGTAATAGTTAGCTTAATTATGGCCTTTATGTTTGTTATTAGCCTTAAGCTTATGTAGAAGGCCCATGAGCTTAGGCCCAAGCCCATAGGAGAAAGGAAGGGACTAGGAGTGTTGCCCTAGCTTCCCTCCTATAAATACTATGTAATAACCCTCACTTGAGGGTTGGTTGTTCAATTTACTCTTTCATTCACACTCTATGCCTAACCCTTCTTTATTATGCGTGTGTGTAGTTGTTCATCCGCCTCTATCTCTTCTCTATTTCTTTCATTGATGTTTGTGTTGTAAAACTAATGACCTAACAGTGGTATCAATCGCCTACTAGTTGGGTGAACGTATTGTTTCTTGAAGTGGGTTTTGGTCCTACGCGTAGAACATACGTCTCATCCTTGATACTTTGGTTAGCTTAAAAACTGATTTTTTACACTTTTTAATCCAAGATTCTTGTAATTTCAATGTTTTAAGGTGTTAAAATAACTGTTTTTGGCAAAAAGTTTCAAACTTTACGCGTGGATCATCGTTTTTAAGCTTGTTTTTGTACGAGGGTTTCGCTCTACGCGTAACCATTTTAGACGATTTGGTTCATCAAGTTTCACACTTTTGTGTTATTTTGGTGATATTGAAGCTATCTTATCACAAAAATCTGGTTTAGAAACATCTTTGGGCAAAATCAAAATTTACGAGTAAAGCTACGCGTATCGAAACCCTAAACTTACGCGTAACTTTATCCTTGGTTTGATCTTCAGTTTCGTGGTTTACTCCGTGTTTTCTTGCTTGGATAAGCCTGAAAATACGTCGACTTTGGATATCTTTTGCATTGTGATAGTGTAAAAGATCACTTGGGATAAAACCCTAAAATTATGCATAAGCATAAAGCTTACGCGTAGAAAATCCTACGCATAAGATATATCTTACGCCTAAGCTTAGTCTTACGCATAAGGTAATCGTACGCCTAAGTTTTCTACGCCTAACTTCTTGTTTTACGCATAACTTTAGTGCTTTTTCTCTGCTTACGCGTAAGCTAAACCTACGCGTTACTCTTGCTGTTAGGCGTAACTTTGGTGTTTTTACGCATAAGTGTTACTTGGTTTATTGTGATTTCTACGCCTAAGGATACTTCATCAACAAAGGTTCATTCGACTACAAAGATCCATTTTACCAACACAAGTTTTCAACATGTCACAACCACCATACTCTAACTATTTCCCTCACACTTATTCTCAACGACAACAACAACTAAGTCCACAACATCAACAATGGAATCAACAACAAGCAATTTATCAACAACAATTTAATCAACAACATACTCAACAACTTGGAGCAATTCCACCCCCACAAATGGTTCAAACACCACCAAGTCTTCAAGTTCAACCCTACACAAATGATTTCAATCAACATCCATCAAGGAACACTATGAAGGAACCCACTTGGTTTGCAAAGATGTGTGAAGCTTTAAGCAGCCAACAATCAATTCATGAGGCTGGATCACTTGATAGACCTCCAATGCTCACTCCAGGAAACTACGATCAATGGGTGATTAGGTTCTTTAGGTTTTGTGATCTAAAGAAGCCACATGGAAAGTTCTTAAAGAAGGTTATCTTGGAAGGTCCATTTAAGATTCCTACTGTCATTGTACCCGGAGATCCAAATGCTAATCCACCAAGAGATGAACAATCAAACATTGCTACTATTGCAGACCTAAATCCAGCAGAACTTCAACACTATGAAGCTGATGAGCTTGCAATGCAATATATCCTCTTAGGATTACCGAACCCAATTCTTCGAAGTTTTGATGCTCAAAAGACTGCAAAGGCAATGTGGGAACATATTCATCTTCTTATGGAGGGATCTGCACTCAATCAGGAGGATATGGAATCCAAAATTTACTTGGCTTATGAACACTTCATGATTGAACCTGGAGAGACACTAGAGTCTTATCATCATCGATTCTCAGACATCATAAATGATTTGGATAAACACAACATCATCATGCCAAGAATTGCAGTTAATACTAAGTTCCTGAGTAGTCTTGGTCCTGAATGGGAGAAGTATGTTATTTTTCTCCGTCAAGCGAAGAACATGCATCATTCTACATACGGATTGTTGTACGATTACTTGAAGCCTCATCAAAAGGAAGTTGATAAGGAAAGGATTCTCCGTGCTCAAATTGCTTCAGCTTCACATCCGGAAAATCAACAACTTTCCTTGAATGATCAAAACAGTTATCCTCCTCAACAAGCAACTCAACCAACTGCCTCAATCACACCACATGATCAATCACAGCAACCTCAACAAAATCAATTGGTTCCTTACAACAACAACAATGATCAAGCACTTCATAGTCAAACTAATGAGGAATCCGATCCGTTCGAAGCATTACAACAAGGATTTGTTATGATTGCTAATGCTTTTGGCCGTTATACAAACAAATCCAACAATCGCATTCGTTCCTCATCAAACACAAGGAATCAGGCTGTTGTGAACAATAGACGAGTTGAAGTTCAGAATCATGGTTATGGTCGTCAGATGGGCGGTGGTCAAGGGTTTAATGCTATGGGTAGGAACAACAACAGAGCCCAAGTGGTGGAACAGGGAAATGCTCAAAATGGGTTGAATGGTCTTCGATGCTACAACTGCAATGAGAAGGGACACCTGGCTAATGCATGCCCAAAGCCGAGGACTAGGGGCAGTGCTTATCACAAGGAGGCTTTACTTTTGGCTCTTAAGGATGAAGCTGGTGGAACTCTCACAGACAAAGAACACAGTTTTATGGCAGATGCAGACTCAGATGATGATATGGAGGACTTGCAGGCCAATGCAGCTGTTATGTTGATGGCTAATATGCATGAGTTACACATGAGTGACACAGGCCCAGTGTATGACACTGATGGCTTGTCTCAGGTACCCGAACAAACCATATTTATCTCTGATCTAATATCTCCACCAACATCTGAATCCGGCAAGGCTCAGAATGTTCAAAATGAGTCATCCACATCTCATTCTGACGATTTTCAATTAGACCCCGTAGTTACATTTGACGATCAAAATGACCTTATGGTTTCCATTGATAATCAAATTGACTCCGTGGTTATACTTGAGGATCTAAATAATGATCATGTTGTGACTCATGTTGAACACGCTGAACTTTTGCCTCACCCAGATCTTGCTCTTCTACTTAAACACCAGCAATCCCAAATTGAAGAATGTTGTGCATTAAATCAGGACTTAAAAAGTAAAAATGCACTGTTAACCAAGGATTTTGAATGTTTACAAAAGCAACTCAACTTTTTCAAAACTCAAGAAAAGCGTGAAAAAGGTTTTGAAGCCGCCTTTGCTAAATCTCATCAAAACGAAAAATATTTAGAGAGACAGATGCGTGATCTAGCCACTTCGAAGAATGCTTTGTTGTCTGAAATAAAACAACTGAAACATGAACATAAAAAGCAAATTAACGCTCTCACCTTGGAAAATCAAAAAGCTAAGGCTGAGTTGTTAACTTGTCAAAAACAGTTCTCAGCATACAAAAAGCGTTCAACAAAACGAATAGATGATCATCTTGAAGAAATTATCGGCTTGCAAAACAAACTTAAAGAGTTTAAAACTGTTGTTTACAAACATGGTGAGTCAGTAACTGCTATTGAAAAGTTTACTTTAAAACCCAATCCAAATGGATATGGACCGAATCTTGCTGATTACAAACCTAAGCTTTCAACCAAAGCATTCAAACCAAATCCCGAAGTTTCCAGTGCAGAATATAAAATTGATAATTCTGTTATGAGTGTTTTTGAATATCATCGTCAAGAGGAATTAGATGCAGAAGACAAGAGTCGATCAAAATTAGAAACTGTTGTTTACAACAAACCTTTTAATTATTCAAAACCGGTCACTTTCGTCACACCAACGGATTCTTCTAACACACCAAGGGTTATCATAAAAACGTCTGAGTCTTCTAATGTTAATCCCCAACCAGATTATGCGCAAATTTATGGTCCTTTACCTTCCATTAGTGAAGTAAACTCAAAACCTGAAAATCGCAAAATTCTTAGATATTTTGACATTTTCATGGCTGACCTCAAAACTTTACAGCATGAGATAGAATATCATTCTGAAATCAAAGTTCAACATTTTCAATCGCCTCTGGCGCGAGAACAAAGAGACATTTTTCAGAAAAATCTTTTACCAAATGTTAAAAATTTTAAAAATTGTGCATTTTCTTGGGAACGGGACTTTCATAAGGAACTTGGAGCGATGAAGGTCGTTTTCGAGAAAATAGAAACATCTATTTCTAATACTAAACGAAAAAAGAAAATGTTGAGAAAAGATGTTGATCGACTCTTGAATGATGTTATCTGTGCTGATATCCATAATGTTGTGTTATTGAATTCTGTGTCATATGCATCTGATTATATCTCTGCTGATACTGTTGACTCTATGGTAACTGTTGAGAATACTGATAATGTGCATCAGATCGAGTCTTTAAAAGGTGAAAATGAATGATTAACAAACGAGCTTTCATTTGCAAAACGTCGTCTTCAATGGTGTAAAAAAGATTGTCACAATCGTGAACTTGCTTTGCAAAACAAAATCAACCAGTTGCATTCCAAAACGTTTAATCCAAAATTCGAGCAACTGGATGATCAAAACGTGTCTTTGAAATGTCAAATCTCAAAATATGAACAAGAACTTGTAAAAGTTAAACAGGAATATGGTGTCATATTTGATTTACTTAAAAAGACTCGTGACGAAGCATCAAACGAGCTTGATCATTTTCTTGCACACACACTAAGGAATTCATGAATTTTTTGGGAAATCTTCGTTCTGAAAATCAAGAATTGGTGCACACTATCATTAAGTTAAGAGAAATGTTAGGAAAGTATGAACAACTTCCGCCTACCGTGATTAAGAGAATAGCACCAGTAACACTTAGTAATCGTGAACCTAGAATGCCTACTGCCAAAACACAAGTTGCTAACGTGCTTCCTTCTACTGAAACAGGAATAGTTGCCTCTTTTCCAAACGTTCGCACTTCACAGCCTAGGAGCACTACATCGAAGAATAGGAAGTTGCGACCTAAGAAAAGATCAATAAGGAATGCTAAAGAAGAAGAACACCCTAGGACTATGAATAAGACTCACGTTGCTTCCACTATAGATATTGCGTTTGGAAAATGTAATAGAAATAGTGATGTAACGAATGCTAAACCTTTAAGTACTTTTGATATTCAGTCTGATGCACCTTGTGTTATTTGTCGTAAAAGTATGAATTCTGATTGTCATGACAAATGTGTTGCTAAAGCTATCATCTCTCGTTTACGGAATCCTAAGAATCGGAATACCTCTAGGCCCACTAATCTTTCTAAGTCTGTGCTTGGTAAACCACCCTCTTTAGATTCTAGGAAACGCATTGCTGTCCCTGTAGCTCCAGTTTCACCTCCTAAGAATGTAGTACCACCTAGTGCATTCACTAAGACTAAAGCAAATACTAGTTGGAGATGGCAGAAATGGATATATAACACACTAGGATTTAAATGGATGCCTAAAGTTATTGATGTGTGTATGTCTACTATAACTACTCCGGAACCCTCTAACATTTCAGGTTTGTTAGGTCACTAGTTTTACAACACAAGCTTATAAGAAAGAGATAGAGGGGAGAAGAGAGGCGGATGAACAATACACACACAAACACACACGTATAAACTATGAATGGTTAGGCGTAGAGTGTGAAAGAGAAATGCATTGAACAACCAACCCTCAAATGAGGGTTTACAAGAGTTTATATAGGCAAGGAGCTAGGGCAACACTCCCTCTCCTTCCCTATTCCTTATTGGGCTTGGATCAAGCTTATGGGCCTTCTACATAAGCTTGACCTTAAACAAACATAAAGGCCATAATAAAGCTACCTATTACATATGAAATATAAATACTTGAAATACTGTTTAGGAGTGATTCCAACAATCTCCCCCTCAAGTATATATGAATGTAAACGGTGAAGGCGTTGATGTAATAGTAGCTGTGACGTCTTTTGACATTCTTCTTTCTTGTGAGAGGAATTGCCTTGATTCGAACAATCTCCCCAGTGTAGAGAGATAGTTATCTTTAAACAGTTATGCTTTGATGTCATCATTAACTTTGTTCTTTGATCATTGTTCTTTGTGGTGAAAGTGATAGTATGTTGTTGTCTGCATCAGTCTGCCTCAGGTCTGCTTCGCTGCTCCAGTGTCTCCACGTCATTCTTCAACATGCTCACTACTGTAGTTTCGTATTGACAAATTTCTATTGATAGAGAGATGTGACCCCTCTAACAAGCTTAGTTCCGTTAAGGAGAGTGTTCTTTCTTCTTACAGTTTTCTGCAGTGTCGATGATAATGTAGTTGCGGAAGTGGCAAATGTAAGTATATATGAACTCCCCCTCTAACAACCTTAGTGAGGATTTGTCATAAAGTTCATAAATATAAAGTATACATTATCCATCGAAATAATACCGGAAATACAAACAAATTCCAGTTCGAATACATCTTCCGGGTATTCGAACTAGGTTCGGGTTATTCCTTATCCCTTCCTCTCCCTCACAACGGGATCGAGGAACGGATATATTTGAGAACATTTGGGAGTAAACTCCCAACCAACAAGTTACGTAAAGAGAAAGTGTGAGATGCGGATTGGTAAGTA